>PTEX01000393.1:13246-332049 GCA_003342815.1 Eudromia elegans
CGCTCCCGGCCCTGCCCTCCCGGCGCCGCCGCCGGGCCCGAGTCGCGCGGTGAGTCCCGCGCCCGCCGCGCTCCGCTCTTCCTGGAGGGGGGGGGTTGGCGGCGGGGACAACGGGATGGAGTGGGGGGAACTTTGGGGTGGCCCCTCCCGGCGTGCGGGGCCCGGCGGGGGGGGGGTGGTTACAGGAGCGTTACCCCCCTTCCCCTGGCCCTGCGGCGCTTCCCCCTCCTCTTCCTCTTCCTCGCGGCTTTTCTCTTCGCAACTTTGTATCGAACCGCTGTTTGCTGGGAGGGGGTTGAATCGCGCAGCTGGGCCCGGGATCCGGGAAGGGGGGGCGCCTCCTCCCTGCGCGCCCGATTTTGTTTGATTCACTTTGTTCTGGTTCGCGGGGTTGTTGGCGTTTTCTTTTTCTTCTCTCGTGGTTTTGGTCCGGTCCGTGTCAATCCGCCGCCCGACATCGTCGCGGCGGCGCCGGCGGCGGCTCCCGCCGCTATTGTCTGCGGAGCGCGGCCGCCCCGGCCCCCCTGGTCCCCCCCGCTCTCCCCCCCGGCCCCGCCGCGCACGTCGCGGCTCTGCGAGATCTGCGGAAAAGGGGGAAAAAATATAAAAACCCGCCCGCCCCCTTCGGGGGGCAGCCCCGGCCGGAGCCCCGAGCTACGGGCTCCTTATGGGGCGGAGGTCTCCCCTTTGGGGCCTAAGAAGTTGCTCAAACGGTCATTTTTGCACCATTTGCGTTTGCTCTATTGCTTAAAACAGCTTTATTTAAGTGTGTATATATATATTTATTTATACTTTTTTTTTTTTTTTTTTTCTGTTGAGTGGAGTCACTCCTGTTGAAGCCAGCGCGGGAGTTCCTGGTCGAGGACTGTAAAAGCGTCGCTGTTTCTTAACCTCCAAATTGTCCGGGTTTATTAATCCACCTACTATGACTGGGTTATCCCCTTCAAGTCATATAAAGGAGCCGGGATTAGCGGAGATCGATTTTGCTGACCTCTGTAGTGGGTTCTGCGCCAGCGTCCTTTGCGGGCCTGTGCATCAGCGAGAGCTCGGGAGTGAAAAAGCGATTTTGGGGGAGTTTGGGCTGAGCGCTCTGCACTGATTCCATTGTGGCGGAGCAGATAGCGACGCGATACAGAGATTATAGGCAGTGAACTTGTGCGGGGCAACTGGGAGCTGTGCTGTGCTCTGTAATCTTTGTTGGCCATAAAACGTTAGGTCCTCGTGGAGATATGTTGTGTTGTGGAAATATGTTAAGCATGTAGATTCTGCCCTGGGTTTAGACAGTTGGTTTGAGCTCCACGAATGTTTTGTGTGCTGGAAGTTTCAGATAATGTAATCCCTTTTAAAGGGACAAACTGCATGATTTCTGTTTGTGGTGGCTGCCTTAAACTTAAAATCCACCCTGGCCAGATTTCCCTTTTTCTTCCCCATCTTTTGCCCGCTGATTCTGAGCTGTTGCAGGATCGCCAAGGTGAACTAAGCTCCACGCAGTACCTTAATGGTTAAGGGCCTAATGATTCATTTACTGCTGTGTTAGAGGAGGTGTATTTTTGTATATAGGTGTCTAAGAGTGGGAGTAGATTGACATTAACCTCAAAACATCCGATTCTGCGGGTAGTAGCTGCTGGCTCTGCTGGAGGAGCAGGAAGCCCTGCTGTCCTTCCACCTGTGCAGACCACGCTTGGTCCAGGCTGCCACCTTCCATGGCGAGAACACCTTGTGTGGACACCTGGGGTATTATTATTATTATTATTATTATTAGCAAGCCTCGTTGTGTTAGGCAAGGAGGGGATAACCTGGGCATGTGCTGTCCCTCGGCATGAGTTCAGACCTGTAGCTCACCTCCCCGTGCAGGGTTGAGCTTGCCGTGCTGCCCTGTGTCCTTGCCATGCGGGCCCTCGCTGGGCAGACAGGCTAGCCCGGGGCTGTTGCTAGAAGGGCACGGATGTTGCGTTCTGCAGGGCGGACAGGTTCTGTAGGAGCCTGAATTACAACTCTCTGCAGGGCGGTGTGGAGCCTTGTGTCACCCGTGTCCCAGGCTGCTGCTCGCGCCGGGTCTGGCGGCATAGTCGGCATAGCCCAGAGGGTGACAACGCGGCCCAAGAAACCCAAGGAGCAGAGCCCAGCCAGGGACGATGGCCAGGACTGAAAGGCAGGGGCATGACGCTCTTGATCTGCAGCCTCACAGCATCAAAGGAGGAAAAGGGTGTTTAAACAGTTGAAGCTTTTTGGAGAAAGAGGGCTGTTACTGTCCAATAAGAGGTGTTTTAAAACGTACTCTCGAGAGAGAAGCTTTGAGACCCCAGCTTATACAGCAGCACAGCTAATCTCTCAGCAGGATGTCCTTCCGACTAAGCTGTGGTCTGGTCTAGGGTACACTTTTGCACTAAGAGGAGGATTAAGTACAGTTAAAGGAATCTGGTTATTCTATCCAAAACATAAATTAGGGCTAGAGTCAATAAATTATAGAAAAAATGTTGGTAGATACTCATTGGTGATACTTACACTTAGGTGTTATGAAAGCAGTGGATGCTTTCATATAGTTTTCTTTTAACCTAAGAATTTTTAATAGGTAGCTACTTAATAATAAAATTTGCAGAAGTGCCTGCTGCCCCTATTTCTTTTACACTCTGTGTCCAGGCCACCAACATGTCTTTTTTTCTCTGCTTGGCATTTGGTACCTTGCAAAGTGGCTTGTAAACTTTCTTACTGCTGTCGTTGGTTGTCTGTGCAGGCTATTCAAATGCCCTAAGTGTTATTAGGGGTTCCCCAGCTGGCAGTAACCTGAAGTAAACCCAACCACACAGCTGATTAGCGAGGAGGAACTGTTTGGCCTGGGTTTTGCTCCACTGGTGCTGAGAAGTTGAGAATTTAGTGTCAGAAGTTAAAAGCTTCAGTGAAAGACTAGAGGTCCATGAGGTTGTAGCATTGCCATATGTTGTCTCTGGGACAGCAGTTACCCATCCCTCACCTACGTCGTGGATAGTGGATTGGCAGTCTGTCTGGTTCCTAGCCAGCACATAACATATGCAGCATCCTATTTTCCAGGCACGTGAAGGACTGAAGGGGTGTTTGAAATGAGGGTGGGAAGCACCTTGCAACCTGCAGCTGGTGGTTCTTGAGCTCTACGCAAGGTCAAGCACCAATTTGCCCACCTGGTCTCGTTCATCACCCATAGACAAGCTAAAGGGGATAGTGGGTTTCGGAAGCCACTGTTAGTTTTGGGTGTAGACACAGTTTTGCTCCATTGCTTGTTCACTAGGGAGGCCGAGTTACTGCTGGGGTGCCTGGCGCAGAGGGGACGAGGTGGCACCCAACACATGAGCAGTAATGCCAGGAAGAGCTGCAGTCGCCCTTCCAAATTAAAACTTGCTAATTTACCCGGAGGTTTTTAGGGTGTTATATAAAATCAGATTTCCCTGAGATGTTCCCCTTGAAAGCAGCTGTCAACATTTTCATGTGGGAAGGAAATTGGCCCCTCCTAGTACTTACCAAACGATGATCAAACGCTTAAATGTCGCTGGGGTTGCAGCCTGGCATTGCCCTTCTAGGTCACTGTTAAAAACAACACCAGGGATACAACTTGGTGCCCCCTGCCTTTTTTTTTTTTTTTTTTTTTTTTTTCTCTTTTAAACCTGTCTTTCTCCCTTGCAAATGACCTTTACACAGAACGAGAAGGCAAAACACATGGCTGAGAGTTAGCTGGTTAGTTGCTTTGGTTAGTGATAAGAAAATACAGGGCAGCATGCCAGCGCGAGCAGCAATGTGGAGAGCTTGCTGCTGCAGTCGACCTGTACTGATCTTCCTCAAAAATATAGCCCGTCCTATACAGTCCTGGCCGTGTCCCTTTGTTGTTGCAGCAGCAGGGTGGCTTTTTGGTCGGTGTCAGCAGGAGGAACACCTACAAGTGCTGTAGAGGGTTGCAGGGGCAGCTGGGGGACGCGTGCGGTAGGTAAAACGTTTTCAAGTGTAGCCCGAATTTGGGCTGTAAATTGTGGCCCTGTGGGCAGGAGCAGCCTCCTTGGCTCCCCAGCTGTGACAGGGTGACAGGGCAGGTGTTGGTGAGTCTGCTCCGTGAACCAGGCTGCGAGGTCGATTCCAGTTAGGAACAATTATTTTCCCTCTTTTTTTTTTTTTTTTTTTTTTTTAATTTTTTTTTTTTATTTTCCTACTGTACAATTCCTACCTTGGATCGCTTCCCCAACAGAGACGAGCTCAGCAAAACAATACATTTTTCACCTGGATCGAATCCCTGACTCGTGTCCCCTCGTGCTCTCCCAAACCGGAGGCTTTGGGAAGGGCAGGGAGATGTGAGCTCGCTCCCACGCTCCCGCCAGGAGAAAGGCTCCTGACACTACACCCTTGGAAGAGCCTTTTTTGATTACAAAGAAGGCGTTTGACTGAGTTGCCCGTCCCTGTTTTATAACATGTGAAGATGATGAGATGTATTCCTAAGATAAGCCAGCTAAAAGGAAAGTTGTTTCCTTTTTAAGTTCACTAGGGCTCCAATTATTTCTATGCAGACTTAAAATATGTGTTGCCCAAGTAAGCCCTGGCCTTTTTTTTAATCATCTTTTCACTTTGTAAACATTTTAGGTACACTCATAAGTTGTTGAGGAACAGGAGAAGAAAGTGTAATCACAAATATTTTAAAATGGTCAACATAGGCTTGGAAAAGTATGCAGTGTGGTAACTTGCAAAAAAATAAAGGTTGTTCTGCCGTGCTTATAATGAATCACATGGTGTGATGCAGTCGTGCAGTCCAACATGACTACCTTATATGAGTTTTTTCTTTTAAGAATAACAGAGGCTAGAGAGTTTTTAGGGATGATTTTTGTTGTGGTTGAGCAAAAGGCTAAAACCCCTTATTTGCTGGGATAGCAATGCAGTTCCTTTGTGCTCCAAACCCTGAGCTGCAGCAAAGGCAGCCCGGGAGCTTCTCAGATGTTGTGCATGGGATTAGAGAAGGAGAGCACAAGAAAAAGTAGCAAAAGGTGTCAACACCTCCTGTAGCAGCAGTGCTGAGGGCTTGGAATTGACTATATTGTTCTAAATATATTGTTCTAAATATTGGTGCAAGATTTGGAGGGCCACCAGAGGCTGTTGCATCCCCGGGCAGCTCCTTGCTTGGGTTTTTCTCTGCTGGCCAGGGCTGCTGGACCTTTCAACTGTTTGCAGCTTGTAGAAGGCTTAGATTTTGTCCTGGGCTGTAACATCCCCAAATGGTGCTTATTTTTATATATATTAACTTGTGATTCTGTAGCAGGGTGTTATTTTACCACATTAATCCTCCATGACCACTTGTATTTACTTTGGCTGTCTCTCTCCCCTTCATAAGGAGCAAGAATTACCTTCTTATTTCTTCCAAATGATTCAGCCTCTTCTTTCCAAAAGAACTTTCCTAAGATTCTATCACTTGCCCTGCTAATAGCAAATTGGTTTCTCATTTAGGCACTGCTATCTTCCAAAAGTGGTGATAAATTCTGTAACCATTAGATGTGGTGAGTGAACCTTCACTCTTTTCTCATGCTGCTGTTGCTTGCATGAGTTATCGTGTTAATTCCTTAATAATACTGGCATGGTGGTCGTGGCAGTGAGTTGGATGCTGAAATCCTGCATTTCAGTGAGATGCTATTCAATGTGACCGCACTGGTGAGATGCGCCTTTTCCAGTGTAAAAAGGAGGACTTCAGGGCTTTTTTTTCCATAGCAGCAACTATTTTTTTCTTTTTTTTTCCCTCTCTGAAGAAGAGGAGAAATAAAATAGGTGATGAATTACTTATTTAAAAAAAAATTGGCAAGACTTGCTTTTCATGAGTGTGATTTATGGTGATCATCTCGGAGGAAAGCAGGAGGGTATGTGGCACTTGATGATGATGTTTAAAGCCTTGTCTGTGTTGCGAGAGACTCCCCAGCGCGTCCTGCCTGAATTCTGCCCGTGGATCTGCGCTTTTTATCGCCCATGACTAATGCAAATTGGAGCAATAACTTATGTTAAAACCTGTGACGTGCTTTGTAGCTTCATCTAAATTGTATCTGAGGTTTCTGGCAGAGCTGCTTGGGAAAGTCAATGTCTTCCTCGACGCGTCTCAGCCCCCAGTGGTGTAACTGCTCTGTTAGTCTGAGTGCGCCAGTTAATCAAACCATTACGAGCAAGTATTTTGTCACAGAATAGAATTTTTAAACCAGACTTTCTTGAGCCTAAAACTCCTGACTCACTCTTTTTCCATGGACGGACGTACCTGGAGTGTGTCACGCACAGCTGCCGCCTGGCTCTCCTGTTCCTGCAGTTTCTCTCCTTTGCAATTTAAGGACAAAACAAGGATGGAGAGGGGATGAATCTGCATAGGGACCTCCTGTAGGAGATGCAAATTTTCCACGGGAAGCGGATGCACAGAGTGTGTTTGTCCGGAGATGCCTCTTGCCGGGTGCGGGATGGAGGGAGGGAAGCTGCTGGATCCCATTGCGGTGTAGGGGCGCTTCCTTTGGCACCCTTGGCATGAAGATAAGGAAGGTCATGCTGAGTCCTCCAGGCTTGTGACACCCCAGGGTCCCCTGTGCCGGGGCACATCAGCATTGCTGTTTGCCAAGGCAGTTGTGTCGAGCACCAGGACCTACCGCATGCCTGGCTCCCCACTGGATGCTGCAACCACGTCCTGCTTTCAACACCCCTGCCCGCCTTGGAGCCTGTTGTCAAGAGTAAAACAGGGCGAATAAGGCATGGAGAGGCCTGAGGTTATGAAGTGAATGGAGAAAGTCTTGAATGAAGTCTGCCCGATGCTCCTGTGGCGTTTCCTCTGGGATGCTGAAGGCTGTGCAAAGGATGCTTGCCTGGAGGAAGCAGATGCTGAAGGAAATGGGGGCTGGTGATCGGGGGCTGGTGGGGAGGCAAAAAAGATGGCAAGATATGATGGATTTAAGAAGCAGTTTCTTTGGAAAATAGTTTTTTTGTGTGTGTATCACACCACCCTTCCTAAGAGCTGAAGCTGCAAGTAAAGATCTCAGCAACACTGCGGCTTGCCTGACTTTTTGAAAACAAACTTGACATGAAGGGGTTTGCGTGTGACCTGGATGAAAATACTTCCTGAAGTCTGATCTGTGTGTTAGTGACGGACAGTGATTCTGGAGGTAAAGGTAAAATGTGCTGGTTTGCGTGCTGCACAGCAGCTGCTTTTGCATCCACAACCGAAAGACTTCCCAGCCTGGGAGCAGAGGCAGCGCCCTGCACGATCAGCGGGGCTTGCAGCCTGAATTGCAGCCCGAGCGAGAGCTGCTCTCGACATGGGAGTCAGTTTTTCCATCCTGGAGTGGTTTGCAGCTGCTCCACCCATTTTTATGATGACTGATGGTCGGCTGAGAGCACAGTGTAACCCAAGAGGTGGTGAGCAAACCTTTCGGTGTATTAAATGTAAATGTTTATAGTTTCTCTTCTCCTAGCAGCTGCGGTGGAGATAGGGCGGCTTGGCTGACGAGGGAAATGCAGACTGAAACCCTGCTTTACACGTTGCCGCGGAGGGAAGTTTTATGGAACGAAAGCTTCTTTATCACGAGATCCAGGTGCCTCTTTACACTTTGCATCACGCAAGGCCGGGTGTTGCTGCAAATGTTTGGAATGGGTGGCAGGGTTTTCTCTATTAAGCGGTGCAGTCCCCCAGAGGAGAGCAGAGGGCAAGTCCAGGTCTGCTGCGGATGCCCACGAGGGGCTACCTGGGTTCTGGATCGGACCTGTTGCCACGCGTGGTCCCGTTGCCTCCAGCCTGAGAGTCGACCTGCAGGAACCTGCTTGGGCAACGTGGACTTGAGTCTCTCAGATCTGGAGCTGCCTTTCCACCCTGGACACGGCCCCTGAGTAATTTTGGAAGGAATCTTTTGGTGGCTTTTTGGTATGGCATGGAAGAGGAGAATTGGAGTGCTTGCAAGCTTGACATGCACCCTGAGTGGGTGTCTTGCCTCTCTACTCTGTAAAATGCTGGGGGGAATAAGGTGATGGGAGCTATTGTGCTTGGCACTCATTTTACATTTAAAGCGTGGCCTCGGTCCTAATTTTAATGAGCCTTGTATTAAGCTAGAAAAATAACCAGCTCATTGCTTGAAGAGCTTACAAGCTAAAACTGGGGATAATAAATATGCTTGCATGGATGTTAAGAGGATTAATTGTTTGTGAAGTGCACTGAAAGCAGGAGAATTAGAGAAATGTTTAAGTGGCCACCAGCTATATGTCACGTACGTATTGTTAATTTGTTTTTCCCCCTTTTCCAGTCAGATTACAAGGTGATTACATTGCCCTGAGTAGAAGCAGTGCATCTGCTGGGTTTCAGAGCTTCCTACTTTGGGGTTAATCTACGACTTTAGCCCACTTGCACCCATAGGGCTGTGGCTTTAAGGGGGGAAACTTGTCTCTCCAGAAGCAGTATATGAGCAAGAAATATCCTGCAAAATATATTGTACTTCCTTCTGCAGCTGGAATTAGCTCTATTTAGACTGTGGGGAGGAGTATTTAGGACCTCCTTGGTGGTGTTGTGGGTCTTGATCAGATTAGCTAACATTTTGGCAGAACTTTGTGCTGCTTTCTCTTAGCCAATTAACTTGTATGAGAGTATTCAGTAACTTTCTTGCTTTATAATCTCAAAGTTCAGAAGTCCTCAGGCGGCTGTTCTTGAATAACAGATCCTATTCAAGGGATATATAGCGAGGACATACAGTGGAAACCCTGCGAAAAGCCAACAAAAAGCTCTACCATGAAAATGTCAAACTGCTTGAGAAACTTAAAGGATTCGTGTGACAAAGAAAATACCTGAGAATATATGCGTTTTCCTGAAATTGGGAGGGGAGAAGTGTGCTTTTTCTAGCCTTTCTTTACTTTTTTACTTTTATGAGTCAGCCCTTCTGCTCTGTCGATTATAACTATGAGATGTTAGCTAAATGACAGTCACAAAGTTATTGTCCGATGGTTTGATTAGGATATAAAATGTCAAAAAAGGTGATAAAAGGTGCCGAGTGAGTGCAGATTCTGCTCAGGAGATTCCCTTACCCACACACTGCAATGGACCCGGCAGCAGAGGAAGCTTCACTCTTTCTGTGATGTGGGAGGTCCTGCCTCGCTGATGCCCTTTGCTGCTAAAGGATACATGCAGTACCAGCGCAGATCCTGATTCTGAAAGGTTTTACCTTTTATCTACCTGCATAAACTCTTTTATGTTTTGTATACAGAAAATACATCGTCCAGTATGGGCGACGCAGAAAAGTGCTTGTATATCCAGCAGCCAGGAAATCAATCCTGATCTATCCTTAATTTCTTGTGTTTCCTGTGGTTTTATTGTTTGCATTACCGGCCCTAATATTTACATACTTTTGAATGAGCTTTTCTTTTTTTGGAAGATACTGCTTTGTTCCTGTGCCTTGCAGAACAGGTTCTGCTACCTTTTTTTTTTTTTTTCTAATAACCAAACAACTTATTTTCTCAAAGGACTTGGAGAAAAAAGGAAAATTACAGGAAACACCAAAAGGAAATATCTAAGAATAGAATTGCTTTTTGCTGATGATATGCTAAGGCACATTCTAAGCTCACATCTACCCTTCCAAATGTCCTTGGGCTCTATAGGAGCTTTGTAAAGCTTCTTGCCTATCAAATTACATGTTTGTGGGTGCTTTATCTGAATAGCAGATGCATTCACAGTCGGTGTTTTAGATGCAAAGGTGCTTCTATGAAAGTGCTTGTAAGAACAAAGTTGTGCTTCCCCATAGAGCCCCAGATAATTAACAGTGCACGTCAGTGTGCTGGACTGTGTTCATCTTGAAAAGCAGAGCTGGTACGTGCTTTCCAGCCCTATGTGTCTGGAAACTCCAGTGTGTTCTTTCCCTGTGAAGTAAGGGACATTTCACAGTTAAGTTCCCTGCCTTTCTTCTGGGGATGGGGGAATAATGGAGTTGACACCTCGCTCTGGAGGTAGGGCCTGCGCCTGTCCCGTGGTGACATCAGCTGACCTTTTTCCCATGGATGTTTGGTTTCCTCTAACAGTGCTTCAGAAACCAGTTTGAGATTACCAGCTCTTTATTTTAATAATGCAATCCCCAAAGATCTCTTCTTTGGCCCTAAATTTGCAGATTTCACTGTTCTGCATTGAATATCCAACCTCTCTTAAAAGTTTTGTTTTCCTTTCCCCCTCCTGCTAAGCAAGAAGGCAGAATTTGAGGACATTCCCGCCTTTTAAATCTCTCTTCCCTGCCACAGAACAGAACCCATTGATGACCAGTGGATTGATAGCAGGTTGAGCTGAGGGATGGAATCCCTAAATCGCGTTGGTGCCTGGCGTGCCCCGGGAGGGAACGTGTCCCCTCGTGCCCGTGCGGCGAGGGGAGCCCTGCCCTCCCTTGCTGTAAAGCTTCCCCGTCTGGGCAGCGTTCGCCAGCACGACGCTTTGAGAGAAACTTGATACAGAGTGCGAAGCTTAAATATTTGAAGAATAGAACCCCTTAAAAGCTCAAGCAAGGGGAGATTTTATGGAATTGGCTGCACGGACTTGCTTCTATGGGCTCAGGAAAAGCTTCGTAAGCCGCAGAGCTGGGATGAAAACATGCTTTCCCCAGTGCCCTTCCTTGTGTTCTCTCCTGCTGCGGGAGCACATGGGGACCGTGCAGGGCTCCAGTGTGGCAAGGGCATGGGACGCTGCTCCGAGGAGCTGCTCGGGTTGCCCGACTGGATCTGGCAGCTCATTCCCAAACCTGTCGGGCCTCGGCGTTGAGGTTTGGGTGAGCTCCTCAGAAATGCTGCCTCCCGACAGTCTTTAGATTTTTTTGAGCCAAGAGCACCAGGTTTGGTCCCAGGATTGCTTGGTTTGTGGCATGGTGATGGAGGGAGCAGCTCCATGCTCTGTGCTAGATAAGAGATCTCTTTATTCTGGAAAAGACAAGGGAAGGGTCCCGGTAGCAACATCAGCCTTGTCGAGGTTGGGGTTCGTGCAAGTGCATCTTCTCTGATCCAGCTTCCTTGAAAAACCATCTGCAGCAGCTTGTCATCCTGCTGCATGCCACACACGGAGACTGGGACGTCCCGATGTCCCAGGAGGGTGTGTGGAGACCAACTGCTGCTTGCAGAATGGCGAGGTCCATCGTGGGTGTGAGGCCCTGCTGAGAGCAGAGGAGAATTCTGATCTCCTGAGGGTAAACTGAAGCAAGGCAAAGTTTCAAAATCGTAATTAAAAAGTTGTCTTTTTACTCCTCCTTTGCCCCCTGAACAAATGCTGGGGTGAAATGCTGCCTTGCTGCTCCTGATTTTCCCTTTTTTCGACTGATCATGGCACAATTATTGCTAGACGGGGAGAAATGTAAATAGCACCAAGGTAGTGAACTCTGGCATTCCAGCCCCCTTGGCAGGGCTCGTGAGTGGAAACAGCTGTCGGGGAGGCCGCTGGAGCGGCAGGCGCTTCTGCAGCTGCACGCTGAGCCCCGCTCCGGGTGGGATGCGCCGTCCTCCGGAATCCCGGAAACTCCTGCTCACCTTGGCACGTGGGAAACAACCCAAGTCGAGGAAAACCTAGATGCAAAAAAGTGAAATTTAAGTGATTTTTTTTTTTTTTTTTTTTTTTTTCCTCCTCCTGTTCTGCATGAGTATTTTAGTGCAAGTCGCTAGAATATCCGGTATTCCAGGGCCAGTCCAAAGGCGGAGGCCTTTGCCTGTGTGGGAACTGAAGGACCTGGCTGAAAGACCTAGTGAAGGAGAGCCCATCTCTTGCTCTTGACAGACTCTGGCTCTTCTCCCAGCCTCTGCGTCTCGCTTGAATTTCACTCTCAAATCAGAATCCCTCGCTTGGCCCTGATGTGGCACATGCATAAATATGACCCGTCTCGCGTATTCACGTTGCATAAACAGGGCTTCGGCAGGGTGCGAGCTCGACTGGGAAGGATGTGCTCCTTCACAGGCTGCTCGACCTGCGATAAGGGCCGAGCCGCTCTCGCGTGAAACCGCCTCTTGGAGAGGAGTAGGGGAGAGAGGAGGCAGCGACATGAAACGGCAGCAAGAAGCGGGCAGAGAAGAGCGGGCAGGAAACCACCGCCATCAATTCATGTGGTGCTTTTTCTTGAGCCCGACTGGGAGATTTTATTAGCTTTTTACTAAATGGATATTAAAAACAGCAAGAAAAAAAATCCAAGCAACCATGCAAATAATACAGGAAATGCGTATTAAGCACTGCATGATTGGGAGAGATAGTAACCTGGGTTCAGAGCCTGGGGCTTGATGCAGGATGTTCGCTCTGCCTGTGTCGGCACCGGTGAGTTCTGTGTGTCGGGAGCATTGGTGGGTTTTGATGCTTCAATGCAGAGTTAGTTGTGCTCCCCTTACTCCAGATTTGCTCTTAACTTTAGGAAAGGCTGTAAAATCTGCGTTAGGAATCGAAAAACAGTTATAAATTTTGTCATGTGAGCGAATGCAGGAATTGGGAAGTCTTAGTAACAGTAGTAGTCTTTTTTTTGTCCTTTTCACTCCCCTCTTGCTTGCAGATTTAATTATAAGTTTGAAGAAGCAGAGGGACAGGGTTCTTCTGTTCCTTTCTAAGGATAAATATCTCAGTCGCTTTCTTTTGTGATGTGAATGTGAAGCAGAAATGTCAAATTTTAAAATAGGTCCAAAACCCTTCTAGCTTCTATAAAGCAAGACTGCCTGGCCAGGTTTTTGGTTAAGGAATTTCTTGGAAATTTAAAACAACCGTTTGTCATGCATTTAAGATTTCACTTGTTTTTAGGAATTTTCAGTGATTTGTTTTTTCCCTTTGCTATTGGTGTCTTTTGCTTTTGCACATGTGAAATATATTATATGTCTAAGGGAGACCTTAACCATGCTAGCCGCAGACTATTTCGCAAGCAGTTAAGGTATATTCAGTGCTGAGAAAAATGTGGATTATTCTTAACACAAATTAGATACTTGGAGTTAAATAAGATTAAAATTAGAGACAGTCTGATACGGGTTTCACTGTGCCAACAAATTGGATTTAAAACCAGTATCGGGGCTGAAGTTGAATCTGAGCTGTCAGTTTGGTTGAGGTATAAGACGCCTTGTCTTGGCTGGAATAAATACTTCAGAGTTTTAATTCTCTCTTTTTTTTTCTTTCCTAACAGATTTACAAAGAATTATTCTAATGATTTTTGTTTTCCCCTCAAAGTCGCTTATCAATGCTAATGTAAAGAATTATTGCGTAACCCATTAGAGGTTGCTTCTGCTCTCTCTCTAGTGTCTCTCTGTGATTTCCAGCACTGTAAATAACCGTCCAGTTCCAAGGGGCACCATTGCTTTTAGTGCACAGGAAATCTACAAATAGCTACTGGGTTTTGCTATAGTCACAGCTGCAGCAAGGCAGGTGTTAGTCTGGTGTTTCAAATAGATACCTTTGTACGAAGACTTGAATGAGGAGGTTAGGGAGCTGTCTGAAAGAAACCACAGCGGCAAAGTTAAATTCCAGGTTATTTTTAAGAAAATAAACAAAGCAGAAAAAGACAGTGTGAAAATCCATTTGCTGGGTACATATCAGGACACCTTCCTTAGATATTTTTTGGACAGTTTTGCTGGTGTTAGGGTCTGCTCGGGTAGGTGTCCTGCTGCTGTCTCTAAGCCAGGTATTCAGTGTTGATATTGTTATCTTTGGCTTCTTCCTCAAACTTCCCCTTAACTCCTGTGTTGCATAAAGCCTTTTCTGTGCCATATTGATGCACAGAGGGGCCACTGAATGGCTAACAAGGTGACCCTGCATCTCCTCTGAACACTGAGAGTGTTAAAACACTTCAGAAATACTCAAGTTGAGCTCTGGGAGTGAAATGACGGAAGGAAATGAAATACTGTCCATTTAATGAACATTGTCAGAAATGCCTGAAATTACCTGTATTGGGAGCCTGACTCGTCCCGCGCTTGCCCCGCTGAATGCGGGGACGGGGTCTGGTTTTTGTAGCTCTGTGACCTTGTTTTGCTGGCCCGACAGCTTATTTGGGAACCGACTGGTGCAGTATAGAGAGTAGTGTGGAAACGGGGATGTTTTGGGAGGTAATTTCCATAACTGACGTTCTCTTGGAGAACATTTGTGAGAGGAAGCCTTGGGTCATGTTAATGGCCGTGAAATATCAGGAGCATCCAGAGATGTGGAATAAAAAGGAATAGAAAGGGCAGTGTTGCAAGGTGAGTAATGTGTGGCCTCTTCAAAACCCCTCATATTTTCCTTTTTTCTAGAAGACTCCAAGTTTTGGGGGTAAAATGGGATGTGAGTGGGGGGAACATGCAGAGGAAGAAGCATAGAGATATATACACTTTGAGTATTTCAAAGGGAGCGATGCATGACTTCTGTTGACTTGGCTTGGAAGCCTTGGGAGGATAACAAAATGCTGCAGGATCTTTGCTTCTGGGCCTGGCCATGCCTGATGGCATAAACTGTGCTTGTCCAAACCTTGTTAGTGCTGTTCTGGAGTATTTCTCTCAGCTTTGGATGGTCTTGAAGGAATAGCCCTTTTTTTAGCATAAAAACTCATAGTTGCAGTATTTAGACAGAAGCAGTGCTGGCTCTCCAAAAAGAATAAACTGTAAATATTACACGTATCCAGTTAATCCAATGGAATTATGAATCAACTCATGATACGGCGTCTCTGTGCATTTAGGACTGTAATTATGAATGACTTGCACTGTGAGACACAGTGATAACTTCAATACTGCCTTTTTGTTGTAAATACAGCGTCCTCTGTGCTATTGTTCAAAGGCTCCTTTGGAAGCATGACTTAATATAGGAGCTGAGTGAATAATTCAAAAACTTTTTATCAAGTACTTGTTTAAATTCTTAAATGAGCTCACCATAACCTTTTTATGCACCCCTCCTGTATGTGTCATACAAATATTAGAATAATTGAGTTTTACTAGGACAAATGTTTCTGTGAAGCAAATTTTTAGAGCTTGATGTATTACTGTTTATGGAAAGGAGAATGTTAAAATCTCACACGCAAATATCTATGCCAGAAACTCATGCTCACTTACTTAGGAAAAGGGTGGGGGACGGGACCATCAGACTCCTTTGAGCAATCCTAACTAAGTTCATTTGTTGGACTGACTTGTAGGCAACTAAAAAACTGAACTCATGTATTCCAAAACCAGTAGCAGTAGTTTTAAAAAGATGTTTTTTGTTTCTGATAAGCAACATTTCTGACTTGTTTTCCCCCCGTTTTCTACATGCGAGGAAGCAGCAAATTCAAGATGCGTCTGCTTAACATCATCGAGTAACCTAATACAGGGCCACAGAACACAGCAACCCCATAGTTACCCTTCAGGTTAGGATCCAACTTTGGTTTTGGAGTTCCAGTGCGGTTTGGAGGAGAGCCTTGCAGAGGGATGGTTTGGGTGGCTCTGGCCTGGCCGCTCGCAGGCGCTGATGTTTGCAGATTTGCTGGCAAAAGCTCGTTACTGTTAAATCACTGACGATCTTTGCAGGACTTTGGTGGTTAACAAAGTAAACTTGCATGTGTGGCGAGTGGGGTTCAATCACCTTTTGCTTCTACAGAGAAGTCAAAGACCAAAAACTTGGACTGTTTATTCTGTGTGTGTTCCAGAAACCTGGTCTTGTGCATTCTTTGGTCCTAGAGCTGGCATTAATAAGCATACATTACAGTTTCATTGAGGGGAAGGAGTTGCAAAAACCTCATTGTTTCAAAACATCAAGAACTTGAAAAGTCTCAGTTGAATCTACTGGATTTCCTTTCTGATTTTTAAATTTCTTCTGTGACTCTTATTTCTTGAGTTTTGCTGAAAACCTCTTAAATGTGACCCCAAAGCCTGTTGTTGTGTTGAATTATGGCTGCAGCTAGATCTGAGCTATGTCCTTCTTGCAGCGTGCGTGGAAATCTGCAATTGCAGACTGGTGTGCTGAGGGCAGCTTCTTGGAGGGACAGAGGAGCTACTATTGCTTTCATAGTTGCTGCTATTCCAAACACACACACGCATTGGAAGAGGAGCATTAGGAATTTCTGCCTCTGCCTACAGGACTGTGAAGGAAACGAGCAAGGACAGTGTGGTCTTATAGCAGTGGAAAGTTTGGTCTTCACAGTGGCATCGTGACAAACCACCTTTGGGTTTGAAGATGAACAGGGAAATACAAGTGTGCAATACACCAGTTCCTGGAACTGTCACAGGCTTTAAGTACTATTTTAACTTGTCTTCAGGTAGGCAACAGTGGGCATTGGTTCTCTGTTAGGATTTCTATGGATTTTCAGCTGCTCGGATTCAGTCTGACTTCCTGACATGAACTATAGCATCTGGTGCAGCTGATTCGTTATCGCACTGAGAACAGTTGACTGAGGAACATCTCGTCCATCTCGTTTCCTTAGATGCAACGAACAGCAGTGGTTCATCAGCTGTAACTTGCTGATGCAGGCTCCTCGGACTTCAAAACAAATCATAAAGTTCGGGTGCCCTTTCTTCACTCATTTTTTAATTAAATATTGGTGCAATGAGAGTTGTTTTGTGGCAGGAAAGACCCAACCATCTTACAAAATGCGCAGAACAAGCAGGCCTTGTCTTGTCGTCCCATTACGACATTCCCTTTGGTGTATTCTGATAAACCTGACCTTATTAATAGTGCTAAGCTGCAAGTTAAGTAATATATGGAATTACTTATGTATATCTATAGCAGTATGCGGGGCTAATCAGCCATTGTGTTGCAAAGCATGTGTGAAGATAGGTCAGCAATATTAATCTCATTTGCTGTCTGGAAAATATAAGACTTGACAGATTTTCATGAAATAGCCACTCAAGAGGAGAACTTGCAATCTAAGACCTTGTAGCTTATGGTTGTAGCTGGTGAATGTAACAGGCAGTACCTCCAGTGCAGCACCAAGCGAGGAGAATGAATGCTTAAGTTTGCCTTTAATCATGTGCATATAGAGATATAGGATGGAAGCAGAACAGAAAGAGAGCAGGGTCTCCTGGTTTCCTAATGTTGTGCTTGATCCCCTGAGAAGAGATTATGTGTTCACTAAGTGAACTTGAGTGTTGCATTCTTTGCTGAAGTTGTATGGTTGTGCTGAATTTCTATGGTCAATTAATGACCTGAAGGAAAAGCTGGGTCAAAATAAGCTCTATATCATGTATCTCTTTGCTTCTGGGCTGCATAGGAGATGTTGATGAAAGGGGGTGGGAACAGAAAGTGTTGGTGGAAGTAATTGTCCTTGGATGGGGTTATCCTGAAGGAGAGAACAGATGCCTCCAGGACACATCTGGAATGGACTCGCATTGTGCAGTGCATTTGGGGCACTGTGAAGCAAGAGGTGGTCCGGCAGACTTGGCAGCCTGGTCTGTATTGACATGGGTAGATATATGCTCACACTGCTGCTTTGAAGCTTACTTTGCCCTTCTTCTGGGTTCCTGTGGACCATCTCTCATGGGTCCTTATGCCATCCCGGACATGTCTTTTTTCCTCTCTTGCTGCTAGTTAGAGATGAGCACTCTATTGCTGTTGGGTACAAACTGGTATCTGTTAAAAATGTGTGGTCATGCCCGTATAATAAAAGGGTATTAAAACACATTCCATTATTTTTGCTTGGGTGAATCTCATTTAATAACATTGGGGGGAATGATAACAACCCAACATATATAGAGAGTGGACAGAATAATGATGATGTAGAGAAGACCTTGCATCTTTTTAGGCTGCACGTTGTCTCCTGATGAGATTTTTTGATTTTGGGTTATGTTTTTGACCAGTTCTTTGGGAGAAGAAGGGAGGAAGAGACAGGCGCCAGTTACTGTTAGCTGTAACTTTTAGTAGAAGCTTGCTTTCTTGGCTGGATCTTTTCTAAAGTGGAGAAATGTGTTTTCGTTTGTATTTCCATCTTGTTACATTTTAAAACTATTTTCACTATACCAGATTGTTTGAGCATTAATGGGGGAAATGTTTGTCAGAGTCTTGATAGAGTTTCCAGACAGATTTTCCCCAGCCAGGCGCTATACCAGCCTTTCTGCAGCAGCGTTTTGCTTGGTTAACACCGAGAATCTGCAAAGCAACTGTTGGAAATTGCTGACACATGGTAAGCAATGTGGAAATTGCCATCTTATTCCACCAAAGTCTGAAAGCTCATTTCTACAGTTAGAATAGGATCTATGCCACCCCCCCAAGCCAAATTATGCCTAAACTGTTTTAATCTGCACAACATCTATTACACGGTGTCCTCCCTCTGACTCGTTTGCCCTTTTTGTCACAGACATTTCTTTGAGGTTTAGTTTGCTTTCTTAAAAATACCCTATTCTACCTGTTCGACGTATTTCTAAAGGAGCCAGCCAAATGCTTGTACTTGGCTAGTGAAAACAGCATCCCAGTCCCTTGTTTGAAGGGCGGGAGAGGCAATGCCCAATTCCAACAATAACGCCATTGCTCTAAGGTCTGTTAATGAGAAATCCATCATCTTCCACCTCTTTCCTCCAAGCCTCCACTTCTAAGCTGTGGGGCAGCTGTAATCAGCCACTCAAGTTCCCTTCCTCCTCTCATGAATAAACCCAACTACCTTATCTTCTATATCGGAAAGTCTTCCCTGGTTTTAACAGCCTCTCCAGGAGCGCATATAAAAGGGGCTTTCACTAGGGAGCAGGAAGCAGAATGAATAGAGGAACTTTTGATAATGCCTTGTCTGTCTGAAAGGAGGATCAGCCCAACTAAATTGTACCAGATTAGTCAATGATCGTGCTTCAGCCAGGGCCAGAATTACAAGTTTTTAATCTTGGAACAAGCAGAGACTTCTTCCTCTTAAACAGTGATCAACTCCCTCTTTGATTTTTTTTTTTTTTTTGATGTCAACCTCCAGCCTATGTTTGTCCATGTTTTATTTTTTTAGTGTACATTCGTGAATTTTAAGTCCCGAGTGAATTATTTTTTGGAGAGTCTCTGTGATAGAGTTATCAGTGACTGTGGGGTCTTGTCATTTCCAGCTGTAACTGAACTGTGCTTTTTAGCATTGTGATTTTTACGCCCATGCTAAT
Source organism: Eudromia elegans (assembly GCA_003342815.1). NCBI lineage: Eukaryota > Metazoa > Chordata > Aves > Tinamiformes > Tinamidae > Eudromia > Eudromia elegans. The sequence goes on from PTEX01000393.1 coordinate 32,234, forward strand.
CTTGAATATTGCAGCTATCTTCATACACTGTACTACCTTATGAGTATTTTCAGTCAGGCCTGAGATTGTTTGGGTGCTTTTAATAAACCATGTTTTTAGTTCCTACCACCTTCAGCCTTACTAGGGCGGGTGACTCTTCCTCACTTCTCACTTCACTATTTGTTCTGGCCTTCCTGATAACCCAGCGGTGCTCAGCAAGAGGAACGAATGAGTAAATGCCTAAATAGGGCCACTTAGCTAATTGCTTGAGGACCAACTTGTCCACTAGATTCTACTCGTTTGGTTCCAGCCCAATGTAACCGACGCTTGCAGGGTTCCACCGTGGCAGTATGGGTGGGAAATCTGTCCTTTCTCCTGTATTTACTTTCTGAGCAGCACCCTTCTGTTACTTGCCTTTCTTGCAGAAATGCAGAGTGATGGAGTGAATATGGTTTTTTAACCATTGACTTTTCATGTTGCCAAGAAATAAGTGAGGAAAAAAAAAAGTTTATAAAATCCTATTGACTGCAACTTTATTTTTCTGTATTTTTCAGGCCTATTTTCCTTGGATTTTACTACTGGAAAATTCTCCCATGACAGCTGTGCTTAGGTAAGCGAGGCAGGGCTGGTTTTGCGAGTCGCCTTCAGAGTGGGTCCTGTGCTGTAACCGCGAGCCGGCAGCCAGCTGTGCCATGGGTGCTCTGCGTTGGGCTCCGGGAGGGAGGCCACCAAAGCAGCAGCGACGTCTGCAGCGTGTCTGAAGGACCTGAGTTATTAATTGAATCCAATGGAGCGGACACCGTGCAGTACACTGGGGGATAGCGTTCATCTGCACAGCACTGCACGATTTTATAAGTTTATGAAAGGTCATTTTGCCCAAAAGAGTTGCTGTTTACTTTTTGAAGTAAATGGGTTTTGTCAGTTTTGCTTAACGTCATTTTGTTAAGTGAAAATGGAAAGGAAAACGAAGCCTTTGTATTTCAATACCTGTAGATGCAGTCGCTCTTCCTCCATCTCTCTCTTCACTCGTTCGTTTTTGTGCTCACCAGTTCTAGGTGGGAGCTTTGGACGTTGAAGAGAAATCAGAGGGAGCTTGAGAGATTTTTGTTTGATTGCCTTTTTCCTCTAAAAGCTGGAATAGACTAAAGCAATTTAACAGCCTTCCCCCTCTTTATTTGTTGTTTTAACTGGAGTTTCTTGAAGTTTCAGATAAGGCCAAACAGTAACTACATTATCCATAGAACCATTTAATATCCTAACGTCTATGCCAGATCTGTAGCTGTTAAGTCATGTACCAAGTGCTGTTGCCTCTTTGGTCAAGTGCCTGGGAAAGCATTTGCTTTTCTGTTTGTTTTTGCTGCCCCTGGGTGTCCAGCCATGCCCTCCCCTGTTCCCTTCTGAGCTCTTTCAAGTGCATGGTCAGCTTGTCACCTTCTGGCCTTGGGATCATGGACCTCATCACTGAGGGAAGCAGATCCAGCTCACAAGCAATCGTCTCCTGTACTTCTCCCTGGCATTTATTTCTCTGTGGAGGAGACCTCCTGTAAAGTGATCTCTTTGGAGTGACGGAGGTAGAAAAACTCCTTTTTAGAAAGGCCAAAGCACCGGAGAAGCCCTTTGGTTCCCTTTGGTTTTCCTCTCGGGTAGCTTGAATGAGTTTATACCTATCATGCCGCTCGAGCTGCAGTTGTGTGACTCCTACCCCAGTGAGAACCGGAGCGGATGTACCGGTGCCTGGCTTTTCTCCTTCTTTGGGAAGGGATTTGCAAAGGAAGAGCCCTGGTTTCAGATTTCTCGTGCTAACGCTGCCGCTTCTTGCTGTTCCGGCGGGGGCGAGTAAGAACGGCCCCGCGCCAGGGAAGCGAGCGGCGCTCGCAGGGGGCTCGTGGTCAGCTGGCCCTTCCCCAGCATCTCCCTCCGCTGCTTGTGGCCCCTCTGCAGTGTCACTTAGTGCCCCATCACAGCCCGGGGGCCGTAGCTGAGCGCCCTGCACAGCGCCGTCCGTGCAGCCGCTCCCGAGGCCGGCAGGGCTGTTCAGCCTTGTGCATTAGACACGTCTATGAATTTATGCAGGCCTGGCTAATAAATAACCCAGCAAATGGTGGTTAAGAGGAAAGGACATAATTAATTCTGTCTTGTGCTCTGCTTTAAAGTTGAGCCCAGGCTCATAATGCTTTATACTGGAAAGGTAAACACTGTCATTATTCAGCGGGGATATGCGTGCAAGGCTGACGTTGTTTTCCTCCTTTTGATTTAATAATTTTTCGCAGAGGATTTAATATCTTGAATGGGCCTTGTTTGGTGCAGTGGCAGCCTGATAAAGCCCCTAGCCTTTCTGAAGGGTCATTACTCCTCGATTTTAATTCGGTTTTGCCCTGGCGCTGCTTTGCTGACACAGACCATGTGCCGTTCCAGAAGGTGCTGACTGGGTTCGCTGGCCTGGGGTGCCTGGCTGCAGCTCCCTGTGTTGCTGTGCTGATCCAGGTTGAATAGGCAAGTAAAAAAGCCCTTTTGTGGAGAGGCTATTAAAAAAATAATGTGGATTGGTGTTAATTTGCACCTTATTTTAATTATTTCCCCCCCTATGCTTCCCCAGAGCATAGGGGAAGCATCTGAATTTAGTGTATGTGCGTGCCTTTACATGGCCTGTTAAGCCTGATATGCATTTTGGTATGTTTTTTCCATCCCTCTCTCCCCCTTTTTTTAAAGGGAGAGATGCATAAGGGAGAATCCTTGATTTGTGTATTAAATCATGTAGTTTTGCAATGAAAATTATGTTATCATTGCTAACAAGTGTATCTGTCATGGTAAAAAATTACATAAAGGAAGGTGGTTAACTTTTTGGCTTGTGATCGTGACTGATAACAGGGGAAAATGGCAAATAAACTTGGATTTGAAGCTTTAGTCCTCCTCCCCTTTTGCTGCTCTTAACGCGGCCTCTCCCCAGCCTTTTCCCACACTTCCAATCCTTTCAGTTTTCTTGATATATGGTTAGATAAACACAGACACACAAGGACTGCGTATGTCTGTTTGTCCTCTCCATCCCCCACACAACCCAGTCCATATATCAGAAAATCGCCTGGGTTCGCCTAAACCAAGCAGTGTATCTGGAGCCTGGCAGCGTTGTGCAACCCTTGGTGCCTCTTGCTGGGCAGTTTTCCTGCGAGTTTTGCAGCCCTGGCTCTTCCAGTGGAAGGCCTTGTTGGAAAGGGCTCATGGAGACACTGGTGGAATATCTGATGTAGCCCAGCAGCCGCCTCCTAGAATAAGTGGTGGAAGGATGGCTGTTGCTCTTAGAAATATTTACTTTGGAAGACTAGCAACATCTCAGTGTCTTTGGCTCTCTGTGTCTCCTTAGCAAGCCGTATTGCTGAATATTCTTTTTCTTTTACTGTTCCCAACAGGGTAAAAAAGCATCGGAGCGAACTATTTCTATGCTTCCTCCTTAGTGTCTGCCTCTTCTGATTGCAGAAAGCTTACAAAACCCTGAGGAATGCTAGGAAGAAGGGAGTCCTTCCTTGGGATGGATCCAAAAGATGTTGCTTGTTTCCAGATTGCACAAGCTCTTTCCTCCCAGCATGACCTTTGAGGGGTGGGGGAAGTGTTTGAGAGCGAATTGTCCACCCTTAGTGGGTGGCATGAAGCGCACGGACGAGAGGGGCTATTGTTCGATGGTCAACATGTTGTTTATTTTGCAGCCAGTGATGGTTTTATTTTGCCGAGGCAGATGGAGGGAGTCCCAGTTCCACAAGCGTAACCCTGGGAGAGATGAGCTGGTTTTAGGTTTCACCGCTTGGACGATGAGGTTAGCCCGAGCCAGAGAGGCAGCCCAGTGCATGGAAATGGTCTTGGCCCAGATCTTGTCCAGCGATGTAAAGCCTGAGAAAGGACCGAGAGGTCAACTGCAGCTGCTTAAGGAATGCACTGTGTGCTCATGCTGTGACGTGTCTGGACTATTGACTTTTGTTCTTTTCGTTGTTATTATTTTAAAGGGAAAAAAATATTGTTTACAAACTTGCTTTTTTTTTTAATGTTTTAATTGTAGTCTGCCCTACAAGATATGTGTTTTTATCAATGGCCCTGAAGTATTGATGATTCAAGAGCTTTTAAAGAGGTTTTTATTTCTTAAATGTGGAGTAAAGAACATTTCTCCCAAACACCTCTTTGGCTTCTAAGTACCTTGCCTGCCTCCACAGTGGGAAGATGGGGGAAATGGCCTGGAAATTGGCAGAAGCCAGGATTTGTTTTACACTAATTGCAGTCTTAAGCAATTACTGTGCAGTTTTCGCTGTATTTGTTACAGAAGTGAGCTTCTCTGTTCCTGCCAAAGTTGAATATCACCGATTGCCTTTTTTGATGGCCTGTAGAAAACCGAACCTTTGAAACACGCTAAAATGGGCAGAATTTTGTTTCCCCTTTGCTCACAGAGGCACTTATTCACTTCCCATCTGCTTTGACTTTGAAGATTGCTGAGATTCTTCCTCTGTCTGACCCACTTGGCATAAGCTAGAGAAGATTATCTTTCTTCAATAGCCAAGTTTATAGGGCTTCAGCTCATTCGTAAATAATGCTTGGAGGTTTGAGCGCTGCCTTTCTCCTCCTTTTCTCTTCAAAATTGGTTTGCTGCAGTCAGTGTGTGTACAAATAGGGGAAATACTTTTTTCAGCCTATAGATAGGGAGAACTGGCTCAGTAAGCAAGAGAGCATGTGAAATATGCTGAGGAAGTTTTACTGAGTATCTGTAATTTAAATCCTTATTTAGTGCAATTTCTATCTGTGGTCCTAGCACAAAGGAGCATCCGTTGCAGACAAGGACTTTGCCGTGGGAGTTATTGTACAAGCACAGAACAAAACAGTCCTGATCCAGAGAGCAAAATCAGTGTATGACAAAACACAGGACCTGGAAGTGCAGATATGCCTTTATAGGAACATCCTTGGGTGCTCAAAGAGGAGGACAATGTGCTGAACCTTTTAAAGGGTGGCAAAGCTCTTTGCCTTTCCCACTCCAGTACCTACGTCAGGAATTGATTTGTGCAGGGGTGATTATTTTGGGGTAGCATTAAAACTCACTTCCAGCTTTCCTGAGCATCATTATCTCTTTTTCTGAGATAAAATGCTGTAATATTCCTATGTTTTGCCTGTTTTGATACCATTATGGCATCCGTGCAACTTTTCTGCCTTTGGGTCTCTGTGTACTGCAGTGAGCCATGCCATAATAGTATTCTGTTGTGTAGCTACCAGTGGAACAAACAGAAACAGGATTTTATATGCTAGAATATTAATTTTAGTCTTTTTAAGTCATAAAAACAAAATAAGAAAAATCCCCAAGCCTTCCTCCTATTTTTTTGTAAATCCCACTCAGCCAAGTCTGACGGAAATCAACTTTCATCTAAACACTGGATTTTCTACAGTTACTAACCCTTTGACTTCTGTGTGTTTGTAGATATATATGAATAATAAGAGTAATAGAATGAATATCTTTGTTTTAGACCCTGCTTAACAAGGGGGTGGTGGGACAGCCAACACAAATACGGTGGAAATGCTTGAGTTCTCAGCCTTGCCATCTTTAAACTCCTATTTCACCATTGCTGTTTGCATAGAACAAGTCTCATTTGTTGTAATCCTTTGATTTTACTCTAATGGAACAAGATTTGACTTTACTTTTGCTTTTTCTTAGTAGTCTCATATTGAGTAGGAACATGTATGTATTTCTGGACTTGTTTCTTTTTGTGTCCTCCTTTTCCCATCCTGGATTCCCCTGCATCTTTCCTCCTAGACATCATAGTGCTGCCAAATCAAGTAAAAGTTGTTTTAATTTTCTTTTTGTTTGTTTGTTTTGCTGGGCCTGGTGCACATGTGACATTTTCGGTGGATTCAGAGGTTCTGCAAACCAGCTTCTCTCAAGTTGATATTTCAGGCCTTGTGATCTGCATGTGGCCTTTCTGGCCTCTTAGTAGCAAGCAATAGCAATCCTTTCCAGAAAGATATACTGTGATTTTGTCCTACTTTGAACTTGTGGGGTTCTGAGTATTTCCTATTAGATGTACTAGCAACATAAACAAACACTTTTGTTTAGTATAAGCTTTTTTTGGTCCTGATAGAATTGGAGAAGTCATATAAAGCAATGAATATAAATTTAAAACTAACATTTGTCATCATGTAAATAAACATAGCATGATTTACCAAGAATGTTAAGGTCCCTAGCCTGGGAACATTTAAGGCAGTTCTACTTGGATATAGGGTTCATGCTTTTTGTTCATTTCTTTAATAAAGATAAGGCATTATGAGCCAAATTCATATCCCTTTTTAATCTATGTCAGCGACAGGACAGAAGAGTTTTGCAATGGGCATAAGTTTGAGTTATAAATCTACAGAATAAGCAGATAGTTAAAGGAGGCAGCTAGAATGAATGCAAGTTAAAGATAGTAGGTCGTCTGCTTGCAGCATCTTTGGCATTCAACTTGGCTCCATACAGAGGACTTCCCATAGAAACCTTTACACGGGCATGGGTAAAGCCCTGGATATCATGCTGCGAAGTCTTGGAGATGGCCAGATTGAGAGAATGGATAATTCCAAAAATCTAATGCTATAGAGAAAACTCCATGCTTGAATAGTAGATTCGACTAGTGTGTCGATTAAGAAGGAAAGAAAGAAGCCCCTGAGTTTTTATAAAGCTTTCCAACTCAGTTCCCAGTTCTTACAATGACATTAGATATAACAACAAAATTAGTAAGTGCTTGTTTGAATGCCAGCAGTCATGTACTTCCAGATGAATTGCATTTCTTTGAATCAATGATAACTTTATGAAAAAATTCAGGAGTTGGAGCCAGCAGATGCTGATGGAAATGGTGAGGGAACAAGCAGAAAATACAGTGCTGCTGGTAATAAGGTCACCTCTGGCTCTCTAGCTTTGTTTACCAAACATCTAATGTTTCTCCAATACATCAAATATAAAATTTAATCTTCAAGGAATTTCAGTCTGGTTGATCGGGGTTTTCATAGTCTTTCAAGGCCTATATTCAATACATAATCCCAGGACTGAACTAAACATCTTCACAGACTGGAAGTGTTTCACATTTAATTCATCTTATTTTCAAAAAATTATACATTTGCAGATGTGTGAGGGGTGAGGGCTGTTCTGTCCAATATAAGGTGGTGACATATCAAGCTTATACAGCTATGAGACTCTGTGATCAACATCCTTTCCAGTGTTCCCATGAAACGATTATGACTTGGCAGGGTTTCAGAGACTGAAAAATGCTCTGAACACGACATGTTTTATTAATGTTGAAGGGGTAATGTTGCTGTATTTCAGTGTCTGTCACTGCATAGAATAAGTTTGATTTGGCCCTTGCAGACATTGGCGTTCCCCTGGATAAATGCTAAATGTGCCTTCACATCTGCTTTTTCCTAGTAGCCTTCATGAACCACAAGTATATTGTATTTCAAAGCTCTGCCCAGGTTTCCTTCTTTTCCTTCTGTAATTCTCCTGTGTTAGAGGGTGAATTCATGATCCTTGGCCCTGAGCTAGTGCTGTAAAGCGTATTCACATAAGCCTTGGTGCTAAGCGTCACGTTTCACTCACTTGCTCGGATGACTTTTTGCCTCCTTTGAAATTGCACGTAAAGGTGAATGTGAAATCAGGCAGCTGAGAGGGAGCAGCAGTGCGCTGAAGCTGGCAAATGTAGTTGCTCTAATAAAGGCCATTTCAAAACACATATTTTTAAGGGACATTACAGCAGTAAAACACAAACTTCAAGGTGACCTTGGCGAAGTCATAACAGTCATAACGCCTAGGACGGCGCATACAATTTGAGCACAAAACCACACCGTACAAGCACGTGCCCCTCTACGTCTGCACGATTTGCTTTCGCCTCGAGGTTGGCTGGCGGCCAGGGAATGGCTTGCGGGGACAGCTGGGACCGGCCGATTTGCCATGTGCAAAGCATCAGGTCGCACCGAATAACGAGTCTCGTTTCAAATACTGAACATTGGCTTCTTTCAGAGAGGGCTGCGCTGCTTGGCTCCAGGATATGGCTTTGATTCTTTGTGACAGGGAAAAGAGATGTGCAGATAAGCCACTTAAAATTAATTTTTGTTCCCCAGGTTGTTATATTGTTAAATGTTAAGCTTGATTGCTATTTTTCCTTCTTATGCTTTTTATTTGTGGGTATTACCACTTAATTAAGATTTACAGCACACTTTAAGCACTTTAAAGGGGCTGTAGGATTATAAAACGTGATTGTGACTGGGTGCGTGCATGGTCTGAAGTGCTGAGGCTTCCAGAGCTGTTTGGCTGAGTCACAAATCTCTTCCCTGACCCACTTCCCTCCTTACTGGTTCACTCTTCCCATTTGACCAAACTCATCAGTCCTTTCCCTGCCCACTTTTTGACCATGGATTAAGGCGTGTCCCTTTGGAACCCATCAGTTCTCACCTGTGTTCCTCCTGATCTCTTTGAACCTTATAGGATCCCTTATGTCCCCTTGCCCTGTCAGACTTTCTGGTGGCCTCCATGGGCATCCTAGTCCTTTTCCCCACACCTGGGATGTTGGGCATCACTTTTGAGCAGCAAACAGAACCATCCTTCTGTGGACCCTGCACAGCAGTGGGGCTTCCTGGCACAGGTGTCTGCTGTCACGGGAGGCACCAACACCAGAGCTTGCAGCCCACGTGCCCTGAAAAGGGGAAAGACGGAGAGCATCGTGTAACTTGGTCCAGCTCCCTGCGCCGAGGCATGGCCTCGGTTCAAGCGTGGAGAAAGCGAGGAATTTGATCGGCCCTTCTCATGTCGGTCACACTTTGAACAATGTGAAATGGAGGAGAGCTGAGTTATGAGAGCACGAGGCTTTTCGGGTGAAATCTGAAGTGTTTGGCTTGTCGCCGGCAATACGCGTGAATGGTCCCCGTTGAGTTCCCCAGGCCGGCTTTGTGCCCTTAGCTTTGTGAGATGCAAAGGCCTGGTGAGAACCCTGGATTATATGGACGTAATATTGTTCTGCTTTACCAGAAGCTGATGTGGTGCAGGGCTTGTAAACTGTGAAGTTAAGCCGGCTGCTTCTCTCTGTGTTGTGTTCTTGGATATTTATGGTCTGAAATGCATATCGAGTTGCACTTAGTGCTAAACTAGGTGTATGTTCCCTCGAGCAATGGAGGGAAAAGTTATGCTGGAAACCTTCTGTGTCAGTTTGTACAGGTTTTCTTAAAGTAAAAATGAGGGGAAGAGAATGGGGAATAGATCAGATGGTGTTAAGTGTTTAAGTGGTTGCACTCACTAGCAGTATGTGCCTACTGCAGCAATAACTTATATATGTCCTTTCCCAGAGATGCAAGAGGGAAGGAAAGGAATGCACAAGTCAGTTGTATGCTTATTGCTAGACTAGGTTAGCTCTTGTTAATTGCTTGTGTTATAATGCAGTTCGGTGCGTTGTGGTACCCCCTATCGCAGGGATTCTTCGAGTCTTTTGGAAGGTGTAAACGCGAGCTGCTGTTGTCTTTGCAGGGCTAGATTAGCGCAAGGTGCAGCAGGCCTTGGAGGGTTTGCTTTCTGGCGAGTTCCAAGTTTTCCCAAGCTCCTGGCAACGATGTGAAGTCTCACGAGTGTGGCCAGCAGCTCCAGCCTTGTCCTGGCTGCCCTTGGCACTTGCTGTCCCTTTCCAGTCCATTGTTAGTTGTCACCTTTTGTCTTTTCTTTTCCTCCTCTTTTTTTTCCTGCAGCAGTTTGTGTAGCGACAAACAAACAAACAAACCTCGTGTAGCCTAATAAACTGCACGCTGACCCTGCTGCGAGTGGAATTTGAGATGGAGAGATGGGCTCCGTGACGGGGTTATTTGATCTCTCGCTGTGCTTTCCCCCATCTCCGTCCCTGAGTTACGCTGCTTTCGTTCACCTTAGCTGGCTATAGCTGAACCTTTGCTGTTTATGCCTGTTGAAGAAGTTAATCTTTCTAAAAGGCACTGAGCTGCTTGACCTGGCCTGGTTGCCTTAGCTACAGGAGTGTAAAACAGTAACACTTGGGGAAATGGAGGGATAAACATTTGCTGCTCTTTATTTGCATGTAGAATTACAAGAACCTGGGATACGTTTAGTGAGTTGGAACAATTTTTGTTGGAACGTTACCTTGCTTGTGGCCTCCTGCCTTTACACCCTAAGATAAACTATTCAAACTCTTGCAATGCCATAGACAAAATCTGTTAAGATTGCACGCTGTTTATATATCACCTGACCTTGGACCAACCAACAAAACGATTTTGTTTAATCTGCCTTTTTAATTAAATATGCTGCACTTAAAAGCAAAGGGATAAGTTGCTGCTGTTTATTTAAAGCAGTGAAACTGGTCTTGGCCTGTGTGCAGCACAGGTTGAAAAGCTTTGCTGGTGCACAGGTGATATTTTTAAATGCACCAACAGCGAAGGAAGTAGGAATAAATAATTGTTATTTAATAGCACAGATTTCACTTGCACAGAGATATATTGCTGGGAGTTGACTGCATCTATTTTTTTCCCTAAATTTGTTGATGATGCAGCATGGGATGAATGAAGTGCTACGTGCTGTAGCTTGGGGGTTCTGGAGCAGCTTGGTCTGCTTGACCTCTTAAGACAAAGCTTGCTTATGCTGTAGATTGCCCCTCCAAAGTTAAATCAGAGATGTATTTGGCCTTCCATGCAATCATCTATTTAGAGATGAATTGGACTTTTGTGGAGGGATAAAGTGCATTTGGTGATTCCAGCGGTCCTCTGCAGAAACAGGGCCATGTTCTGCAGGAACAGCCTTGGCTGTCTCCCATGTCTCTGAGCCTCTTCCCGAAGCCCTGGGGAAAGGGATGTGCAAGGTCTGTGGCATCTCAAGGCCAGACAGTGAGTTGGGAGGTTGCTTCTATCACTGCCCAACTTGGGCCTGTTAAGAGCAGGACTGCTTGGACAGTTTTGTTCTATGGGCAGGAGATGGGGGGCATGTGTAAATATGGCACTTTGTACTTTGTGCCTCTCTATGCAATAATTTGTACCAGTTGAATCCCCTTGAAAACTGATGTATTGTGTGGGAGGGTTGGTACAAAATAATCGTGCAAACTGATGTTTAGCTACTCTTGAGGATAATACGGAAAAAAGTTGATTCTTTCCAGATTTCTTTAAGCCTTAACTTCTGTGCTATAGTGACCTTTTAAGAGGTACATGTTATTAAAAACATATAGCAAATAAACTTGTCCAGGCAAGAACGTGGCCTTTTCGCACAATTGCTACCTAGAGCCCTAGGCTGGGAAGAAATATTGATGCTAAAGATGGTGGTAAAGAGTAATTTTCCAGGTCTTTCTATATTTAGTCCTAACTTTAGCTATGCTCCTGGACTGTAGTTGTTTTTAATTGCAAGGAGCATAAATCTTGTAGCTGTATTACTGGAGAATGTGAAAACGTCTTTCAATTCGCAGTGCATTCCTCTTGCTTTAAGAACGTGAATGCCTAGCAATGATGCTGAAAAGCTTACAAGTTTGGAAGCTGTGTGGAGATAATCATTCAATACATGAGCCAGGAGCAAGCTGCAGCAGCGATTATTTGAGGTCTTGCTGTGGGAGGAATTTAATTCATTTATGATTTGCACAGTATAAAAGAGAAGACCTCCTTTTCCCTGCTGAAGTCTGAGCTGCCATTCACGTGAAAGATTTGTAGATTGTCATCTGATTTAGATGTATTTATTTGTGCAGACCAGCTCAGTAATACAGACAATACTCAATTTATTGTATCTGTTAAACTAGATGGAAATCTAAAAGCTTAGGAAGAATTCATTGGGCTTATCCATTCTGGAAGATGAGCCTGTTGCATGCTGAAGAGTAATAAAGAGCATTGGCAAAGACTGTAGTATCTTTCAAAGTCTAGCAATTTTTGGTGCTTGTGGGCAATGAGAGAGCCCCAGAGGACAGTTTTAGATACTTCTGTAATGTCTGAGGGACCAGAAACACGGTTTGTTGAGCAGTGCCTGCATGTGTTTCCTACTCTGTATGAAGCTTAAAACTCCGAAGTGTAGAAACACATCTACGTATTAGCAGGATAGTAAAAGCAAAAAGTAATTTAGTGAATGCACCCTTTCTTTTTTGAAACATGCTCTATAAGCTACCATGATCATATCTATCTTTGGATATACCAAGATTCCTTTGCTATATTTGAGCATACTTGCTCAATATGCCAAGCATCTTCCTCAATCCTGTTACTGCAAGTAACTGTCTTCTGAATGTCAGTAATTTGGACATTGATCCCTTCCTGTGTGAGCTGCAGTATATCTTGTGAAAACTGTTTGAGAAAGTTTCTTCTTGTTGCTCCGGACCCTTAAAAATGTGAAGAGTTTATGTTCAGCTTTCCTTCCTGCTGCTGCTCCAGTTCAGAAGGTGCCAAATAATTCTCATTGAAAATCAGTATGAACTTTCTGTCTGCCCTTTGCTCCAGGCTTTGCCACTGCCTTCCCTGCCCTCGGCCTCATGGTGCCCTCTACCAGCACGGCCTCTATGGGAACGTGCTGTACCTGAGAGCAGAGGCACGTGCTTGTTGCAGTAGTTAGTTATGCTGAAGGGGAATAAATTCCCATGACCAACAGAAATGATCAAAGCATTACCCTAGATTTTAACAAAGAGAAGGTGGGTGTGAGAGTTCCCTTGCTGATGGGACCCTTTGAAAAGGGAATGAACACAAAGAGGATGGGGTTTCACCTTTATGTTTGGGAACAATAAAGGACAAAAGATTTTTATTTCCCAAGGTGGGTTAGATATTAATGCAGCAGCTGAACTGAGTCCAGTGAACACTTGTTTAGAGAGGTGGAGCAGGAGTTGTGTGGTTGCTGTCTCTGTATAACTTTAGTGTTCATTTTTCTGATGCTCCGTCCCCTTGTTAAACAACATCTCCTGAGGATGGGAACCAAGTGGACTCACTCCTCAGCTATCACTGAGGGCTAACAGGGGCTGTCTTCTTTTCTCCTCCAGCTGCCTTGCTCCAGCCTGGTTCTGCTGAGCTTGCTTGGTGCTGAGCTTCTGCTTGCACGTAGTGTGGGAACTGCAGCATGATGTAGTGTGGGAACAACGTCTCGTCGACAGCCTCCCTGAGCCTCTGATACAGACACATTCTGTCTCAGGACAAGAATGTCCCGAGACATTCTTCTTTAGACCACAGTCCAGCTTGCTCTCATGCTCCTGCTCTCTTGTGTTTATTGTGCTAGCGCCAAGTGGTGTAAGAAGGGATGTATTTGCATGCCTTTCATTTAGGGAAAGGTGGATCTTCTTTTGGGACAGTGACAGGGATATGAGGGGAAGTTCAGGTGCAAGACAGCATTGCAGGAGAGCTCAGCGTTGGCATTTAGGCTTATAGTTTCTGTGCAGAGGGTGCACACAGTCAGCTGTATAGTTCACCACTCTCCCATGTATTTTTAGTAGAGGGTGTTCCAGGCTTATAGTGAGGAACTTGAACAAAGTGAACGCTACTCTGAGTCTTCTACAAAAGAGTAGCTTGGAGGCAAGTCTCAGCACGCATTAAGTTGCACCTCGCAGATGGTCTGTGGTTGGTGATAGTCTGTCCATTGCATGCAAAGTGGTGGATGTTTCTTGGGTGGATGGAGCCCAAGTCACCTGAGTGACTCTTCCCTTCTCAGACCTTCAGAACGGCCTGTGTTTTGGGGCAGCGTCCCCTTTCCTCCCAGTTTTGCTGTGCTTAAGCGCATCCGGACTGTGCAATAAAGGCACACATGCTTGCAATAAAAAAAGAATGAATCTGCATTCTTCTCTGTTGCTTTTATGTGGCCCTTTTGGCTCGTGACTCACAGGCTCTTGTAGCGGATTCCGAGCCAAAAATGCAGCTGCATTTTTCTGTGTCACATGCTGCTTTGCCAGGTCCAGTAGTAGCAGCTATTGGACAGGAGGGAAGGGGATCACACAACCTGCCTTACCGCAGGCGTGTGTGGAATTGGGCTCGTGGGAAGCTGAAGATGACTTTCATAGCAAGCAAAAGCAGTGACATTTCCTCTCCCTTTTCATCTCTGTGCGTATGTTAACACCCTGAACGCTTGTGGACCTAGCAGTAACACTGAAGGATTTCTCAACCATTTTGTCCTGGAAGACCTATTGCCAATGACTGAACGGGGAGATATTCTGGGAAAAATGAGACATAGCAGTAGAGGGTTTGAATTACAGTTAGAAAGCACCGGGAAATGCATAGTTTTGGCAATGATGCATTCAGCTGAGAAAGGAAATGCAAAGTGGAGACCCCATTGAATTCGCAAAACGGAATGCCTGCCCTGCATAATGAAGATGTTTCCCGTAATAGTTTACCAGAAGTTTTTCCACATGCTGAGTCCCCAGAGTGGTTTATACTTTCCTCCTTCCTTTCTAAGTTTTTACGCTGTCATGCAAAGATATTCCTAGTTACAAGACAACATAAAAAGGAAATCAACCAATCTTTTGGACTGTATTTAAAAGCCATTTGATGGGTTGATGATTTGGCCCTTCTCTGGGATATTACGCCCTCAAAATTAAAAAAAAGTTTGGGTTAATGAGATTTCTTAGATGCTTCTTTATTCTGAAACTGTCCTGATTTCTTCCTCTGCATAAATGTTTTGAATAAATCTCTTCTCTTTGATATCAAAATTTAAATTGAGTTGGGAAGTGCAGGTATGTAGCTGAATTTAAGGTAAGGCAAAGTCAACATACATCTTTGTGCGCATCCGTACGTTGGTGTATGAGCACCCACCCCATGCAAAACAGAAGGCAAATTTCCCATAAACTTTAAAAGAGCAAAGCGTGCCCCTCATGGGCACTTCCAGTGCAGTGAAGAGCTCCGTCCCCAGCACATTTGATGCCAGCCAGATGAGTATTTTCCCTGACCTCCGTGGCGAGCCTAGTTTCCAACCACGGCACACTTTGCTGAGCGATGCTGGATGCGCTGGGGGATTGAGGCCTCGGCTCTCCAGGGTGACTCCAGTGCTTGCTTCCTAGCAGCTGATTAATGACTACCCTAGGAGGATTCATTTCGTTTCACATCAGCCACCAAAAAATTTAGGCAAACATCATCCAAACCAGCTCCGTGGACCTTCTCTGGCATCAGTGAGACAGGCACCCCTAGAATGAACTTCACCCCATCTGAAAAACACCGAATCTCCCTGATATTTTAGCTCTCTGCAGATATAGACAGGGACTAGATAACTAGCTCAGACCATGCCCAGCTTGTGAGCGAGATGAACGTGGTGATGGGCGCCTGCTCCGTGTTCCTGAGTCTCTTGGAAACATTTGGCATGGGGTAAGCCTGGGGTGGCCCTCGCTTGAGCTCTCACCCCGAAGGAGGGAAGCGATCCTCGGCCGAGACGAAGCACGAGCCGTTTGCACTGATTTTCAGCAGCCCTTTTGGGCTGCCGAGTGCCTGCCTCAGGATGTGGTTTTGCCTTCGGCAGCAGTGTGCTTTAAGCAGCTCCCATCTGTAACTGCTCCCACAGCTGGATTTGCTTTGGGGTTGTGGGCTCCAACCTTCTGCAGGCCGGAGTCGGGAACCTGATCCATCAGAAAGTGAATTCCTCCGGTCCTGCCCCATGGCTGGGCTGCGGGGCTGGTGGGACCAGGGGTCCCGTAGGAGCCCTCTGCTTGGTGATGGGGACCTCCCTCTTTCAGGGTAGCCAGGATGCATAATGATAGACTCATGATTTTTGCTTTTTCCTTCTGGAATTATGCAAGAAGTTATCAAGTATCGCTGGCTTTATGAAGTGCCAAACCAACAAAGTTTTTCATGATTTTGCATCAGGGCTTAGCCTAATTGATAGGAACAAATGTAATCTGTGTTTAGACCGTGTTGTTTTTTTTGTCCCATTGCTCTTGGGTATTAGGAGAGAGGAAGGATCTGGGAACAGGATTGTAGCTGAAAGTAACAAGGTGAATCCAGGGCAGACCAGGAGGCTTAACTTGCAATTTCCTTGTCTTTGTTGGTTTAAGTCTGACCCTTTGCATTGTTTAATGCTTTGTATTTAATTTCCTCAGTTGCTTAAGGAATGGTTGGGGCCGGCGGAGGAGCTTCAAACCCTGCTCAGAGGTAGGGCATGCAGGATAATAACCACAAAACTTGCCTTTTGCTCCTGCTGGAGATGTAGGTGTTTCAAAATAGGTCAAGCAAATTAAGTGTTAGTTGCAGAAGTGCGGGGAAAGCTTTTAGTTCTAGGTAGCTCAAAACTTTGCTTTGTAGACTTGAAAATAAAATGGGAAAATCCAACCCTACCTGTTCTGGTGCAGACTGAAAGGATCTAGATTCAATGCATTGGTGAGCAGAGTTTTGCTGGCGGCAAAAGGGGATTTGATCTCTTGCAGCATTTCTGTGTTTAGCTTTTCTTTCCAACCGTAGCACTTAGTTCCTTTCCTCTCTGGCAGCTTGAGAGGTGGAATTTACAAAGGAAAACAGATGTGGAAAAGTTGCTGAAGACCAAATATATTGGGCTCTGTCTCCAGCTTTGATTTGCTTCTGTGAGCCATTTGCAGACAGGCCTGATCCTGAAGTTGTGGGCCTGAGTGCACATTCTGGGTGAAAATTTTCAGGGTAATAATAATAGTGAATATCAGGGTAGATGATTCTGATCCTAACATCTTCTCAAAGAGCCCCTCAGAAAGAGAAACAACCCCTCAGTCCATCCCCTCTCTTTCCAGAAGTAAAGGTCCTTAAGGAGATGTTTATCTTTGGTAGGAACACTGGATAAAACCTTGTTTTTTCTCTGCTTCTCTGCCTGCCCCCACCCTCCCCATTCTTTCTTAATGGCACGCATACCTGCTGGCCCTTTGTCACCAGGGACATTTACAGGAAAAGATCTTTGTTGCTTAGGAGTTAATCGGCTTCTGCTGCTTGTTGTCCACCTGAGGCTCTCCAGAGATCTCTCACTCTTGCATCACACGCAAGCATTTACATGCGAATACAGAGCCTTTCCCTTGAGCCATGGGTGAGAGGACCAAGGTCTAGAGCTCTGCTGTCCTGCAGCGGGTCCAGTCACCCCACAGAAGAAGCCTCTTTGGTGTTGCCAAAAGAGGTGGTCCCAGCATCCCTGCTGACCCAGGGCTTTTCTCCTGCCCTTACAAGCACTCATGGGGGAGCTTTTTCAGCTGGATCAAGGAACTTGATGCAAGAGAAGAATAACCCAGGAGAAAAAAACGTAATTGTCAGCACGGTTTTATCCCTGACGGGGCCAGCTGGCAGCTTTGGGGAAGGTGAGAGCTTCAGTGACAACCAGCTGAGTCTGGCTTAAGGCGATTGGGAAACCTCACCGTGAATAAAAGCTCTGGTTATAGGAGACAGTGCAGCAAATAACTGCCAGAGAGCACGTCTTAAGTTCAGACATATATTTTGCTGATGGTCTTAAATTAGGTCTTTCAAGGATGATATATGAGCTATAAGACTGATTTGCCTTTTGAAGGTAGACTATTTAACAGGGAGCGTAACTCCTTATGAAGCAGATTTTCTTTACCTGTAACACCAATTGCTTACTGCAGTATGATGGGTTGGTGGGTCTAGGAACCTGGAGTGCTATATGCTTATGCCTTATATTTGCACCCCTTGCGTTTTGCTGGGATAGCAGCAAAGGTGAGCATTTGCCAACACTAGAAAATAGGAGAAACAAATCAGGGAAGATATGTGGATTATCTCAGAATATTGACTTTTAACACAAGCCCAGTCTTGTATGGGTGTGTATAGGCAGGTGGCAAGTTTTGATATCCTTGTTTTCCTTAGAAATCTGTAGAAACGCCAGTCCTTGTTCATATCATTTCCAAAGCGTGTTATTTCTGTTACCTACAGAAATAAGCATGTTATTACTGTTATTTACACACTTTATTTACACTGTTATTACTGTTATTTACACACTGCTTGTGTGCACGGCACACGAGCAAAATTGGCTTTCGTGTGTCACTGTTCTCTGTGGTGTAAGAGCCACTCTGTGCCCAGTCCTAAGTGTGCTGTGGAAAATGCATGCGGCCTTAGATGTCCTGGCGAGCATTTCAACTGGGAATGTCTCGGAGCGCTGTATAACTATAGACCAGAAAAACGTTTAGCAATAGATGTTATCTACGGAATAACTTTTACATTGAAGTCTGCTGTTGTTAAGGCCAGCACACCTGCAGGGGAGAAAAGAATCAAAAGTAAAATTGTTATCTTGGAAAAGATAACTCAAGCCTCAACAAATGAAAGCTGGAGAGAATAAAAAGTATTTGACCCAAGGTAAGAATGATATTAAATTCTGTGGTATTGTCCCTGGCCGAAAACCTTTTTTTCTGTGAAAGAAAATAACAAGATATTCAGCAGGCTAACGTCCTAAGAGCAGGCCACTAGATCAGTGGTTTAAGTGCTGATAGACCCAGTTCGTGTAGTCACGTTTGGGGACAGACATCTGCTTCCATGACGGTGCCTTTAGTGTCTTTGGTTTTTTCTCCATTCCATAGTTTTGGTACAAGAGCTGCTCCCGCTGTGTGCTCCTGTGCTCACTGATGAGCAAGGCCCGAGGGAGGCGAGCAGGCTGCGTGTGACTGGAAGATCAGCAGCAATTGCAGAAATTGGGGCTAGGGGAGATCCCAATGATTTGGGTTGGTGTCTTTGCAACAAGTGAATCACCAGCCCTTTTAACATGGGCACAAATGGCCCGATAGGCACTGGAAACCCTGTGTGCACGTGGCAAGACCAGTGGTACCTCCTTGCCATGACCCTACGTGTGCTTTGGAAGCGCCTGCTGGCGTTGAGAGCCTCTTGCACAACCAGTCACATACAGGTGCACTGCAACAAGGGTGTGCCGCGGCACTCATGGGCGGTCCTCTCTGCTTCTCCTTTATTTATTTTTATTGCATTGGTCGCAATGACACGTGATCCCACCTGCATGGAGCAGGGGGTGAGGATGGGGAGGAACCAGCCGTCCCTGCGTTAACCAGAGATCTCCGGACGCAGGACAGCAGCGAAGGGAGGGCCTGGGGGTGCCCGTTGCATAAGTGCCTGCCCGCCGTGGGCTCGCCGAGCCGGGGCCGCCCGCGTGCCCGGGGTTGTTTGTGTTGCTGGTGCGGGTGCCTGGCAGCTGCGCACGGAGTCATCGCCGGGGCCGCCTGCAAATCCGGCTCCATGATAACGCCGGGGCGGAGCGCGCGCTCCCGGGGCCGGAGCGAGCCCCGCGCGCCGCCTGCCCGCGCGCCGCCCGGCCCTGCTTTCTGCAATACCTCTTGCTTTTCCACTTGCTACGTGCTACGGTGCTGCTGAGCAGCCTCTTAAAGGATAGCGATGTTGCAGGTTGCTTCTTTTGAGGAAAAGAAAGGCAACTGAATGAGAAAGGTCCTTTTGCTGCTACAAAAGGAGAAAAAAGGAGAAACACTAAGCTGAGCTCTGCGAAAGTGAATCATAAAGTCCCGGAAAAGGTTGCAGGGTAAAAGGCACCCGGCAGTTGTGGCTGTTTGCTTTCTGCTTTGATGCTGGAAACTGCTTGATCTGCTGCAGTTGCCGAAGAACTTGTAGCAGCGCCTGGAGGATACGCTCAGCCGTGGCGGGAATGAAAGCAGGTACAAAAGCAACGTCCTTCTCGGAGCTTTGTGCCCAGAGATGCAGCAGGCAGTGCTGCGACTTGGACCCCTCACCCAGGGCATGGAGGAGAAATGCATCAGTTTTACAAGAGGAACAGGGACATTCTAGTCATTTTTGAGCACTTCTCCATAAGGCAGAGTGTCTCTTTTTGCGGCTTTTTGCTTGAACACCCACTTGCAAATGTTGGTGAATAGATTCTGAGCTGGCTTGGTGACGTGTTCCTACCTCTAGTTTTGCTGCTGGCAGTGTTTGCCTCCCCCCGTATTGATTACTGAGATTGACCGTGACACTGGGTATAACACTTCTCATCTGAGTGCTTTACCAAAAGCAGTCAAAATTATGCTGCTGAACTGCCTTTTCATACCTTGTTTATTGGCATAAAAAGTCAATACAGCAGAAAAAAAAAATCGAATTAAATGCTTTCCCTATTATGCCATATCAATGCTTTGAAAAGAAGTCAATGCTATCTGGCCTAGTTTTTGAGCCTAATGAGGGGAAATAAAAAAAAAATTGGGAAGCCCTGGGGTCCAAGTATTCTTTTCCTTCCGCCTAATTCATTCGTACTCTGAGTGCTCATCAAACACCTCAATTGCTGTATTTGTTGGCACAGTTTATGAGTGATCTTTCTCCGTGTTGACCCTGGTCTGATAATGCTCTTGTAAATGAGTGGCAGCTGGGAGTTAAATCACGTAACGTGGTGCAAAAGTCGCGGCAATCATAAATTTAACAGGTTTTGCTCGAGTTATGTCAGAAGCAAAGCCTGTGTGTACAATGCGGTTTTCTGCTGGAGAAAAGAAAAAAGAGGCTGCTGTTTCTATGAGGTGCAAGAGTCCTGTTAGGATGGACCTGGGCTCTCCCATATCTATTGCCTTTGAGCGTGAACTGGTGGAGAGGACTGGAGGAAGAGGATGGTGGTTTGTCTTGGAGCGTCTCTGCTGCGGGTGGCACTGCTGCCAAACCAACGAGCCCTTCACGCGTTGACCCTTTAGCTCCTGATGCAACCAAAGGAGGGAGTACTTGACTAGATCTCACATGTTTGGAGTCGGATGGTGGCTATGGGAAAACGTGATCTGTAATATGTAAGTCTTCAGCAAGGTGCCTAAATGCTTAATTGTTCGAGGTCTTGTGTAACCAGCCTGTAATCTGAGCGTTCGGTTGCAGATTTTTTGTTGCATCATTAGACCTTCTCTTTCATTACTGGTTTAGGAACATTATACAGATCTCCTAATTTATATAATTATGGTAAATGCTGTGCAGCCCCAGTGACATCTTGTTTTTGAGCAGTAAAACAACTTAATTCTAAGGTTGCCTGGTTGGTGTTTGGCAGATCTGCACGGCCTTGCGTCAGACCCAGAGCAGCTCCTCTGCAGGCACTAGGCTAAGCCAAGCCTGCAGCTTGGTTTTGAAAGAAATCTGGATGTTGACGGTGTGGATCGTGTCCATGGCTATGGGTAGAGGGCTGGGTGGAGAGATCACAGCTATGGGAGCGCGCTCTGTGCTCACCGTGATCTGTAAAACGTTGGGTGGGTCCCTTCATTTTCTGTGCCTGCGTGTCCCCTCCCAGCATTTATCTGCTTAATCTGTAAACACCACGGCATGGGGATGCTTGCACAGTGCTTGGCGTGGTTAGAGCTGCAGGAGCTGTGATGGGAGACGGTAACGTACGTTTGCGTTCTGCGTGACACCGTCACGGCACTGCACATCCTCAGCACTGAGGAGGGAGCTTGGAGTGACACGTCAGCTGATACATGCTGATAGGTGAACGTGGGCATCTTTACTCTCATTGTAAGGTTTCTGGGTACAATATTATTTTTTTTTTTCCATTTGTACATGTTGGGTGTTTTTTCTTTTTAAAAATCAAAGTCAGATTAAATAAGTGAATTTAGTAGACCACATCGCCGGAGTGCCTTGCAGTTGATCATGATCTAGTCTTAGCTTCCGTGGTGGTGGAGTGCTGTTTTTTCCCAAGGTTACAACTGGGAGTTGAGACAGAGGCTGCAATTTATATTGCAACTTTGAGCAATGAGAGTACGGGATGAAGTCATAACCTTGATGTCACAGCCTTGCTTTAAGCAGGGCGTTGGATCAGATGACCTTCCAGTGTTATTTATTCTCTGACTCATGTTTTTAACCATTTGTTCTTTTCTTGGATTTGTGCTGAGTTCCGGAGGGTGGTGTCTAGTCCTGCAGCAATTGCAGGACATCTTCCAAGGAAGCCTTTAATCTGTTCTCAATAGCTTTGCTTCCTTTTTCCAGTATTTCCCCCTCGTGCCTACTGGAGGGAGGATCTGAGGTGATGTTTTGGCTGGATGGCTCTGTGATGGTCCAAGGAGACCTTGTGAGGGTCAAGGACATCCAAGGATTTCTCCAGGACAGTGGCCCTGTGTTGGGACATGCTTCCAACCGTTGGAAACGACCACATTGCTAGAGAGGCTTTGCAGTAATGAGCTCCTATTGCCTTGGGGCCACGTGCAGAAAGGAATGAACATATCCAAAGAATGTGGTATGCTTGCTGCTCCCTGGGGCTGTGAACTTCTTCATGAAGCTTTGCTTCTTGCAAGACTCCATATGAAGAGCATAAAGTGTTTTAACTAAGAAAAAGGCCCATTCTGCTAAGGGGGGCACAGTATTTTTTGCCTGTTAAGAGGCAGGGCACCAAGTGTTGCATTGGTGGTTGTTCATGACAGCAATGTGGGTTTAGACCTTGGATTCCTTGTTTGCTTTTCTTCTGTGTTCCCTGGTCCTCCAAAGAGGATTTGTTTTGGGCTGCAGCCTGTGTTTAGCAGAGGGCAAAACTTGTTTATGTTCTACCCTAGATGTCATCATACAGGAGAAACAATTCTTGTGCTAACAGAATAGCTGAGGTCTTTGGAAAGGAAAAGTAAAATAAATAAATAAAAGGCAAGGGGAACTAGAACAGTTTGCATTTGCCTTTTAGGAATGGCTGTGGACTGGGCATGTTCTTGCAGCTTGCTGCTATTTGCTGTATTTTCTGGATACACCAATATAGTTCTCCAGGAATGGGGGGATGTTAGTCTTGTTTGGTGGTTCTGTGAAGTGTTAAGGTGTAACCCAGATCGCAGATTTTAAAATCTGTGGGAATTGAGTTAATATCTTTCGCAGCAATGACGATGTTGTGGAAACAGTTTCCAGTCCTTTATCTCAGTCTTGATGTGTTTTTACAAGACAGCCTGTAAAGAAGTAGTTGCTGTGGCAGCTTCAGCTTATAGAAGATCAAATTTCTTCACCAAGTCCTGCTTTCATTTTTAAAAGCGTATTAGTAAAAACACGGAATGCGGATGAAAAATACTATTCATTTTTTTTTCTATTTTTGTCTTATGGTTGCAGCCAAAAGCTGTTCTGTAGGGTGCTGCTCTAAAGGGTCAGGGGGATTGAATTGCTTACAGAGTCTCCTTGATGCTTCATCATCTTGCCTGGAGAACTCCTCATCTTTGGAGGGTTTTTGCACGAGAAGTTTATGGCCCGCGGGTAACCAACAGGGCCAAAGCAGAGAGTGACACCAAGTCTCTCCTGGTCCCTCCATTTCCCTGCTCTTGAACTGCAGGCTGCTTTGCTATCAGTGCTGGAAGTAAAAAGCAAAAGGAAAGCTCTATCGGATGCAGATTCTGGAGTTCTAGAGATGCAATCTGTGCCCATGTGGAATGGGAATAAGGGGGGAAGGACCCTTGCCTGTGGTTTCCCCGCTTCCCTCTTCCCTGCTCATGGGA
This sequence comes from Eudromia elegans, assembly GCA_003342815.1. Lineage (NCBI taxonomy): Eukaryota > Metazoa > Chordata > Aves > Tinamiformes > Tinamidae > Eudromia > Eudromia elegans. The sequence continues at coordinate 55,489 of PTEX01000393.1, forward strand.
GTATTTCATGGCCACGAGTTCAAGGGAAGATGTGGAGGTGCTTTCTGAAGGGCTTTAGCCCCAAGTTAACTCTGTGCATATGAGAGTAGCTTTGCTTCCTGTCTCTTGGTAATTGGGATTAAGGGAACCTCGCTTAACATCTTCATGTTACTGCTTGCTCTGCTATGGCAAACTGTGTTTTCTCTGTGTTTTATCTCTGTTATTTTAAAATTCTTACCGTTCTTCATCTAGTGTGCCAAGCCAGCCGCTGTCCTCTGCATGAGATGTCAGTCTACCTGCTTAGATCTAGAGAGGCCGTGTGTGTGTAAATAGTGAGTGCTGTTCTGTGGTGTGCTCCCTGGGGAACAGTTGAGTGTGGTGCTTTTGCAAATGGCTCTGCTTTGTATTTACACCCGTCCAAAGCGCTGCAGATTTTAGGCAATGGAATTTCTACCTTCCTCCTTGTGCTGCCAGCCCGTATCCACACTGGTGGCAGATCAACCTGTCTCACCAAGCTCTGCATCAGTCCAAGTGGCCGCTGAGTTTTGGGCTTTGCTGGATGCTGCTGCTGTTCCTGGTGCAGATCCACACGACTTTCCCTTGCAGTCAGATGTGGGAAGAAGCTGCAGCAACAAAGTTGGCTTCCTTGCATGCAGTGGTGGGAAATGTGCTGTCAGAGTGGAAGGGTGTCCAGCCTCCCTTCCCTAAGGAATAGGGACGTGTGGTTCGGGCCATGGGATAAACTTCCAAATAGGTCTCACAAGCTGGTTCCTCCTGGGAGGGCCTAACAGGAGCTGGAAAAGGACTCCTGTAATGAGAATATTGTGATATGTAACTATAGGCCATGAATTAAAAGAAATGAGATAGCAGCATGCAGATGGACATCCAGCAATTCAGGAGGTAATGAGGAGAAGCATTTTTTTTCCTGACATCATTTGGTATGAAATTGCAAAGAGGTTTTGTAGTGCAAAACAGCCCAAACTCGGAAGTACTCCAGAGGCTTGTTTGGGTGTCTTAGCTGTGGGCTTGGCTGTGTTTGGGCGTCTTGGCTATCAAAAGGTTCCAGCTGTATCAAATAATCCAAAATAATCAGCAGTTCATCTCCTAGGCCATTAGTGCCCTGTTCTTGGTGCTGTTTTTTGAGTTTGTTGAAAGCTTAATTATTGCAATTACAAACAGATGGTGAGATAACTCATTCTGCATGTCAAAACGATCAGTTTGCAAAGCGAAAAATATGTAAGGCTTCTCGGAAGGGGAAGAAAGAACACGCCTGGAAAGCCGCTTCTTTACTTAACTGCTGGGTTTGGAAGGACCAGGCATCTCCTCTGTTTGCTTGAATCTTCAGGGAAGCAGCAGAGCAACTGGAAGCCTTGAGATGGGAGCTCTTCTCCTCAAGCACATGCGTTTTGGAGAACTTTGCTCCTGCTGCCTACGTGTGGGCTCTCTTTTCTTTCCATTTGCTGCCAAAACGGCTTCTAAATGGCTTTTAAATGTAGAATAACTCCAATTTTCTGGGTGTTTGTGCTTATTTGTCACTCCTTTTTTGTCAAAGAAAAGGAAAAAAGCCTTCTGATGCTCCACGCTTCCTATGGAGGAAGCATCAGGTGCACATCATCTCTAAGTCACTGATATCTTTTTTGTGATAAGAGCTTCTCTATTAAAGGAATTACTTACGTAACTGCCTTCTGCATGAGGCAGTCACCTTCTCTTTAAAAGAGCGTAAATAGTGATAGCATCCCTAAAACATTCTTTCCCCCTCTCTTACCTGAACGTGTTTTGGTAATTCAGCAATGGCACAGACAATTTATGCTTTAACCGTCTTGGTATGAAGGGAGCAAGAGTGTGGGCAATCTGCCATGGAATAACTCTGTTTTGGCAAGCAAGGCACTCTTTTTAATCCAAGAGGAATAGATTATATTCAGGCAAGTGTCAAAGGGAGTCATCTTTAAGTTCTCATTTAGTGCTTTGGTGCTGATGAGCAGCATGAGATTGTGTTCTGCTTGTGCCCTTTTGGACAGAAGTTATCCAAGCAGGGTTGCAGGTTAGGACGTAGGAATTGGGAGCAAAGATCTAGAGGAACCTGATGATTTGTTAAAGGTCCTTATAAAGATGCTGTTTGCAAGTAAACCTGACGAGGAAAAGGTACTCACTAGTTTGCTAGTTAAAATTTCAAGATTTAATTCATCTTGGGGTATTTTTCTTCTAGTAAATACATATTACACGTATTTCCTTTTTAAGGTGACTACTTGTACTGCTGTTTTCTTAGCCCAGTGATCATGGTGTGGAAAGGGAATCAGCTGCTCTGGGATGTGTTCTCTGCTCCGTCATCTTTCTTGTGTTGGATTCCTGGGCTGACTTTTGCCCAGCAGACTCTTCTTTCATTTTGCTCAAAGTTTTCACCTTTTATTAGGTGTCTGCAAATTTGCATTTCTCTATAAGCAGCAGCTTCTAACACTTTTTCAAGGTGTAAAATTTCCTCTGATTTAAGTATGGTAACTTGGAAGGCTGATACATTTCAAACTCCTGCTTTGCCAGAGGGCTGGCCTGTAATCACAGTCGCCTGATTTTCTAGGTGTCTTTACTCAGTAGTGAAATAGGATGTCAGGATAATTTGCCTGGCTGATAAGGGAAGCTGAAGATTGAGAAATTCCAGATTAATTCTTTCTAAAAGGTAGAACACGGAAAATTTGGGGACATGCTTTATAAAAACCACCCTAAGATGCAGAAAAGAGAAGCTATGTCAGTAGTCATCTACACTTGAATTTTTTGTTGTTGGAATAAGGGAAAGGGAGAATTCTGGGAGACATCCACATGCAGAAAGTCTCCTGAAAGAGCTGCACATGCAGGAGTCATTCCCTAGTATTAGTTGCATGGAGAGGAAACCTTTGGGGAGTTACTTTTTCTCCCTTTGGACAGCTCTACTGATTGTGCAGGCTTTTCGTATGCTGAACTAAAAATACATGTGAAGCCTTTTATCGTATTTCCTTCCTTTTGTAACAATCTAAACATTCCTTCAGAATAAAGAGGAAAAAAAAGAGAATTTTATGGTTCCAATTGCTGCTTTTTATTGCTAAGGTACTTGCTAATGCCCTTCAAGTCATGAAGGTCTGAGTCTGTTGTGCATGCACACACCCTTCATTCTTTAGTGGGCATGATGACAAACCTGCAGTGATTCAGAGCCTACTCACTAGGTAGTTTTCCAGCCCGAGCCATACTGGTATTGCTTGTCGTTTTGAAGGAACAGCAGTAAACCCCGTTTTCCGTGCCAAAAGTGTTTGAGATTCTTATGAAAAGCCAAGTAATCGTAGTACCGTGAGTCCCCTGCAGTAGGTGCCTTGGAGAGAGCAGTTGCTTTCATTGAACTTTGAGACCAATCCGGTATTGCTAGGATGTGCCTTGGCTTAGCATTGCTCACTTAATATAGTTAATCATTGCTCTATCAAATGGTAACCATCTTTTAAACTGTGGTCCTGAAAAGTAATGCTATAGGAATGCAAGAGGGAAGGAGGGAAGTTCCAGTCTGGTGCTTTTTTATTCCTTTTTTTTTTTTTTTTTTTTTTTCTTTTTGTGTGTGTGATGATTTGCTTGTAATGTCTGGGATTTAAGAGTTCAGATAATTCCTACTTCAGCTTCAGTAATTTGGCATGAAAACATAATTCAGAAGTGCATGAGCAAAAAAATACCTGCACAGTTCTGGGCTTCCTTCCTTCCTTTATTTATTTATTTCCTTCTGTTTTAGCTGGAACAAGGATGTGAAATCCTCTTTCCCCTGATTTGAAGCAACTGAATGAGCCAGGGGTAGAGTGTCCTACCTGAGGCAGGTGTGGGTTGTACATTGCACTCATGTTCAAGTGGTGCATGCACAGCTGCAGCCTCTCCAGTCTGGCAATCAAATGATGGCCTAGGGTGCCCTGATGACTTGGGATTGTGCTCATTTCCCACACAGCACTCAACAACCTAAATCACTACCTGCACCTTTTCTCCTTTTGCCCTTTAAACCACTTTGCTATTTTTTTGTGTATTGGATAGACCAGACTGATCCATGGTGGGTAGATTTTGTCTGGGAGCAGGAGGCCTGTGCATGTAGAGGGCAGTCAGGATGCAAGGGTTTTGTTAGAGACTTGCTGATAAATTTGGGCTTCTGCTGCTGCCCTAACCATGGCCATCGTTTCCTTTTGGCACCCCAGTGTCCTCTTCTAAATATCTCACCCAAAGAGAGTGCGATAAAGCCCGTCCTGGAGTGGTGTTGTGTAGACAGGACGTGTTTCCCATGCAGTCACTAAGGTCAAAATGAACAGTCGTTTCCCTCCACATGCTCTTGGAATTGTTACTGGCACCGGGGTGCTCCGGCCAGGCCCACACCTCACTCAGAGCACCCAGTGACTCCCTCTCCCTCCATCTCTTTCAGGAGCTGAGTGCCGCTTCCCACCGCACTCCGAGAGCCCGAGGAACGTCTTGGAGCCCCTGCACTGCTTCATGCAGTCCAAGTAAGCCAAGGGTTGGTCTTGTTGCGTGCGCAGCTGATGCTGAGGGCTTCAACCTTGGGGCATCTGTCTGCCAGGCTGGTCTGCCCATGAAGGGAGGTGGGGCTGGTATCAAAGGACATGTTGAAAGCAAATTTGGCAGCACCCTGTAATAACGTTGTGGAAGAACAGAAAAAAGGAGAAGTTGTAGTTATCCTAGTGATGGATACTGCCCCTGCAAAGCCCCGCTGAGCTCCCAGCTTCCCTCACACAATGTCCTAGGTATCCTGCTTGCTCTTACACCTTTGCATCAAGTGTCCCCGATGGTGGAAAATCCCACTTCCATCTTCAGCTGTTCCCCCTTGTTGTTTTCCGAGACCGTTTTCACGTGCTTCGGTTGGGCAGAAAGCCTGCTTAGAGCCTGGTGCTGATGAGGATGGGAGCTCTTGCATGGCAAGGTCCATGTGCCCATGGATAACTGCTCCAGACCAGATATCTCTCTGGGCAGCGCAGCTCCCTCATCCATAGGGCCACTGAGGCATTGAGGCCCTTTGATTTTTTCCAAGCATGTTAGGCTGTGGTCCTACAGGTTTTAACTCGTGGGGATACACCCGATCTCTGCAAAAAGTCTCAAATTTGCAAAAACTGCTATCCCTGAGCAGACTACGAATGTCTTGCTTGGAAATGGGCACTTGCTGTACTTGAGCTTGGTCAGAGGAGGAAGGAAAACCACCGGGAACTGACTGTTTTCTCCTACCGTGTGCCTTCCCTGTTTACCTTCCGCCGTGGCTCACATTTTCCAGTCTTGCCTAAGACGGCTGGCGCTTTGAAAACAGCGTGTTTAACAATATTGGGTCCAAATCACTTGGCATCACTGAGCTGCAGCAGCAGCTGGGTGGATTAATCATAAGCTCCTGTTACTCTAGAGAGACTAGCATTTATTATAATCATTTGGATTCCCTTTTGTTTTAAGGGGGTAGGCAGAGTAATTATACCTATCTTCCAGCCCGAACACCTCCCCGAGAAGGAAATTAAGCCTGTTTGGCAGAACTGTGAATGAAAGCTACTTTATCGGGAAGGAATTCCTTTGAGGATGTGGCTGGCTGCGAGCTGCTTTCGGAGTTCATCCCGAGGCTCAGACGCCCGCTAGCTGCGTGTACTTGGGCATGGTTCAAGTAGGAACGCTCCCCTAGCCGGCACGTACGAAAAACAGCTTGGGAGAACAGAGTGGATCAGCTCTGAGCGGCTCTGGCCGCGGGTTTAGGAGGGGAGGGAGAAGGATCTTTGCACCTAAAAGGGATTTGAGCCTGTCCACAGCTCCAATGCGGTGCTAGTTTATTAATTTGATGTCGTCTGGAGCGCTGCGAGCCTGGCGTGAGCAGTGCCCAGGGAAGGAGCAGAGCCTTCGTGCGGGTGACTCAGCCAGGGAAAGGCTCCTGCCTCGCGCGGCAGCAGCGGAGAAGCCTCCGGAGCAGGCGAGGAGACGCTCCGTGACCGAGCACCTCGGGGCCTCTGGTGTCTGCATTTGCCCCTGTCTCGGAAGCTGCAAAAGGCTAAACTTGAGAGCGGTGTTCATTATTTTTCCATACCCTTTCCCTCTTTTTGCCTGCTGGTCTAGTATTTTCATAATTGTGCTTATAGTAGTAATAATATCTTCATTCGTGGTGGTAACCGCTTAATGAAGTTTGAGCTAATGAATGATGCAACATTTAAAATAGCTGCATAACTTGGAAAAAAAAGAATCGGTGATAAAGCGACGTGTTTCCACTGCCCAAATTGAATCCCGTGTTGTATAATTGCACAGAGTTGTCTGGTTTGCAAACAGCTGCACAGCGTGGCCTCTCAGCGCTGCATAGCTGCTTGTCCCTGATCTTGGGTAATAAATGATTTACTGGGGAGGCTGGAACCTGTGGGCACTTAACCCATGCGGCTCCTGAGGGAGCATTTTGTGAAGGTGGTTGAGGGAAATGATATGAGCTGTTCAGCAGGATGCCTGTTGCCAAGCTTGCTTTGCTGGTTGTGTGTTACAGGAAAAGTACAACCAGAAATCGAGGTGGTGAAAATCCAGAATTTGTGCTCGTGTGGGTTTTAATACCCGGTTTGATGCCTTATTAAGAAAAATAGGAAGCTTTCTCTGGTGCTGTTTATTATGAGATGTGATTCTCTGATGCTTGTGGCTTTGCTTTATCCAGTGTATTGCCTGGATGTGCAGCAAAATGCCGTGTCCTAGGAGCAGAGCTGGAACTCCACATATTTCTCTCTGCTGTCCCAGTGCCAGCTGACTCTGTTAGAGCAATACGTGTTGAGAATGGGGGGAATAATGGTATTTTGGGGGATTGTCATGTCTCAGAAGAGATGCTTCATGAACATGAGCATGTTTGTGGCTAGCTAAATGAGGTATGTTCTGGCATATTTGTAGCTGTCCTGTAAAGTGAAAGAAAAGGTGTGAAGAACAAGAAATAGTTCTTAATTTGGCAATAGGGAGTGGAGTTAACATTGGTTCTTAAGTAGGAAAGAAGAAGCTTCTGCTGGAGGCTTCCTTTTCTGGCAGAAAGTCCTGAATTTCTCTGTATTTTATGCCTAGGCAATCACCTGGGGAGCTGGAGAGTGGGAGCATTTGCAAAAGGCAGCCTAAAGGGAAAAGGGAGTCCTATGTGGCCTTTGGAGAGGAAAAGTGCATAAAAATGGTGGGTAGCAAAGTTCTTCTGTGACCAAAATGAGAGCAGAGGCATCTCTTGGATTTTGATCTTGATGCCAATTTTTCAGCTCTGTGTGTGGCTTTAGCAGTTAAGGTTGGTGCATATCCTTAAAATTTGCCTCGGATAACTACCTGGTTTGCACGTCCTGGGAAAGATTTAGTAATATTTGTCAGCATAAATATGTGCTGGCTGCTTTGGACCTCGTGAATCACTTTATTCTGCAGAACTAGAGTTTGGGGAATGAAATAAAATAGCTGTGGCTGTTCTGGTGGAGGATGAGGGAGAGTTTTTGGGTGCTTGCTTTATAGCCCATCTTTTGAAGCTTTGTGTCTTTCTCATCTGCTGTGAACTATGCAGAGTGGCAGTAAAGCCATCCTTGCTGCCTACACTGAATGCAAGAGAGGAGAGGAGTGGGGTGGAGAATGCGGTAGCTTCAAGCTGGGTAGTATGGCTGAAATTGCCAGAATTTGTACCCAAAAGAACATGTGCTCCCTCACTGTGTGCGTAGCACTGGGCAGGCACCACAGGGTTAGTGACAGCATCCGTATTTGTACTTCTGTTTGCTCAGGCAAAAGTGCTCCTCAAGCCCTCCTCCCCTGCTGCCGTTTCCCTCGTCCTGCGCCTTCAGAGCCTATCTATTATTATATATTATCCTGCATCTCCGTTTTCAAAAGTAGCCACAGCTTCCTTGGGGCTTCTGTTTCCGACTGCCTGCACTTTGGGGAAACCTCGCTTTTGCAGAAAGGTTTTGTTTTCTTTTCAAGAAAAACTCCAGTTTTCAAAGGACGTAACTCGTTAAGCACCTAAAGCTGATAATTGCACTTACAAATGTAAGGGGGAGATTTTAAGGACTTCCCTAGAATCTGCTGCCAAACAAGGTATTTTAACTGCAAAGTATATTGAAAGGTATGAACTGTGTTTTACTGGTTTGAAGAGGCCTCTAGAATGTCTGCTGGGGCTTTCTGGAAGTTAACATCTGAGCCTGAGATTAATGTCTTATGCATACGTGAAACAGCTGCCCCAGAACCTGTTGGAGGACTTAATTTGAGTATAAACATATGTGTGCTTTTGCGTACATGCTGCACGTTAATTCAAGTCAACTGTTAGTCCTTAACTTTATTAGGATGTAGCTACTTGAGCTGAAGATGTGGCCTGCAATTTTTATTTCATTAAAACAGCATGATAGCTACCTTTGAAATGTTGTTTGGCTTTTACAAATGGGCATCTTAACCAGTGGTTGCCGTTGGTAATGTTTTAAAGCAAGAATTGGCAGACGAGGTCAGGGTCATATCCTATTGCAGGGGAATTGGTTGATAGCACATAGGAGTTGTTGAACGTAACATTTATCCTCCTGGGCTGGTGACCCTTGCACATTTACAAAAGGCTGGTCTTTATGCAGCACAAATAGATTCCGGACACAGGAAAGAGGCTTATGACAAGAGGATGAGATCAGTCTGTATAATTAGAGCTGGCTAATAATCCTTTTACTCTCTTTGGTTTCAGCTCTTTCAATAACTTTAAATTGGACATGTGGACTGGTAACTTGTATGATTTGAACTTATATATGTATATAAGGTGATCTGTTTGGAGGATCTGAGTAAGAATTAATGTATTAAATGATTTTTTTGGCAATGCTGAGACTCAAGTTTTGCAAAAGAAGAAATTTAGTCACCAGACTGAGGCTAGTTGGTCACCATTTGAGCAAGAAAGAGGTGACAGAAGCAGGTGGGGAAGTTTGTAACCACCGGAGAGGTCTAAGGGTTGGAATATATGTGCTGCAGTTGTGTATAGAGTTTCAGGTAGCCCAAAACCACAGGGTTCCAGCAGTCCCTCCTGCTCGGATGGGTGCCCCTGTGAGCAGTCCCAGGGAACTAGACCCAGTTTTGGTCTGTTAACAAAGCGCTTTCGGCTCCCGCTACCAGGAAGCTGAACTGCATTAGGCAAGGTAAGTTAATCTATATCCAGGGCATTTTATTAAATCATGGGTGAATTAAATCAGTGACGCTCTGTTAGCTTGGGCTCCGGATGGGCTCCCTGCCCTGCCGGTGGGGAATCGCCAGCTGTTGCTCTAGCAACTGCTCCGCTTGTGCCTGCTGTGCTCCTGAGTGTGCCGGAGGCAGCACCGAGTGTTCCAGCAACCTTCAGCAAAGAAAGGATCTTAGGCTGATGTTGAAGGTTTTCTTCTTTTCTCCAGTCTTTTGCTGGAGGAGGTTGCTGCCAAAATTAATGTGCACATGTCTGGGTTTCCAGAAGGGGATCTCGATGGGGTACCCTGGCCCTTTGTGCGGGTAGAGCTGGGCTGATGCAAAGTATTTCAAGCTCCCTTTCATCAGCTGCAGCCAGGAGAAACTGGCTAGTTCATAGATCAAAAACGTGTTCTAATAGGAAAGAGATTTTCTGATGTTCATTCTATATGAATGAAACTTTCAGGATAAAATGTTTGAAAAAAACTGCATGTTTGCTCTATCTTCAGCGTCACCCAACACTGTAGGGAAGGAGTAAGTTATTGCTGATCCAGACTCTGTAGAAAGATAACCAGGAATAAAACCAAGCAAGAAAATACAAGTAACATAAAAAACTTCCATCTGATAATTTCATTTTCAGACTTTCTGCTATAAGTAACAAAACAAAAATGAAAGCATCAAAACTAAATCAAGAAAGGCTTTGTTTCAAATAGCAATTGGTTTGCAATGGAAAAGAAAAAAACCCACAGTAATGCCATATACCATTCACAAAAAAGGAGAATATTCTGGTTTATTAATTCTCTCAACACTTAAGGGCTATTTGGGAAAACAGTATCTTTATAAAAAGTTGCTATTTTAGCTCTCCTTGCATGAAATTGAAGGTTTCTGAAGAAATTCATCTCTGGATTGCCAGCTTTGGTTCCTTCACTTGTACTGTTTTTTCCTTTTATCTTCTGTAGCTTGGAACACCAAAACTTCAGGGCCTGAACCAAATCCTCCTAATATTTCTAAAGCACTTCATAAATTAGCATTTTATAACATGCTGGTGTGTGGAGGTGACCTTCAGGACACTGAGCTTTGCTGACTGAAAAGCTGGTTTTGGAAGCTGGGTTGTATTTTTGCAATGTGGCCATGTAAAATGAAAATGTGCAGCCTGGTTGGACTGGGTGGGGGCTGGCTCCTGCTTGATGCATCTCTGAATACATCCGAGGATACAGGCAGAGATCCACTACCTATTTATTTCAATGGAAGGACTGCCGGTGATGTCAGCAAATGGTGCCTGCATTTAAATGGGTTCAAGATATATGTTCAATTTAATCCCTGGATTTGTTTAAACTCTTTTAAGGCTTATGATTTGTTTAAAGAATGAGGATTTAAGGATTCCTTGTAGGGTATGGAAAGAAGGTTACACAGGTGTATGTCTATTGGTACTGTTATGAAGTGAAAGAAAATGTGTTTCTGGCTCACTCTGCATGTATGCGAAGGATGTATCTCATTTCTGTGGGTTAGAAATTTAGCTGCTTTAGCTTTCAACCTTGTCATGTTGTGATGTAGTGCTCCTCGCCACTAGAAAGTCATCCTGCTTCCTCTGCATTTTTGCTTATCTGTTCAAGTGCTTTCCATGAGATCTGTAATTCCTTGAGATTCCTCATGTGTTTTTTGGCTGTCCTTTCCTGACCACAGCCACAAGCTCTGTAGGGCTAAGCCTGCAGTTTGGGCATGCATGGTTAATGCTTCGCAAGTACAGATCACTGTTGCTGAAATCAGATGCCAGAATAAAGAAGTGTTGAGATTGAGGTAACATTCAGCAAAGCTCAGACTTGAGCTGTCTCTAAAGTTGAAGCTTGCCTATAAAAGCTTAAAAGTGAAAAGCTGAAAAACCTGGAAGCTTAAAACTGCAGTGCATTGAGCTGCATGCAGAGCACGTAGAGCCTGGCCGAGGGAAGGGGGAGGTCTGCTCCCACGGTCCTGCCCCTGGGCTTAAATGCCTCCAATCCTCCCACTTCTTGCAGCTCTGGTAGGTTGTGGTGAGGGTGGTCATTCTTTTTATTGCCTATCCTTGAGCTCTGTTTTCCTATGGGAGAAAAAAAATAGCCTTTCCAGGACGCTCTTTTGAGAGTAGGGTCTTGAGACCCTGGATACTCCATGGCTTCTTGGGTGTTGCTGCCTGCACAAAAGCTGGCTGGTGAGCCAGACTATCATGTTAAATTTACTGTCTGACGGAGTAACACTGAATGAGATGCACTCAGGAAGGCTGCAGCTGTTTTGGCAGCTCTTGGCTACATCCCACATGAAGACCTTTATCTGTGTTGCCCACCGTGCATGGGTTGGCTTGATCCGGGGAGGCCATTGGCTTCCTTTTCAGATTTGTCCTTAAGATGCACTTTGTCTGGGCTTCCAATAAGAAATAAGCCAACTAATTAAGGTTAAAGTAAATGACAATTGGGATTAGTGGAAAGATTGGATTTACTACTTAGGCGTTGTTTCATACTCTTGTTTGTAAACTCTGCAGGGCAGAACCTTTGTTTGCGTTGACGTTTTGCAACTTGTAACCAGTGGAGCCCTAATTCTGGCTGAGGTTTTGGGAATCTTCATGCTGTTTAAATCACTGTTACTTTTAAGAGCTTGAACCTGGACTGCTTTCTCATCTCCTATTTTCAAAGTTGCAAAGACAAGGGATTTCAGTGCCTTATCTTAAGGGGAAAAATAACATTGAATTCCAGAGACATTGTAAGGTAGTGCCTGGATTGCTGTAAAGCATGCAGTAAACCTCCCAGGCACTGAAATTCAAAAGATTCAGCTATTTGCAAGAAATAATTTGAATATTTTAGTTGAGGCAACTGGCACTGAAGAGGTAGATGTACACATAAGAAAAATATGAATTTGTGTCAGCTGAATTCATTTACAGATTTACAGAGAAGACCATCCCTTCTCTTGGTAATCTTCACTTAAACTGCAGTGCAAAACAGTCGACTTGGAGGATGTGCGGGGGCAGCCGACACAGATGACTCTAATGAGATTGTTTGTCCAGAAGGCTTTGCTCTCCAGAATTTATTCCATCTATAAAGCAAAATCATGTTGTGCGTGGCAGGTACACGATGGCAATCTGGTTTTCTCCATTTTTTACGAAGACAATCCCAGGGTTTTTAGCTGAGTAGATTTCAAATGGTGCTGGAGATACATATGGAATGGTGTTGATAAAATACTTGGCTTGCAGCAATTTGAGCTATGCCCGCTGGTGCACCCACGTAGTGTGCAGCTATGTTCTTATCCTGAAACTTGGGACATTAGAAGACTGCAGCATTTGTGTTTCCATTTAATTTCCCTGCTCAGTGCTATACTGTTGGTCGACGTGACTCGGGCTATTGTTTCCAGTACTTAAACTCTCTTTCCCTGCATCTTCTCTTTCAAGTCTCCATGGGATCAGCAGGGAGGGGGAAGGGAGGTGGTTATATGCTGAAAAGGGCATTTTTGGTGAATATAGGATCTCTGTGAATGCAATGTGTTTGCAGTGAATACAGACTCTCCACTCAAATCAGTTTGGTGTGTTTAGCACCGATGAAAGCTTATTTGTGATGAGGGTTGAAGCTGATCCTGCTCCTGATCTTTAAGCAGTGTATGCTTGACCTCACCTGGGCTCGCCCGCATGAGATGTCGTATGTGTTAACCCAAATTGTTCTCTGCATCTTCTGTGATCTTTTTCTTTAGTTTGGAAATAAGTTCATTTCAAATAGTTTTATTTGGAAAGTTTAATTCTTTCGTGAGGTGATGGGAAAATGAGTGCCAGGCTCTTGCTGAGTAAGGCTGTATGGAGGAACGGGAGATGGAACCGCTCATTTGCTGGCAAGAGCTTGTCTTTGGGAGAAGGAGGTGCTGCTTTCACCATGGTGGGTAGGAAGATAGACAGTTGTGCTCCTGAAGGGGACAACTGTTCATCTGAAGATGACCACATACGCCCATAGATAGTTATATTCATAGGATAAAGGGGTGAGCTGAACTCATGTCTTGGTGGCTCCATGTGCTGAGTTGTGGGACTGTGCCCACGTGGTCCAGACAGACTGATGCAGAGCAGACATCAGTAGCCCGCTCACAGAGCACAGCAGCTCCATTGGCAGCAGGAAGGCACCTACAAGTTGGCTTTGATGGGCAGAACCCAGACGGAGTGCTGGAACCCGTTCCCGTGACAGCAGGGCTGTGACGGAGCTCCTCGCCCGGAGCCACGGGCGTCGCGCGCCATGGCGTGAGGAGCCGCTGCCCGCGCGGCCGCTCGCCTCCCTTCGGAGCCGCGACCGCGGAGCGTTTTCGGACTGAGCTCATTGCCCCCTCGGGTGCCATGAGGAACTGCGTCTGGGGAGGAGCTTCCAGGTTGGCTCTGACTGACATTGTCGTTTTCTTTTGGTCTGGATAAATGAACTTTTAGGTTAAGCAATAATCCCTTTCAACATGCCAGTGTGTTCTCTGCAGGGTATGTGTGTCCTTTGGGCATAAAATCAGCTTCTCTATTAGATTTGGGGTTTTTCCCCCATAGAATTCAGGTGGAGAGCTCTTACATACGCTCTTTGCCATCCCTGGCATGTCCATGAAGACGTGCAAAGTAGAATGGATGTGATTTTCCTTGTAACCTGGACCCCAGGAAGCTGAAGGCCCTAAAGTGAGCAGGGAGCTGGGATCTGTATTTGTGTGTCCTTGTGTCAGTTTTGCCTCCAAATCAGTTCATATAATGTCCAGATCACAGTCTTGGAGTACAATGTGATTTTTTTTTTCTTTATCAAAGAGTCTTGGCTTTAAAAAGAAAAAAAAAAAAAAGAAAGAAAAAAGAGCTTGTTCACTGATTGTAGTAGAGTCATTATGAGTCTTGTTTTGATAATGACCAGTGTGATCTTGCTGCTGTTTTCACTCCCCTCACTGCACTGAAAATTTCCAGAGGCTGCCATCTGCCAGCCTGCTGGTTGGAGGAAATTACTGGTCTAGAAACCTAACTCTGTCTTTTGATGACCCAAAGTACTCATTCAGACTTATTTGTCACTTATTTTTTTCTTGTGCTTTTTTGCCAAAGAGCTTTTGAAGATGTCAAAGTATCTTCCAAATGTGTCCCTTCCCTTGCAGACAGGAGACATCAGAGTTCCCAATCTCCTCCTTTCCTGATCTGCGTGTTTCCCAGAGTTCTTTTTCCTCATTTCTCTCTCTGCTTAGCCATTACCAGGCACCTGCTGGAACGGTGATAGATTACTACAGAAATATTTGAATTTTTTCCAAGTAGCGGAGATGAGGGGGTGCAATCCCAAATTACTACTACAGTCACAGAAATCAAATGCTCAGTTTATGGGGTACCTTTCTGCCGCTGCTATCTGCAGTGCAACTATGCGCTTAAGTCTGACGTGAGAAGCTTACACCACTGTTAAGAGGGAGGAATCACTGCTCAAATTGTCTTTCTTAAACAGGTCTGCTGAGGAGAAGGTGTTTGGGCAGTGATTGAGCTAGAATGTCTTGAGTTTGGGTGCACAATATGTGACAGATCTTCTCAGTTTGGGTGAGCATGGTGGTAGACCCTGGGATGGACCCACATGAACATGGGTCCTCACTTTTTATAAAGGTGGGATCAAGGTTAGTGACAGATGGCCAAGCAGCAGCTTGCAGAGGAGCATCCCAAAGAGCGAGAGAAGAGCTTAGATACCTGATTCCTTCTGTCAGCACCTGCACTGCGGGGGAATAACCCAGCACATGCTAAATTCTGCTTCCACTTTTTGCAAGTGTGCTGGCATTAGGCACATGCTCCAGGCTTGTGTTAGGGCTTTCCTGTTTATTTCCTAAGGCTTTGGATTGGAATTTTTGGAAGCGTTGACTTGGTGACCGGGTAGAACAAACACACTGGAGCAGGACGGATGAGGTAGTGGTGAGAATACTGTATTTAGTGTGATAAACTGGCTGATGCCCTATAGATTTGTCTGGCAAAGCAAACTGTCATGAAATCTAGGTGTGATCTTGCTGAGTATGCATGTTTAGTATATTAGTATTTTGAGGAAATGTAGATGTAATTCAGTCTTGGGTCACAGAAACTAGTTTGAAATGACAAGAGCGACAACAAAACACCTGTGAACTTGAGCAGGAAAGAGGCACAGATGTCAGTGCAAGGAGGAGGAATGTATTTGAGTACATTAGGATAACTTCCTTTCCTCTCAGCAAAGTCTGAGAAACTGGAATAGCTGATGGAAATTTAGAAAACTAATTATTTGGGAATGGAGAGAAACTGGAAGAGTAGAATATATCCATCACCTGTGGTGTCCTGGGCAGATTCAAACTTGTCATGTTTTGCTTTCCTGCTTTGTATTTATTTTCATTTGACATCCTTTAACTTACGCTTGTCTTTACAGTAGGGCAGTTGTAATATTGCTAGTGTAGAGTGATGGCAGAATTGTAGGAAAAGGGGTAATTCCTATAGTATATGCATATACAAAAAATAGGGTGTCTTTGAAGATGTATAATGTATTATCTTTTATCAGAAAAGGGAAAGGCTGTTCATGTACTTCTCAAGACTTGAAATGGTGGGAAAAAGTAATGTTATTTATTAATTCTCTTTAATAATCCAGGACAGCACTTTTACTTCTATGGCCCAATATTCGTATCACCTACAGAATGCCAAGTTGCTGAGTCAGATCTCGGGGTGTAATTCTGCTTCAGGAAGGAATTGGTCTGTTGGCGAGCAATTTCTTTTGTAAAAGTCTCCATGTGAGGTGGGCATCCTGGTTTGCTCTGATTTTTGTAAGACACAGCGAAAGCTCCCAGCTAGGTAATGTTTTGGTTCCAATTCAAGATGCTGAGGTTCAGAGTAGGAGGCTTGGGTACCTTATAGGTGAGATTAGCAGGGCTTGTGGATTTCTTCCCCACGCATCTTTGAGGGTCTGCAGTTATAGAATAGCAAGACCTTGTTGACAATCAGAAATAAGGACTGATGCTAGAGATGTATTAGGGATCTTGCCTGTCCAAATCCCAGTGGAAGCAGGCAACCAACAGCACCAGCTCTCAAGTGATCCTTTTTAAGAGCTGAAAAGGAAGAGAAAGACATTTTGAGGCATTCTGGCCATTGGGAGAAGAATTTTGAGGTTGAAAATAGGCATGAATTTGATTTAGAAACTATCGGAAAATATTCATCCATTTGTTGGCTGCTGTTTTAAGAGCTCTTGTGGAGGTGCTGTGTTTTGATGAGCAAGCTTGGCAGGTAGCTCAGACATTTTAAAGTAACTGGGACAAAAATGCTTCTTTGTGTAAAATAAGGGAAACATGTGCAGGAGAAAGAATAGCTGGAATCAGCTGAGAAAACTTAGCCTGTGGTTTATTTCTGTCTCACTGAAGGCAAGCTGTGGGGTTTGGAGGGAAACGAAGTATGTACAAAAGCCTGTGTTTCAATGTGAAAAGCAGAGCGGTATTTCATCTCCTTTTAAAAGGAGTTTGAAGTTCTTGCAGAGAATTACCAGTGCTGCAGACATGAGCAATAACAAAAACTCCATTTTTAGTTGTTTCGCATTCCTTCATCTTGGACGGTTATATACACATTGAATGAGAACTTCACAATTTTCATTTAGGATAAGTGTTTTTTTTCTCTTGCATTGGTGAAATTAACACAAGTAAAATCCTGACTCAGTCAATTCAAAGCTCAATACAGATAATGTTCTCCAAGCAATATGTAAAAATTCCAATGTAGATCTAAAAGTGGAAAGTTTCTTGACCAAATCGCCTTGGTAGGATGGTAGTTTTTAACTGTGCAAAATGCTTCAGTAGAATAGTGAACATTACCTACCCTGAAGGCTTCTCCATCGGATTTGCAAGGCATAATTTTGGTAGTTCTTGTTTGCCTGTTTTTCCCTAATGGGCCCTGTTCAGAGGCAGGTGTTGGGATGGGGGTATGAGCAGACAGATAACAGTTAAGGATTGGGAACTGCCATGAAAAGAAGATGCAGAGCAAGCGTTGCTGGGAGGAAAGATGGACTGGGATGAACATGAAAAGGAAGATAGTTTTGTTTAGAATATGCTCTGCGCCACCTTTCCTGCTGTTCAGAGGAGCACTTTGCTGTCATGATCATTTTATAAAGATTTTTGGGTGTAACCTGAACCTAAATAAAAATTTGGGACAATCCTTTGTTGATCTGAAGGAGATATAAAATATACAATTCTTGTTGACCATTATAAAAGGAACGTAAGGGTGTTTATACAGTTTTTGGAAATTTAACGTTCTGTAGCTTGCAAAGAAGTACTTAAAATTTTATGAAAAAATGTCTTAAATGTCTTTTCTTTTTGTTTCAGTGTTCTGGGGTCATGAAACTTAATCCACAGCAAGCTCCATTATATGTGAGTAAATGGTTTCATACTGTTGTCTTCTGTCTTGCTATTCCCCTAGAATGCTTCCCATCCCCGTCTTGAGGGATTCCGCTCTTTTCCTCTTTGCTCTCCATGTGCCTCGTTTGTATTCCTTCATTTGTAAAATGCTCAGGGATGATGCTCAGTTGAGTTACAGAGTTTCCCAGTCAAGTGTTCAAGTAGATGATTTAAAAGAAGTTTTGTGACAAGCTGCAATGCCATCGTGTAACAATGGTCCTGGTGCAGGGTTTGCTCTCTTTATTTTCTCCCCAAAGAATGCTCAAATGAATGGCTGTAATCTTGCAACTTGATGTGTTGGGAGCCTTAAGAAGGAACTTGTGTGGAAAATAGGACATCCTCGAGTGCCGGACTCACCCAGTGGTAATATTTTTCTGCTGGAAGTTTTAAGCATGTCAGGAAGCAAGTGGAAATAGAGAACAACTGGAATGTGCTGCAACTTGTGCAGCAGGGCATGGTTGACGTCAGGCTGCTGGAAGCTCGTAACCTGGATGGCTGCATTAATAAGGAGCAAGCTTCCTCTCGTGCTTGAATAGAAGCTTTGTTGCAGAATATGGGGACTGTCAAATAAGGCCTGAATTTGTGTAGGGGTGGGCGTGCACGTGTGCTAAATACGTGCCAAAGCTGCCAGACAAGATCGTAACCGTTTGCTTTCCATATTGCCTCGCCAGGCTCAATGCAGAATTAGCTGATGGCCCCATCCTGCACGTATGGGCCTACCCAGATCTCGCTAACACTGTCATAGAGCTGGGTGCAAGGATGGAAAATTGGGAGAAAAAGATTGCATGCAAATAAAGCTCAGAAGGGAAGTTAGGAGGCCTGGATATAGAGCTCTGTCTTGGAAAGTATATTGTATCTAATACAATATTTTGATCTTTAACTCATGGAAGCTTTCAAACTTTGCCTATTTTTTTATAAATGACTCGAAGTTTGTGCTACATCATGTTTTAGTTTATGCTGTGCTTACTGTATTAAGTATTGTTCTTGAAGCAAAATGGGTGCTCTGGTACTATTTTCCATACTTGGGGAAAATAGTGCTCGTTGCCATACTTTGTATTACTGTGAAACTGATTATAGCCTGAAATTGTAAATCACAAGCATATTGAAAGCATCTTGACTTTGAAGAAACTCTGATTTAAAGCTAGGAGTCATTAAAAGAGAATGTAGTTTATGTACAAATATATGATGTTGATGCCAGATTAGAAACATACGGACAGCAGAAAGTAGGATAAAATCATTCTGGTGTCTCTAGAGCAGCATATGGCGTCCCAAATCTGGTAGGTTCGTTTGCACTTAAGTCTTCTGGCTTAGTTTTTCCCTATGTTCTTTATGTTTTTACATTTGGTACATAATACTATAGTGTAATATGTAATAGGTGCAATTTAAAAGTTCTCTTCCTATGTAGTACTGAGGATTACACTGAGGTCAAATTTAGCCTCCTGGAAGGTCCCAATTATGTATTATTAATACTTGGTGTATTATTTCTTTGAAATGCAGATCGGTTCATGACCACCTTATTAGCCACTGCAGCGGCTGCCTTGTAGCTCTTCCCCCTCCTCTCCTGGCAAGGTGTGTGAGCAAATCGGATCCCTTTCAAAGAACAGGTTGATATAGCAAGCGAGGCAGGGTGGAGGAAGCACTCAGCAACCTTGAGAAGTAAATATTTAGTCTTCCTCTTTGCTTTCAGTTAAATGCTGGGCACATTTTGAGATCAGTTTCCGTTTTCCTTGTATTGTTAATTGACAGCCTAGTGCCCGCCTGAGAGCGCTGTTGGGGACAAGCAGAACATAAACAAAAATATATCTTCCTGGTGCTTTTATTTTTCAGAAGGAAGACACAGCAATCTTGTGGCGTTGCCATAATTAACTTAATGCCACCTCTGACCAGATTCCTTTTTCACGGTGGTGCTGACCTGCTCTTCCTTGTGCAGACTTCTTGGGCTTGTTTTCAAAAACCTGGGTGTCTCATGGGTTTCCCACATATCTCTCTGTGAAATAAACACCAGGAAATAGGAATATGTTAGGGGATCTCCCTAAATTTGACTACTTTCAGGAAAAAAATGCTTCCCTTGACTTTTACCCCCTTACTTAAGGCCTTTGCTATTCGTCTTTTATGCTCTGTTCCTATTTTAAACCAACAGTTCAGATGCAAAATAAGGAGCACTTGATTTTTTTTTTAATCTTGCATGAGTTTCATGCTAAAAGCTCTGCAGAGTGCAAGCTTTGGCAAGCGAGCAAAAATAATGCAAGAATCTGCCCTACAAAAATGTTGCTTCATTTGATGTTTGCTTTTATCAGCAGCATTGCTAAGCTACTTGTAGGAGGGAAAAGGAAAAGAAAAATAACATCTGTAATTCCAGTTCCTGGAAGCCAATTACAGAGCTCAAGTGTGATTTATCCCATCTGATGGTTACCAGATTGCGCAGCTGAATAACCTTGCAATTCAGGCAAGTGTTGTGGGAACCTGGATGTCCTGTGTGCCTGGGAGCAGGGTTTTGTGAGTGATGCTGCAGATGGTACTTGGGCTTATATGGGAGTCAGTGTCTTCTTCAGTTCTGTGTACCTAAATAGAGGAATGGCCCCCTCCAGAGTCTCCCTGTCTGCTTCCTTAGGTGGTTTGCACTTTTATTTGCCCTTTCTGTGTAAAACCTGACAGTTCTGCCTCTGCTGAGCTTGCAGATAGTTGCAGGTCCTCACCTGTGATGAGGAGACAGCATCTTCTTGCAGGAGTCAACATAAAGATCAAAGGGGAGAAGCTGGAAAACACTTTTTGTAGTAATAACTTGTGTTTTTGTTATTAGTGTGTCCGTTTAAGTGGTCTCTGCACCTGAGCATGCAGCTTGCAGTCTCTGCAGCTAAGCGTGGCAAGCAGCAGGTTTGGGCCCGAGCACAAGCTCTGCAAGCGACCAGCTCCTGCCTCCTTTGGGAAGTTTCTCCTCTGGAACTGTTATCTCTTCCCCACATCTTCGTGTGTCCTGTGTTTCATGCGGCTAAACGGCCCCGCTTCAGTGCAGGGCAGTCTTGAGGCCTCGTGGTTGATGCCAGCAGAGGTAGGGAATGAAGTTCTCCTCCCTGTAGCTCCACAGGCTTCCCCGTGTGCTTCGTGCCAGGGCTTAGGGTCAAACAGCTGTTGAGTTTGCGTGACTGTCAGCACCTGATTGCTGCTATAAAACCCAGGGTTACCTTGCTGTGTCTGTGCCATTGCACCGTGGTGCCTGTGTCGGGTAGACCTGCAACCCGCTTCCTCGTTCCCCGGATATCTTGGCGAGATGTCAGTCGTCGCCGCTGTAAAAGCAGCGGGGTGGTGGAATGGGGAAGCTGCTGGCAAGGTCTGCTGGCGGTCATGTAAGCAGGATGAAGGTTGGATTTCTCCCTGCCTGAGGAGGGGTCCTCAACTTTGTGAGACAAACGTGATTTTAATGCAGAGATGGTCATGGGAGCTGCAGTCAGCTCTCTAGAGTTTTGTGGAGGAGTTTAGGGTTTTTAATAGAAAATGTCTCCTCCTGACTTGGTCATGAGCATGGATCGAGGTTACAAATAGTAGCTCGGCTGGTATCAGCATCTCTGATTTCTTGTGGCTTTTGCTCTCATGGTTTTCTTTCCTTCTGGTGTGTAATCATAGTTTATATGGTGTCTCCAGCACACCTGTATTTGGAAAGGGAGATCTTTGAAAGTCCTCTGCTTGTATTAATGACCCCAGATGCCTTTTGCTGCAGGACATGTGAGAAGGAAGCCTGTGTGGCTGGACAGTTGTTCGGTTGCTGCCACAGACCACAGCCAGGAGCGTCTGTACTGATGTATATGTATTAGCTCAAGTCTGAAACTGGCTTTTCTGACATCTCTTTCTTGTATTTTCATGCTGTCCCATTGATTTGGCATCTCTTGCAGGCATAGGCTTAAGGACAGTGGTTCATATCTCATTCTTGATCTGTCTGGGATTTTGTGCACTCAGGAAACCCAGAGAGTCAAATCTAGATCGCTCCGTTTGCCGTCAGGGTTCAGGGTGGAACTGGAAAGCTGCAGCAGTATTTTGTTAATGGGAAGCAGGAAGTTAGGAGCTTAAGTTTTGTTTGTTTTTGTTAAATGCTTGCAATGACCTCTCTGGTCTTCACCCTTTGTAAAGCTCAAACATTTTGAGCAACAAAAGTCAAAATTTTGACTGTACTACCAAGTACTTTCTGGCTATTGCTAGTGTTGTATTGAAAATATCAAGAACATCAATGGTTGTGCTGATAGAAAGCAGCCATTAACATTACTGTGAATACTGAGGTTTATTTTTAAGTGATTTTTGTCACACTTGTGTGTGATTTGTTTTAACTTCCCTGTTTATTAATGAAATAGTTTAAATCAACCATTTAGCTTAAGCACAACTGTTGCTAGTATCTAGGCAAGAAGAAGAAAGTGGGAAAGAGCTTTGTAAAGGAAAAGTTTTGACCTTTTTATAAATATTACTATTAATTGAGAGTCCAACCGGGTATCCAGCAGGAGATTTAATTACAAAGGGATCAAGGATCACAAACTGTGTCCTTATTTCTAAGCAAACTTTAATAAACATAAAGTGCACATGAGTAAATGATCAAGGTCAAGTCTTCAGTTACATGGAACATCCTGATAATATTACTTCAAAAGTAACCTGTGTGGTTTCTAATTGCAACCTTGCTGGTTGCTATCTGTAAGATTTTTGTAACATTGTTGATGATGCTTCTAACCCACTTGCATCTTCTGAAATCAGTGCTGTGTTTTGATTTGTTTTCTAAAAAGATTAATCTAAGAGCAGCAGCTTCTATGAATGTGTTGGAACAGACCTGAGGTGAAATTCAGTGGATGAGTTGTGACAAACTAAGTGTCATCTTTTCCTGATTACCACCAAGACTACAGTAGAAAAACCTTCAGGTTGGTTGGCTGTTAGATGGCAGTATTTTTTCATCATGATAATGATCAGTAGGTGTGAAATGGAAAAGATTAGCAGCTGGAGACGGATGATACATGACTGCAAAATTTCTTTTGCCTTTTTGATTAAAAGGAACAAACTTGTTTCTAAGTCACAGGACTCCTCCTCAACATGGTTTGTCTAAGGTGTGCCTGTGTTGTTTGGAGTGGTAAAACCAAATGTGTCATAACTGGTGATTGCATGACATAACGAACATTTAATTGATAAAAATAGTGCCGTTGACTTTGGTCTTTAATCAAGTCTGTGGATTGAGTCTCTGTATAAGTTAACATTTAAGAGCTGTGTAAGCTGCAAAGTTACTCAGGGAGAGTTTTGACAGAGATGAGAGTTCCTATTTCCATGCCAAAATGCCATGCAACTTAATGAAGTATGAACTTCAAAAGCTTCAGAAAGAATGCATTGACCCTTTCTTAATATAAACTGAGTTTTGGGTGCAATAGGTCTGTCTTCTGTTAATAAACTACTCCTCTAGATTTCCCTGTGTGCCCTGCTTTAATCAAAAATGAAAAGAAGAAAGTGCTCATGATAGAAGTATTTTTCTTCTGCTTCTGTATCTTGTACAAATGACGTACAGTTCAAGTGGACTGTGTATACGTATTCCCGAGAAAAACCTGATAACTCTGATAACTTCAATGTTAGTATTTTTAGAAAAACTCTATTTTGTATAAAGTATTTTAAAAAGTCTCAATACGGAGAACCTAAAGTTTGGGGCAGTAGTGTCTGTCTCGAATGCAAAGGATCTACATGTATATGTGCAAGCCTGGGCTTGGGGTATAGCAAGTGCTTGGACTTGTGCAGCATTATGGGCTACATAGTCAACAATATTCCAAAAATATCTGCCCAAGAATCAGGAGGACAAAATGAATTACCTTTAAAATCCTAATATGACGCTAAATGTTCTCATAAGATTGGTAGCTATGGTTTAGTTACTTTTCTACTAATACTGAATTTGTTTTCTTAGTGGTATCCAGATAACAAAAGCCACTGAGGCTTCTGAATATCTGAAATCAGTCCAGCAGAAAAGGTAGAATACACCTAGCACCCTTTTGATGTGGCAATTTCTCACAAAAATCACTCTGCAGTAGTCCTGTCTGTCTTACTCTTGAGATCCTTAGGCAAGAGGAATACACACCTTGATGTTTGGCTCAGTTCAGAGGTAAACAGGATCTGATAAGTTTCTTTTTTATTTGTTAGATGCTTGATTTCTGCTTAATGACAAAGTAGGTTTCTGCCCCACCTTCAAAGTCTTTGATTTCTAAGTAAATAGAAGGCCTCTTAGCACATTTTACAAATAAAATATTTGTTTGTGTTACTTGTGGAAGAACCTGATTCTTGGTTGCGAGAAAGCCGGGTGGAGCACCTGGGTCGACCCTGCTATTTGAGAGGTGCACTGTGACTTTTCTAGTTTTGTTTCTCTTCCGCAGGTGGAATAGTGTCCTCGCTAAACTGTGCTCAGCCTCATCTAGTCCAGAGTCTCTTCATTCCTCGCTCCCCACGTTCTAGTCTACATGATGCCAAAAGTCACCCCTTCTGCTGTCCAGGGAGCTGCTGCCAGGCTCTGTGCACGTTCCCTTCTCAGTTCCCTGCCACTCCGAAGACTTTGTGTTGCACAGATTAGTTACCATAGGTCAATTCAGTTGGCTCGCTGTGGTTAAACGGGGCACTCTCTAGCTCATGAGACCTGAACAACGTTAGTATGGAGCTTTTTATAAAATAGTCACTTGGATATTGTGGCTGTAGCTCACTGACCGCAGGCGGCTTTGGCTGGAGAAGCTGCTTGACCATCAGCATCATGTGCCTTCAAGATCAGCTGTGGATTACACAGCAGCTGAGAAAGCCCCTTGGTAATTCTTCTTCCCTATTATCTTAGAGTGAAAATGGTAGATGATTTGGGTCCCAAGCTCCATAATTCTCCATTTCTTTTCTTTGAGGAGTGTAAATTAGGCACATTTTGCAAGTGTGCATGGGACTGAACAATAAATAGGCTAGTTCCCATAAAATTTGGAATACTCGCTGTCTGGAGTTCCGCTCTTACTTTACCATGACTTTGCAATGTTACGTGTGATCTTTAAATGCCTTCCTGAAGAAAAATGCCAAACCTTGTACAGGGGACAGGTGGGAGAAACACAAGAAAGACTGACCCATCTCTTTTGGCCAAGCAATTAGATTAATTCAGCTTCTTTTCTGAAACTTGTTCTTGCTGCAAGCATGCAGAAGAGATCCTTATATTGTCCCAGTAAGTACTTTATTGAAATGGAACAAAATGATACGTACTTTCTTAGACCATGATTTTAGGATTCTTTCTTTTTCTGGCAATAGCTGATGAGGAAAGGCGGTAAGAGATTGCATTTCATTCCTTGTATTGGCTGATAGGGCTACAACCTCTCCTCATGAAAGGAATGATTTGCAGAAAGCAGGATTTGGTGTGCAAAAGGATGAAAATCCTCTTCAACTACTTTTGTGGAATGTATTTATATAGTTTTTTTTAAGTAGTGTTCTTTGCTACCTTCTAAATGACAATAGATTTCCTATTCTTCCAAAATACTGATTATCACTTTGGGAAGTGTTAACCCAATTTTGACAGCAAAGGTAATGAGTGATGAGTGTTGATGTTGAGTTGATGGTGGCATGACGTTTTCACATCTCTTCTGAAAAGCCTATCTGCCGCTCGTGATCTCATTCACTCTGCCTCTGGTGCTTCGTGTTTAATTCTGAAGATTACGCTGCAAGTAATTTATTTGAAAACGCCCTTTCAATGCCTCGCTCAATAAAGCGATCCCATGTTGTGCGCAAGTGGAAAATGAAGGGTTATTAATTGTTCTGGGCTCAGATCGATGCTGTGCACTGCCATCAAGTGGCAGTTCTGTTGCAGGACAGGTTTTTTCCAGGCTTTCTGCAGGTCTGGCTGCGTTTATATCTTTGGCTCAGAGCGTTTGTTCCAAGTATTGCAGAAGTTTTATCTACACAGTAGTTGTGGTTGGGGGCAAGGCAGGACTTCCAGGAAGATACTGTTAAAACCGTTTGTGTTCTCCAATGGCAAAGAAAGAACGTTGCTTTAAAAAGTGTCCCAGTGATTACAGTAGCTCTGAGTACCAGAGCTGTGCAATATTTAAAGAGCAAAGGAGGATATTTTTCAGCTGGAGAGGAAATCAGCACTGTGCAGCACACAGCTGGTTGAGCTGGGTCTCAGCTAGGGTTTTACTCCATTGTAGACAAGGTTCAAGTATGAGGAAAATACTCCTCTGCTATCTTATATCTTCCAAAGTTAGTGTTCAGGTCCGGTCTTTTTGGACTGGATCTTAAAGACTGCTTTAAAACTATACAGTGGCAGGAGATTGTGTCAAGTAATGTGTCATCATAAGTACTTTATCTTCCAGGAACTGTGACTGATGCTGAGAGAAGGGCTGCATTGCTGTCGCTTAGTCACTGAGAACGTTAAGTCTGCCTGCTGTTTCTCCTAAACATGAAGATTTTTGTTGTTGTTGCTACATGAGTAATTAGCAGGAAGTGCCGTCAATCACTCAGGCAGTTAGTAATAAAATTGTATGGTTCAGCTCTCCAAAAACGTAGCAAAGAACAGAGGCATCTTTAGAAAGTGGCTGGGATAAGGGATCCCCTGCCATTTCAGGTGTGTTTGGTAAGATACAATTGTAGTAATTTCCACTTCTTTCTGGAAAGGAGAAAAAGACGACAAATAATGACTGATCAGTACTTATTCTGGAAACTGTTGGTGGTACCAAGGGGATATACTGCTACAAGGAAATTTTCTCTTTCTTCTTCATATCTGCATTTCATGGAGACTTGCACAGTTTAGGCCTCAAAACTGGTGCCAATTTTTTTTTCTTATTCTAATAGTTCTTCCCCACCTATTTGTATGTAACACAAATATGATTGCAAGATACTTCTCCCATTTTTTTTCTAGTTTTCCACTTCGTTATCATTTTTGCTATTTTATTGATAATTTTGTCATGTCTTTCTGTGCATTAAACTATCATTAGAAATGACCTTGGCTATTTAACACAGCTCAATTAGCTATTAGTGCCGCATTCTAGTTGCCTGCCTGTCTGTCTACCGCTGTAATTAGCCATGTAGATGTACCTATAAAGACAAATTGTCTTTTCTAGCATGAACTAGACCCTGTTACTTTGATGGATTTTCTATTGCCAGTCTGTAGAGATCTCTTTCATACATTAATATGTATGTAATGCATCTAATAGTCTCTTGACATGCAATAAAGAGTCATCTCTGGGCTGATTGATTTGAAGACTGAGACATGCGCTGTCAAAGGATGTGGACCACTAATACAGGCTTTTCTCAAAGCGTATCCTTTTCTCTTGGTGCTCGTGCTGGTTCAGAGTGAACAATCCCCTCCTTGATCTCCTTAAACCATTTTTCCCTTGGCAAGTAAGTCCTACTGCGTGAGCAGACACCTGGACTGGAGTATGGTTGTGAGATTAAGAGGAATCAATGCCCTAATAAGTGGTTGATAACTAAGCTGGTTCTGCAGACAGTCAAATCAGATGTGTCCACAGCTGCATTTTAAGCATGGGAAGCCCTCGGGGTGGATCTGTGGGAGCCAGCTTGAGTCTGGAAGCAACAGTGCCCATAACGTCCATACATTCTCTATCTGATATCTAGCTGCCTCTATTCCCTTGGCACTGATAATGAAGAGCTGAACATGTATCAGTGCTATATTTATCATAGGTCTGAATGGTTTCCCACATATTCCTCCTACCCAAAGAGTCCTAACTATGTGGTCTTTTGACTTTGCGTGCATATTTTGCCCATGTGTCAATCTGTTAACCCTCAGAGTGCTAAGCTAGATTTATTTTTGGACCAAATTCTCTTTCACCTTTGGGGAGAGAAAGTGGTGGGAAGGAGAAGAGAGTTATGTAGGAGCTGTTTTACATATATAAATCTGTGCGTTGGTCAGATGACAGTGTACTTAACACTGAAACAGGAGATTTGGTGGCTCAGAGTAATGCTATGTAAGTATGGAGTATATCACCACAGTTTGCTGTGTGGGCTGACACCAAAACATTTGCCATCATCCTGCCCATTTTTGTGTCCCAAGGGCGAGAAGTGATGGTCTTTGCTTGCTTGCCTTCTCCTAAAGGCAAGAGCCTGTATTGCAAAATCTGCCTTTTCCATCAACGAGGGGGCTCAGTTCCCATACACCTAACCTGAAACCTTCTGCCAGTGGAGAAAGCACTGTCATTATTTTTAAGGGAAAATAAAGATAGGCTTGGGGACTTAAAAACAAAACATTGGAGTCATTCTGGTTATCTTCCTATGCCATTTGTTTGTGTGAACAAACCATAAAACATCTCTGCCTCATGCTCCTTTAAGATCAAGGAGTTTGAAGTCGTTCAGGATGGAAAAGGACCCAACCCTATCCCAAACTTGGCAGTTTGCCCTTCTCTTTTATATCTGGAGTCTTTCCCTGGAGGTCTTATCTGCAGGAGATTGCAACACCGTGGCAGAACAACATCCATCTTCCCTTATGCTCCCGACCCAGGTCACGGCCTTTATGGAGAGGGAGGTCTCCACATGTGTAGGGTTTTCTAGAGTTGCTCGTGTTTGGATGTTACCTTTGTTTCTGGGGCTCAGAGCACTGCAAAAGGAGCGGAATTTGACATGTTTTTTTTTTCTCTGGAGTGCTCTGTGAGTCCATCTGCATTGGCAGGGTCGAGGATGTCTGTAGGAGTGCTGTTGTCTCACTATAGTGTATATCTGCAGAAGAAGAGCAGAGCATTGCTTCCATGTTAAGAGATACTGATGATCGTGCTCGATGCCTGTGCAGCAGTGGTCCAGTTAAACTACTTGGTCAGACCAGGGAAAACCTGGAGTTGAGGCCCTTCTTGTCCTGAAGGGTTAGTTCAGGAAATGAAGGCACTCCAGTAGCCACTCTTGAAATAGTTGGCCAAATCCCCACCTCATTTTCCAATTGCACACGAGCGCGGTTGGGATCGTTTTTGTGGCGATGCTGCTGTCCTGCAAGAGTCCTCTGCAGAAGTGCTTCTTGGTGGGGTTATGCACGTGCTTTGGGCCAGCCCTGGGTGGGAACAGCCTGTTCAGTCCAGGCTGTGCGGGTGGGGGAGCAGCCCAGGATCCGGTTATCTGCGCTGCAGTTGGTCTGTTTTACTGGCAGAGTTTGCTATTAGTGGCTGATACAGCGTCTAAACACTTCTGTTTTGCTGTTTATCTTGTGGGATGACTTCTGCTGCATTTGCAAAAGCTTCTTTATGGTCATTTTCTGACCAGCTGTTTTCAGAGCATTTTGTGGTTCTCAGTCGAGCTGGAGTCTTCTTGACTTTCCCTTTGATTTTGTGCAACTTCTTCATTCTCAGTCCTAAGCACTTTCCAACCAAAGTGCAATATAATGGAAAAGCCAGCTTTTCCTTTAAAATCTGCATGCCTGGAAAATACCAAGGGAATTCTAGCCGTTATTCCCATCTCGTTGATGAGGAAACTTGAAGCACCGGGATGTGAAAAGACTTGTCTGCTGCCGTAATGTCAGACTGATTCTGTGCTGCTTCTGTAGGTGGTGTAGCAGCAAGTCCATCTCCATCTGAAAATAAAGAAGTGAGCCGGAGTTTCTTGAAGGAATAAAAATAACCCGCAATGGTGACTTTTGTCCATCTGTCCTGGGGTAGCATTGGTGCTTTCTGTAGTGAGGTGTTGAAAAATCTGTTTCCAAAACATACTTCTTTTGTGTCCTAGCATGATGTAGTAAGCAATGACCCAACAAGAATGTGATTCATGTTATGAACAGTGGAAACAAAACAAAACTTGTTACGCTGGCAGGTTGCACTTACTCATCTAATCCACAGGCTAATCCAACCTTGTTAGTAAGGCACCGGAATACTGACCGCTGCTGTGGCTCTTCCAAAGGGAATACACTGCAAGGAAGGTTTCTTTGCTTGCTGAGTGAGTCTCTAAACCATTATAGAGCTGATTTTCTGGTCAACAGGATGGTGCTGCTTGGGGTTACCTGTATGAAGATATAACCAGAGGTGGCAGTGGTTCTCAGGAGGAGTTTTGCTTTCTCACGTAGACCAAATGCAGCGTTATTAGTTGTTAGTATTTTCTTATTAAAAGCAGAGTGTGAAGCTGGTGTTGCAGGACGTCGGTATTGCTTTGCAACACGTGTTTTCATTGCCATAAGTATTTTTAGTCTTTGAGTGTGGGGGGGAGTTCAGAGTAGGTGGTTATTGGGTCAGATAACATGCTTGAAAACTCCCAATAGGAGCCATGAGAAAAAACATTTTAGAAATCACATGCTTCATGTATAAAAATACAGCCTGCCTTTTCTGTAGAAACTTGATAAATCATTACTTGCAGGTTAAGGGTACATTCCCTGCATAGTCTGTCTTAGGTAAACATACCGGTAGCTTGCAGAACTGCTATTCCCCAGGGAAACCTTAATCTTGCCAGAGAAACATTTCTCAACCGAGGTCTTGAATGTGTGGATTTGCAGGGGCCGTCCTTGTGATCCCATTATACAGGATCCAGCATGACTGATTTCCCATAAAGCAGATTTCCAGAGCCTGAAGCGGGAAGGAAAGATGTCTTTACTCGCTTAAAACAATTACTGTTTTTTAGAAGGTGAATACTGTTTTAAACTGGTAAATAATAAAAGCAATCTTGATCCTTTGCTTTTAAAGATTCTGTTGGCTTCGCTATCATTTGGAAATACTGGTGAAGTCAGCTGTAAACAGCCTTGGAAGGCAAATCTCCCACCTTTACGGACACAGAAACCAAGTGTCAGAAAAGAAGAAATGGTTGCTCAAAGCTGCTCGTGCTTTGTCTGCATGCAGCTTCTCTACCTTTATAAGCGGAGCAGCTGAAAAGCCAATACCTCAAACGCAGCAATATCTCGGTTGAACTGATGGCGGGTGGGTTGGTTTTTTTTTATTCCTGAAAAACTTTTCTTAGAGGCAATAACTGCTTTTAGGCTGCCTCAGCTGAGCCAGCAGTGCAGAGCTCTGCCGCTCTAAACCCGCTTTCTGAATGGCTGCGTGCTGGTTTAGAACCCCAAATTAGGGCTGCCTTTTCCCATGCGTTAGTCGCTTAACGAGGTTTTCTCCATCCGGGTTGGGAAAGCGAAGGGATTTACAGTAAAGAGCAGCAGCTACGTCCGTGACATCATTTTGCAGCTATCTGAAATGCCTTTTCATGGGATTTTAGAACAAAAGGAGGGTGACCTTTTTCATGAATGGACAAAAATGGAATGTTTTCATTTCCAATGGGCTCCAAGCCAAGTAAATATTAGTCAATCCAAACTAGTTTTGAAATTAAATTATTCTTATTTGTTGGAGCATTCCAGAGAATTGCTTTGATCTATCAGTACTTTCACCAAGGGGATATTGGCAGACCAGCCTTCCATTTCTAACCATCAGGATGAAAGAGAGGTTATAATAACCACCTTGTGTGGCAGTGATACTGAACAGATGACATATTTGGGCAGTATTAAGGGAATAAAGGTAAACATACTTCAATTAAAATGTTTTTGGAGGCTGAGTTGCAATAGTCCTGTTGGAAACTCTTCTATGTGGCTTGAAGGAATTTGGCTGTGTTTGCAACTGATTTTCTTTAACTCCAGAAATGTTTGAAAGCGGTTTCTTCTCTACGTTACTTCCTTTTCAAATGAACGCACAGTTTCAATACAACGTTCTGTTCTTTTAAAGTTGGCAGTCACCAGCAGAATTGTTAATGACTGGGGTGTAAAACCCTGCACTGAAAGACTTCTCTTATTTGGTGCTTTTTAGTCTTTTCCTCTTGTTCTGGCCTCTTGGATCACGTTATACAGTGAGTTAGGCCGTGCATGGTAGAGCTAACTCAGAAGACACCTGTAAGTAATAGTACTTACTGTAGCATAGCTACCTCACCTATCTTGCTAAGGATTTATGAAAACAGCATAAAATTTGAAGTTAAAAATTATGCTGTACTATCATAGTAAGTCTTCATAGTAAGTTTTGAGTGGTGGTGAAATGTGTCTCCATGAGGAGCTATGGGGATAAAGCTGAGGAGCCTTTTGGGTAGAACCGGTGATAATTTGTGTTTCTGCTAGACCTGAACATGCCGTTAACTATAAATAGAGCTAAACTATAAACCACAAACAGAATAGTTTGTAACCCCCAGGATCAGGCACCTTGCCCAGAGTCCTATGGTCATGCTACCTGTGCTGGAAGTTCAACCACCTCTTTTAAGTCCTAGTTTAGACTAATCTTGAGTTATGGGGAAGCTCTGGTGTAGAGGGCACTTGCAGGTGTTTATGCGGGCAGTGCACTGTATTTTTATTATTCTCATTTTTTGGTGGTTAATGACTAAATATCTATATTA
This sequence comes from Eudromia elegans, assembly GCA_003342815.1. Lineage (NCBI taxonomy): Eukaryota > Metazoa > Chordata > Aves > Tinamiformes > Tinamidae > Eudromia > Eudromia elegans. Next base: position 87,259 of record PTEX01000393.1, read on the forward strand.
TCTTTTGCAACAGTGCTGAAAAATAAATTGGTTTTCCATTAAATCAAATGTTACATTGGCAAGGGACTTACCACATGTATAGACAAGTATCTTTTCACATACATGCTGGAGATTTACTGTCATGGGAATGGGGCTAGCTGTGCTTTAATTCTGAGTTTAAAAAAAAAAAAGAAAGAAAAAAATCCTTTTACAAATATTGCTTTAAGCAGTCAGCACTATTGAGGAGTGGCCCTAGATGTCGTCCACATTTTAAGTTGATTTAAGTATTTTGTATGTTGATGCCTTAAGGGAGGAATGGTTCGAAGAAAAACAGATACAAACCTTGGTGCTTTGATTTTTTTTCTTTTTTTTAATGTTAAGACTGAGGGTTTTTTTTTTTTGTTTTTTTTTTTTTTTTTTGAATATCCACTCAAAACTGGATCCATTTGCTTGGAATTTAATTTTTAGCTTTCAGCTCAGCATGTGAACTGGTCATGCTTGAACTTAAAGCTTAACTTTTTCACACCTGTTTTTATTTTAGCACTGAGTGTACACAATATATACTTTTGCTACATGGCTCCTTTGTCCACAGCTGGAAGTCTAGTCAAATATTATCATGTGATAACTTTCCTAAGTCTATGTTTGTATCTGTCCAGCCTGTGGAAATGTAAATTAGCTTCTCTGGTCCATTTTTCTCTTTTTAATTCATGACTTTTTTTGTGGTATAAGATTGACCTATTATATTTTTTTTTTACCGCTGGAGGCTGGATGTGTACCATGCTGGGAAAAAAACCCCTTTGTTTCTATCAAAAACCATACTCCGTGCGACTCTGTCCTTGGCAAGTGGTACCAGACAGACCAGATAAAATTTCTCGTGTAGAAGTCGTGGCTGGCACGCTCTCTGCTCTGTTCCCTTCTGAGTTTTTGGACAGCCTAGCACACGCTAAAGGAGCTTTTGTTTCCCGTGTGAGGATGAATTATGGTCCTGGAGGGCCAGAGGACTTCCCTAAATCCAAGGGCACCAGAAGGGAGTCCCCAAAAAGCGGCGGGTGGGAGGTATGTGGGGTGGCCGAGCTCCAGCTTGCTCAGGTCTAGTAGGAGGTTGCCCCTTGTCTGCTGGGATGGGCCCGGATTGGGAATGGGTAGATGGAGCAAATCGAGGAGCGGAAGAACTAAGCAAGAACTTGGAGAAAGCAGCTGTGCTGAAGTGAAGGTGTCGTGGAGAACAGGAGGAGCCCTGGCAGGAGCCTGGGAGATGGTGCTGGCGCGGCAGCGCTCTTCTGCAGGCCCTGGAAGCCTTGAGATTTTTCTGCTTCGATTATTACATTTGACAAAGGGGATAAACCGAATGATCTTAAGGAACAGTTTTTAAATGAAATGACATGCTTATTTTATTGGATTTGCAAATTAGTGTTACATAATTCACTAAAAAAACGTTTTCCAGATTTTCAGCATTAACCATATGCTCAGTGGTGGCAGGGGGTTGACCAGCGCAGCTGCAGCATAAAACTGGGACATGCAACTGGTTTTGATCTTGATAGAAAAGGAGCAGAAGGTCACAACAAAGACAGTTGTTCTCAGTGCCTTGTGGTTTATATAATTCTTCAGGCACATAGCTGGTGGACAGGGAGAGCAAATGAACATCTTTTGCTTAGTGCAGCTGTTACTGCAAAGCATCTGCCTTGTTTTCCCTTCCCCATGGCAGGTTTAAGTGGGGGAATGCTGCTATTGTACATGCAGGTTTATGGATTGCCCATGTTTTTACTATGTCATGTCAGCATCAGATTTTTCTTCCTACACGGGCAGGGTTTTAAAAGCTATTGGTTATGGTCTGTAAGAAGAAAAAATCTATCATTTATCTCCTTTTGGCTGAACATTCCTGCTTAGTACTGCATGTACTCCATGCAGCAAGGATGCGAACGTGTCTGTGCCAGGAGGGTTTGGGAAACATCACTGCACTGTGTGGGGATAACCAGGAATGTGCTTGCTACACGTGCATGCGAGCACATAGCTTGCTGAAACCAAAGTCAGGTTTGGATTCTAACAGCAGGTAGCCTCTTTATCTAAGCAGTGTGTGTTTGTAGCAGTGCTGCCCTGGGTGATTTTTGGAGTCACTAATGCACACAGCCTGTTTTTTGCAGTCAGCTACATCCTAGTTGTCTACACTCTTTTCTGTTAGAAAAGTCTCAATGGAAATGAACCTTTCTTAGCTTAGCGGGTTTGTAGATTGAGGATGAGATGTGTTCAGTAATCACATTAGGTCCTCTGAAACTCTGAGCTTAGAGGCTAGCTTGGCAGAGGAAAAGACGGATGTTCAAACAAGAAGTAAATAAGGAATTGGCTTATTCAAACGTCTGGAGACAGAAGCAATTTTAGGTTGCATATTCCTGCTTTATTGTGTAAGTTGTATATTTGTGAAGGATAGGTAGATGTGTGTATATATAAAATTGTGTGTGGGGATATGTTCATGTTTTTAGGAAAATGCTGGGTGCTAATATGCTTTGGCCACGTTAAGTTCCTGTTATTTTGAGGATGTCCTTGAGATTTGCTGATACCTCCTTCCAGAGCTGTGCTCACCACACTTCCTGGACGGCTCTAACTCTTGGTATACAGTCTGCCTGAGAAGGTCCTGATGGGGATTTGGACTTGTGAAAATCAGAATGGGCCCCAAACCATGTGAAGGGGAGCGTGAACAAGAAGCAGGAACCTTGGAGTCAGAGGGGATTTATTTTATACAATGCAGCTCTTGCGAATGTAGCCTAACTTTTTGTTTTTGTCCTTTCTCCTAGGGTGACTGTGTAATTACGGTGCAGCTGAGTGAGGAAGATCAAGTTGAGGATGATGTAGTATTTTACTTGATATTTACTGGCTCGACCATTCAACACTGCACCAGCACTAGAAAGATTAATCCGGGGAGCTTGGAGACAATTGCTCCTGGTAAGCACTTACCTTTCTTTGCCAAACAATGTGCCACTGTTTGAAATTTGGTTAATTGAAGTAGGCTTAAATGCAATGTTGCCTTGGTCATTTTTTCCTCATTTACACATCCACTGAAAAAATATGTGTTTTGAATGACTGCTATTGCCTTTTAGATCTAATTTTGCCAGTTTTATGTGACTCTGAAATAACAAATATTTAATGTATAGAGAATTCTATGGCAGAATATGTGAAATTATGTTTGCACATAGTAAAACAGCTTCTAAATACAAGCCAGATAATAACAGTAGACGTGTTTGCAAGGTTCACGATGCTGCTGTTCAAGTCCTATCCAACCTGGAAGTTCCAACTGCACCTGGGAGCTGTTTAACTTCGGGAGAGGTTTGTTCCTGCCACTGCTGATATACAGCCCTTTGGCCCCTTAGCTTTGCCATGCAGTTCAGAGCAGTACCAGCATCTCCAGAACTCCTGCAGAAGAAATGCCGTGGCGTGCTTGGTGACTTCTCTGAGTGTGTTCCAGGATGTGTTCCTCACCCTTAACCTTTTGTTCTGACGCTGATACTAGTGTGAAAAACGTGTCCGATGTTTTCACTATATACAGTATAGCTTATGCAATTGAGTGTATTTCTTTTTTTAAATATATCTCTGGTAGATATTGTTTTATGAGAGATGTATCTTAAATACAGTTTGGTGTGAAGAGCTTGCTATTGAAACATGGTGTGTCCTCCCACTGATTAGTGCCTAGAAGTTGCCATCCTATTTGCTGATTTCTGCCTCTGTTTATGCTGGTGGGGCTGTTGAAATTGCTTTGGAAGAGAAGATTTTTCACAGCTCCTGATGACTGGAACCCAGTGCAATCAATGCGGTTAGTGATTATCCTCTCCCAGAAGAGAGGGGTAGCTCTTAGCCTGCTTTTGTGTCATGCGCACAAGGACACGCAGCAGCTCTGACAGCATCGGCTGCCATGAGCTCACCTCCCCCGTGGGACAGGAATGACTGAACTGCCAAGAAGGGAACTGAAAAGCTTCTGTGTTCCCTCTCAGTCTGCAAAGGAACTGGCATCCTTCATGGGATTTCCATGCAAGTAACGCTTTCCAACCATCGCTTAGCCGAGCAACGTCCTCACCGTGCCGGGCACTGCTCGGGTAGGGACGTGAGCTGCAAAACCTGGACCCACAGCGGTGGGCAGGGAGCCTGGCTGGAGCCGTCTCGCTGGTCCCAAGCAGAGCTGAGTCACAGGGAGGGTTCCCTCTGTCTCCTCTTGCCAATATTGGTAGCAATAACCGAGGCTGACTTCACTTCCCATTCAAAGGGAAGGTAGATAATTACTCTCTATTTTTCTTTTTCTTTTTTTTTTTTTTTTTTTTTTTTTTTTTTTTTTTTTTTTTTTTTTTTTTTTATTTTTTTTTTAATGGGTGTTTTGTTTTGATGCACAACTAGGTGGAGTGAGGTGCTGAGAGATAATTCCCATCCCAAAACGCAGCTTATTATCAGGGACAGATTTAACTGGACCTCACACAAGAGTCCTGTTCTGGCAGTCAGCCAGCACTCTCCACAACTGCCATATAAGAGCAGAGGCTGCACCTACCTTATATATTTATTTTAAAACAACTCTTTGCATCACATCATATTCTGCTTTCATACTTAGTTTTAGAAATACAATCTCTGAGAGAGAGGGGAAAAAAGAAAAAAAGGAATTTGATAGTAAAGGGGGCTGTGGGATGAAGCAAGTGGAAGAAAGCAATCATTTTATCCTGCTCTTTGGTGAGACAGATGTTTGTCTGATGTTATTTCAGCACTAACTATTCTCCTTTTAATAAGAGCGTGACTTCTTCCAGCCCAGCTCTTCCTCCTCCTCCTCCTTCCTGAACAGTGCATCTGTAACCATGTGTTTACATGGTATATTCAGCCAGTTGCCTTGGAAATGCTGGTGGTGACTCATAGCTGGCGATATTTGACCTCACTGCAGGATTAGCCGTGAACAAGAGACAGTGTGTGGGAGACCAGCCCTTGTTTAAACATCCTAGCCTGGGCAATTAGTAAGTACTGCGTAGTTACAGAAGGGAACTAAACTGTGCAAACAGCTTTTAGCCAAAAGCTGGCCCCTCTTTTACAACTGGGAGCCGCTTTCCTTTAGCTCTGCAAAGCCAGACATGGTGCATGGCCCTAGGAGCACACGAGCTTCCCAAAGGGTGGCCAGGTAGATGAAGCAACAGCCTCATCCCAGCTCCTCAGAGTTTCATATGATCCTCAGCAGACTTCACCTGAAGTGCTGGGGTTAAAAAGGGAACTTTAATTCTGTTAAAACAAGTGTTAAAACTGAATTTGACTTCTTTTATTCCCCTTGACTCTGTCAGTAGAAGTCCAAATGTATTGGTGATGTGTGAAGGTGTAAGAAGCAGAAAGGAAAATGAATTGATTAACTTTGCTGCCAAAATTAAATAGAAAGTTTTAGCAAAGCTTTCAAAGGAGATCACTTTTATTTTTTAATCATAACAGCATAATGTGGTTTTAGGCAAGGAATTAATGACATGGAAATATGAACTGTCAGAATAACACCTAAATTTTCCCAGTATATGAAAATTCTCTGTGTTCTGAAAGATTTTCTCTAAAGGAGAAAGATTCCTGTTCAAAAGGAAGCTTTAATTTCTGTACATAATAAAATAAAAGAAAGGATGTCTGATCGTAAATTTATGGGAACAGCTTTTCCTTAGAGAAATTTGAAATTAAAATATTAGATTCAAATATTAGATTTTGCACTCTGCTGTGTAATTGGCTTTTCTCTACCAGGCTGTAACTCCCAGGCTCATGGTTTACCCTGGCATTGCTACCTGGGGAATGATGGCGGTGACATCTCTCACAGTTAATATACTAATAAGTAATGCTACAAAATATGTAAGGAAGAAAAAATAAGTGGTTATGCATTGCTTTTATAAAAGAGATGGCTTAAAAAGTATCCAGGGGGGCTTGGTAGAGAGCAAGCTGAACCTGAGCCAATGTTATGCCCTGGCACCAAGAATGACCAACAGCATCCTGGGCCAGATGGGCAAGAGTGTAGCCAGAGGACCGAGGGGGACAACAGTCTCCCTCAATGTCAGGCTCACTAAAGGACATTTAGAACATTGCATCCAGTTTTGGGCCTCTTTCCTCAAGCCAGAGCAATGCTGGTTGCCTGAGTGAGTTGAGCAGCAGAGCAGTGTGATGGTTGGGGCTGAAGACCGTGGAGGAGAGGCTGAAGGAGCCAGGCTTGGGCCAGCTGGAGCAGCAGCAGCCTTGGGGCACCCACAGCAGTCCCCAGGACTCAGGAGGGTCAACGAGGAGAGCTCTTCATGTGTTGCGTGATGGGAGGAGGCGGGACAAGGGTCATGAATTGGAAGGAGATAGGTCCCAATATCCAGTTGGATATTGGGAAAAACTAGTCCATGAGGAGGACAGGGGAGCATTGGAGCAGGTGCCCAGAGTGGCTGTGCAGTCATCATGATTTCATGTGTTCCCCACGAAATTCTGACTTGAAGCAAACCAGTGCAACTTGGATAATGTAATTGTTGTTTAATAGTCTGAAAATCTATCTAGTAATGATGATCTTGTTCCTTCCAGAGATACCTTATTTGCAGTGTTTTAAAACCTTGTTGCTGTGAGCATGTAGTCTGGTCATTGCTGCTGGGTTTTGCCATAGCAGATGGAGCTGTTGCCTGCCAGCTGGAAGTGGCTCTTTCCATAGCTCAGACAAAAATATGCAAGCACTCCTTATCTGCTTCAGCACAAAGTCATGGGGATTTGCCTAAACAAGTGAAAAATAGGTCAGTCTGCTGGAGCTGCTGTGGTTGACCTCCTGCCACAGTGGCTAGGGAGTGTTCTTGCAAGGGTTCGTTCTTGGCTGTACTGGGAGCCTGAGGGAAGTAAGTTAATGGAGGGCTGTTAGGTGGCTAAAAGTCTAGTATCCGAACTCCATATGTCAGTAGAGCAATGCACATGTACTCACTTAAGACTACCAAAAAAATAACATGTACCATCATGCATTCATCCTATGTTTTATTTAATATTATTTTCTTGGCAGATTTTGATTTCTCCTATTCTGGCCTTTCTTCATGTTGTTCCCTGGCTCTGCATTTCGCCACATGCTTTGTATCGGTCTGAGACTTGTGGCCATTGCTCTTATTCTTCTGAAGTTGTATCAGTAAAATGACATCTCCTTTTTCCCCCCTTTTTTACATTCTATGATCATGCAAAGCACATTAGGACTCTTGTCTGATTCATTTCCTTAAGATTTTAGATCTGAACCTTCTTGTCTACTGGGGCGGACATTTAAGGCCGTGGGCATTTTTGATATGTATTCAAAAATACAAAGGGATAGGAATCAAAGGAAGACACGGCCAGCGCAGTATCCCTGCGCTCTGCCCGCTGTGCCAAGCCGCCTTTGGCCGTCGGTCACGTTGCCTCTTGTGCTGTGCATCTGGGCTGGCCAGAAGCTTTACTTGCTGGTGTCTCCGTCCTGGGCCTCGTGACTGCTCGGATGAAGGGGAATTACAGCCTGGGTGGATGTCAGCAAATTCAGGCTACCTTGAGCTCTGCCTGTGCAGATTTGAAGTGGAAGGAGGAAGCCCTTGGGGCAGATATTCTGCCAGATGTCCCTTCTGCTTTTAAAAATGGGAAAGGATGAAGGCCACGACTGTCTCTTGTTCCCTAGTAAAGCAACAGAAACCAGTAGGCAGCAAATGCATGTGTGCTAAGGAGTGTTTTGGTCAGGGAAAAGATTATAAAAATGACATAAAGACCAAAACCTGCTAATTACACATGTGGTAATATGTGTGGCATTGCTGTTGGAGAATGGAGAGTAGGGATGGGGCCCAGGAGGCTCCCAGGATTTGGGCTGTGTCCTTGTTTGCTGCCTTGTTTTCTAATAGCAGCATCCACCAGCTCCGTGTCTGGGGACTTGAGCCCAGCAGAGGTTGGTAATCCTCTACAGGAGGTGAGGTGGGCACTGTTAAACCTCTCCTCTTGGTGTTGGTGAATGACAGTGGTTCTAATGATCTATCCAGGCAGAGCTCCTTGAAGAGGGCACCTGAATTTGCAGCTGCCTTTAGATTCAGAAATCATTCAGGGGACAAAAGAGTTTTATTTTGAACTCTGTACTTGCTCATGAGGATGGAGTGGGACAGTTACAGTGTACCACTATTGACTAAGAGGAATAATTTCCGCTTTAAAAAACCCAGATTCTCGCTTGAGCTGTTCTGTCATAACCGAAGCATCAAAGTAAGCAACTGAGTCACAAGAATTAGGCAATGAGTGATGTTTCACATGCTCTCAGCACCCCTTTTGCCAGCCCGAGCACAAATCAAGTTGCATAGTGCAATTAAGCTTTCTGCTCACCTAGGTGCAAAGGTGCCAAAGGCTTATTTTGTCATTGCTTCACTTTCATTATTAAGATGCATCAATTTTGAAATGATCTGCTCTAAATTTTCCATAATGTAAGATATTTTCCTTAGGACAGGAGTCGCTTCGTTGGGCAGAGCACTTAGAGCTTTGCCTTGTCAGATGTGTCACTCCCCGTCTTTAGCTCTGTCTGCAGAGCAGCTGGGGCTGCAGCTGGAGCAGATTTCTCAGCACTTCAGGTGTCATCAGTTCCAAGAGACTGTGACAGCTGGAGTCTGGTATCAAGAAAATGCCCAAGGTCTAAACGGGGGAGGATGTAGAGAGAGAAAATCATCTCCACTGCTGTGGCTGAATTGTTGTGGTTACTGAAATGACACAGTTTGGGCCTAGCGTGGATGGGTCCACATATGGCTCATTACTCTTCCAAGTTAATGTTAATCATAAACTGAGCTTTTCAGCAAGTCCTCATTAATGCAATATCTCGGAGTGCCACAATCTTTACTATATGTTTCTTCCCAGTTTCTCTGCAGGCTAGGGAGGGCGTTGGGGGCATCGGGGGGGGTTAAGCCAAGAGTAAGTATAGAAAGCTGATGGCAGAGTTGGGAAGTGAAACCTCCTTGCAAGGCAACAGCCTCCTCGCTTGCCCATCTGCCTCTATTGATTTAGCAGCTCTTCCCCTGCTGCAAAAAAAATCCAACCTCAAATGAAGATCTAGCAAACCAAGGAGCACAGAAGATCAATGCATGGGAAGACTGGCTAGTACCCCAAATCCAGCACTGCGGCAGCAACAGCCAGGCTGGTGCAGGACAAAACCTGGGTGTTTGTCTGTAAACCACATCCCTGAAACACTTACTGGGGTACTTTTGTAGAGCTGTATGGACACAGCTGTCTATATGTGTGTGTTTGCCATTTGGTGTATCACTCTGAGCTTTCTCTGTAGGAAAAAGCAACCTAAATTGCTTTTTGTTGTTTGTTGCTCTGAAAAGCTGCAGGATTCTTGCATGGGTTTTAATGAGGGGGAGGAAAAATAGAGGCACAAAAAGGGCCTACGAAGCTGTCTGCTCTCTGCCAGCAGTTTCCAGGGTTGAAACACTCCTGTTTACTCCAGATGCCTTGACTTGCAGGGATCTTTCTGCCCGTAGCTGAGCAGAGGTGGAAAAGCAGGTTCTGCCCCTTTTTTTCCTCTTTTAATTCCTGTAGTTCTTGAGATTTTTTTTCTGCTTTGTTCCCACTAGTTAAAAGAATAGACTAAAATGAATTTCAATTAACTGGGAAATATCTTGTTTAAAACTTGAAATGAATTTCAATTAACTGGGAAATATCTTGTTTAAAGCTTCTTTTATTTTAGTGTGAAATCTTTTACATGTGTTCCTGCTTTATTCCTTTACCAAAGGCTATGTTTTCCCTTAGGAAACAACTTTTCATAGAAAAAGCTCTGTTGCATAAAATACCATCTTTGTATTGGTAGACCAAAAGGGTAAACAAGTTGCATAACAAATGGCCACTTGGCAATACCAGTTGTGGGTTTGTTTTAAAATTCTTTTAATTATGAACAACAACAAAAAAGTCCAAAAATAGAATAAAACAATGTAGCCAAGAAGACTCTTTGCAGCCCATCCTCTTTGTTATATTTAATTGCTCTAAGCATTGTAATTAAAAGGAAATGATACCACTTCTAGATGACATCAGTCACAGGAAAAACTGATTGAATCTGGACTAAAATTACTTATGATGTAATATGTGGGATCTTACACTTTGATAGGTTTTTCAAGACGTTTGTAGCTTGAAGGGACTTTAAAAGCTTTCTGCACTCTCTGTGTTAATAGGTGAGGATTTAAAATGGAGAGTGAAGTCTGCAGTGTAAGGCTGGGCTGTAGCTACCGTTTTCATAAGGTCTCCCGTGCTGAATGCAGTAGTTGTGTGAAGTGCTTGCACGCTGCAGATACACATTTCATTTCTACAGCTAGAATTCTGCATTTCTAAAACAGGAAAAAAGGGAAAAATCTCTCTAATAGGATCCCTGCCCGAGGAAAAAGCCACCAGATGGCAACATGTCTTGGTTACAAAGCCCAAGGTTTGCATGCAAGTCATGACACTTCTGCCTGGCTTTCCTGTCCCGCTTGGAGCTCCTCAGAAGCGCTGGTGGAGCTCAGCCCTGTCATGGTAACTCAAAGGATGCAATTAGCCCAGGAGTCCTTAGTCATCTGTGCAGCAAACCCAAACATGTGCTTCCAGGCGGGCTTTAAATAGCGGCTCCAGCTTGGGGCCCATTGTTCAAAAAAGTAAAAATGTGAATTCTGGAAATAGGAGGTTTGGACAGGATTTCCACTTTGAGAGGAGTGTAGGAAATGAAATCATGCGTTAGGAAAGCTCCCTTTAGGGGCGACAATGTTTTGTCTCCGTGTGCACCTTGTTTAATGATAAAAAGTCTGTTAAGAGCGATGCTGGCACCCTTCTAGACATGCCCCAGATCAAAGGCATGGGAAGGAGCTGGATGGCCTGGTTTAAAACCCCAGGTTACCTTGTCCACCAGCTCCCAACAGCTGCAGCCTCTCCAGCTGCTTTTGCCTGCTCAGTTTTCCAGCATTATCCTGGAGAGGTATCGCAGTGATGCATCTCATCTCGTCAGGGATCAGTACACAAAATAAGGGTTTCAAGACATTTTGTGCATGTGTGTGTTTTGCCCAAGGCAAGTTTTGAGTAAGTGGCCTGGTAAGGAATTCTCTGGTTTAAGATCTCTCTTATTTTTGAGTTTTGAAGTGTGTTTTTGTGTAAAGATGAGAAAGCAAAGAAGCTTTTCCTGTCAGCAACAACTACTGCACCCTTCTCTGCATGGGCTGAAATAATTTTATAATTCCTGTGCTTTTTCCTCTATGATGTAAGCAGCTCTAAGTAGTGAATTGTTTCCAAACAAAATTAAAAGTAACTAAGGAAAAAGTGGAGAAATGGTTTTAAATGCAATTAAGGGAGGATGAAGTGGAAGATTCTTTCATTTTTATCACAGGTAGGCCACCATATAAATCTCCTAATTTTGTACTGTGGCCCCAAAATCTGTCTGAATAAGAGAAGCCTGGATCTACATGGAAAACCTTTTCTGGGCAGCAAAACAGCATGGAAGCTGGTACGAAGTCAGTGAGCTGCGATGGCAGAAAGAGTGTGATGAGTGTCGGAAGAGTTAAAACTCTGGTTGGATTATTTTGGGATGATAATAGTGTGGAGATGTTCCTAGTTTTATCATTTGCTTTTAATTGCTCTTTTGGCCAAAGACTTCTGGGCGCACGAAGGCGGTCAGGAGGGATGTCCTCTAGCATCGCAAACCTGATTGTGCTAGAGGACTCCCCTTGCCTCCTCACGGTGCACTCGTGCACATGATCTATTCAGTCACGTGTGTTTTCAGCCTTCTAAAATGCATGTCCTTATAAATAGGCTATAATAGACCCATCCTTCTTCCTGACACACCCAGCTTTTCACCTTTTAATGAGTCAAATCTTGGGGTTTTTTTCCAACTTCTGGGCTGGGAAAGGTTTACAAGGGAGTACAGTATTTGATGATTAAGTGCCCTGATGCCTGCAAAAATTATATGGTGACTGCAGGAGAAATGCCGCCTACCATGATGCGTGTGTTGGCAAGGTGCATGATTTGGTACTTAGCCTATGTAAGAAACCCCCTGCTATCTACCAGCTGGAGCAGGAGACAAATTAGTGGAATCTAAGCTAGCTCTGCCCCGAGCTCTTTGTGATCCTGGGCAGGTTCCTTAGCCTCATAAAAACAGATTTGGGCTTGTTTTACAGATGATAACCACTTATCTCCTGAGCATGCCAGACAGCTTAGCTCACCCTCTCTGAAGCTATTGAACATGCTCTGGAGAAAGGCTGCTGAAGTTCAGATATTAGTTCAGGGGAAGGAAGCGAGGGTCTTTGATGTGGAGAGAAGTGTTGCCCCACTCACGGCTCCTTCAGAGGGCTGTGTGTGCATTCATGTATTGGAGAGCTGTTTGCTTCCATGGCTCCTGTAGCTGTTTCAAAGCAGGGGGCAGAGACCTCTTGAGCAATCTTTTAGTGTTTGCCGCGGCTCTTACTTAATTGCTCCTCTTTCTTTTGAACCCGTTGCCAAAGTCAGAACCTGTCCCAGCCTCTTACCCCCCCGAGTCTGACATCTTGTCAGATGTAGGGGAGGAGAACATCAAAGCATTGCGAGGGGTTGCCCTTTGGAAGAACATTCCCTTGGGTTTAGCAGGATGCTTGTTTGAACCTATTAGATGTAAATGAATTATCAGCTCTGTCACTTCTCTTTCAAGGCTCTGTGACGTATTTGTGGGAGTTTCAAGAAAACCATCACTGGCTGCAGATCAGAACATGACCTGCTTGTCATCTCCCATTGGTTGCTGCTCACATTTGGTGCCGCATTTCTCACGGGTACAAGGGGACCTTGGTCAGCGTGGTTGCTCCCTGTCTGATGTACCAGATTCTCCTGTTCTTGTCGTGAGTGAGGAGCCTTTACTGTCACGTAGATGGAGGAATTGCTTGGCCTCGTGCCAAGGAGAAGGAAGCATCTGCCCTGCACTGCTGTGTAACTCCTCATGGGCCAGGTTTGCCTGCAGCTTGAATCCTGCAAGTCCAATAGGCTTTCAGGCAGAGTAGCAGCATTCCAGGTTATTTTGTAGATGGGATTTTTGTGAGAATAAGGAGAAAACAGCTTCAATCAAAAGTTTCATTTTACTCATGTAATGAATGACTTTTTAATTACTTTTTTTAACTTTCTCATTCTAGTGAACTTTTATTGCTTTGCAAGAGGAAGAGACAAATTTGAAATGCTTGAGTCCATTTTCATGCTAAAAGGAATTGTATTCTTAACAGGCACCACAGATCGTTTCAGATCAACTGTTTTGCTGATTTTTTAAAAAAAGTCCGACAGTCTTATCAGATCCATATCCTGTTATCCTTAGGAGGGTGGTCAAAAGTGTAGGAATGGGGAAATGCTGAATCTCTCCAAAGTTGTGCCCTCCCTCAGTTCTCCTGTGAAGAACTGAGACTTTCACTGCGAGGAAGGATGGAGGTTTTGAATAGATGTTGTCTGGGGCACAGAGATGACTGTCTCTGCTGGTGGCATCCATGGTATTGTCCTCAGCTCCTACAATAAGCACCACATTCCCAAGCTCTTGCTTCTTGTTTTATATTTTGGTAAATTTAAAAAAAAAAAAAGGAATTTCTTGTGGTTTTCCTTCTAAAATATGCAAAGAATGTTTAATCTCTAACACATATCAAGCTCCTAACTATGCATTTAAGTAACAGTTGTGACTCAGTAATCCATGGCTGTTGGACTCAACATAAAGCGAGCGCACATGAGGAGTTATTCCGATCTGCTCCTCTTCAAGCCTGCTTAACTTCTCCCTTTCACCCCCGTTTCTCTGGTTTGGTTTGCAGGCCATGACTGCTGCGAGACCGTGAAGGTGGCACTTTGTGCTTCTAAGGAAGGGCACCCGGCTCTGGTGGTGGCCGAAGAGAGTTTCCAGTTCATCGAGGACGAAGCCTACGACGCAGCGCAGTTCCTGGCCTCCTGCGCCGGCAACCAGCAAGCCCTGAACTTCACCAGGTTCTTGGACCGCTCGAGGCCGCCCGCCGCTGATGTGGAGTTTCTGGATGAGAAAGTAGCCTTGGCGTTTCGGCACCTGAAGTTGCCTCCGGGATGGAACGTGCTGGGTGCGGATCAGTCCCTGAACGGTGAGATTGGCTGGGGAGGGGACCCTCTGAATAGGGGTAAAAAGGCTTCTGCTTGGGAAACCTTCTTGTTCGGCCTTTGGGATGGGAGGTGTGACTTGGTGGACACTGATTTGTCCCCAGTAGATCTGCAGCCTCTCCTTTGCACTTAAGCTGCTCTAAAATACATAAGGCACTGGAAATTTTTGTCTTCTATTATGTAATGCTGATTTAAATGACCAAGGCTTTATGCACACCTAGAAATGGGGGTTTTCTGCTTATGCAGTGGTATGAGGGCATCGTTGTCACACTGAAGGCAAATTCCTAGAGTTGTGTCTGCCTGTGAAAGTCGGGTGCTCCTTCGGTTTATTAGCTTTGTTGCACAAATTTGGCATTTTTGATCAATGTGGGTTTTGCAGGTTTGCAGGTTTTTGTGGGTTTGCAGGTGCCCAGTGAGTGAAGGGTATAAAAATGGATCTTGGTGCCTCTTGGAAGAGCTGAGTGTCTGCCTGAGAGCAGCACTGTCTATCCATGAGCACCCTGGGGATCTGTCTAGGATGTCTGGGCATTGAGGCACCCAGGAGAGCATGGAGGTGCTCCAAAACAAGCCCACGCATCCCATTTCCAGATAAAGAGGGTAAAAATGGGAAGAAGAGACTAACAGTGGCCCTTGACTGCAGCAGGGAGGGCTGCTGGACGCTTACCAGTAAATGTCAAGACTGGACCGGTGTCCCTGGCCACTTGAAACACCAGTGCCAAGTCCCTGGGCGATGGTGCTGAGCGCCTATCCCTGGGAGTTCTGCTTTTCTCGTCCCCAGGGAGCTTCTGGAAGCTTAGCGATAGCGTGTGGGGCTAATTCAGCTTTTTCTCTGTTTACAACTTTATCTTTTTGTTTTCTGTTTGTTTGGTTTTCCTCAGTGAGCTAATTTATATATGGGGAATTTGGGGGGGGATTTTTGCACTGGTGACAGAAATAAGTTTGCAGAAGCGTTTTTTTGGTCACATAACTTTTCTTCAGCAAGTTGTATCTGCTTTGCTAGAGGGAAATTTAAGGTCTCTGGCTTAGGATTGAGAACAGGATTAGAAAAATCTGCTCTGGGGTAAAACGTAGCATCTCTTTGCTGGGACTTGTGGGTTAATTAGTGTGAGTGAGGGAGAAAAGCAAGGCCAGCTTTGAAACTGGGATCATATATTACGCATACTCTGGCCGGTGGCCCTCCAGTGGGACATCCTGTCCTGCATTGCATCACTACCTATGAACAGTTATTCCAATTCATATTTCACATTTAGCTAAATGTCAGGACCAGCTACTTCAAATAACCTTCTTGAAGGAGAAAATGCTATAGAAATGAGAACAAAAGGCAATGTCAGATCCCTCCTTGGGAGCCTGTAGTGCTGCCTCGGAGCTGGCGTGTCTGTGTGGCCTCTTGTGGGCTGGAAACAAAACACCGCTGTTCAGCAGAGCCTCCCGAAGCCGGAGCGGGCAGGGGACTCGAGCGGCTCCCTGGGGACACGGCGTGGTGGGGATGGGCTCTTTGGGGAGGAGCAGTGCTGTGAGACGTGCTTGGAGGGCGACTTCCCCAAGGAGTGAAGTAGGAACCGGAGCCTGGAGGTAGAAGGGAAAAAAAAAACCAGTCAAGAAGCAGCTGCGTTGCTACAGGCAGGACCTGAATAAAGGAGTCGAACGTAGTTCTGGGCTGGGCTTTATGGATGGGATGTACGGGGACTGGAAGAAAGTACAGGGACTTTCCTTCCAGCTCTCCTCCTTCTCCGGTTTCTAACTCTGATCTTCAAAGAGACGATGGGGCCACAAATGGCAGAGAAGCTACCAAAAGTAACACCCAGTACACCCAGTGTCTGAGGTTTTGGAACTGGATTTCTTTTGCATCTGGGTGCTAGTGTAGTGCAAAGCACATGGTTAAGGTCCTTTCCATGAGGAAGGGGAGGCGTTTAGCATCCTCGGTGCTTCTAGGTGCCAGCCAGCTGGGCAGTTATATGCTCATATATTGCTATTCCATATATTGTTGCGGCATTTCCCCTCCCTTCTTTTCCCTCTTAGCGCATCAGTAAGTTTAACTTATAATAATTAGAAGTGCAGGAATACTGTTAGATAAAAGCTATGTAAGAATTGCATATTTGCTTACATCTTATTTGACAAAGCTCTGCATTCTTTAAGAGTTTGCCGTTGCTCAGGATTAAAGATATGGTTGTTTCCACATAACCAAATTGTTAAAAAGACTTCCTTTCAGCTGCAGGATAGAAACACCTCTAAAGTTATTTAAAAATGCTAGAGGGCATTTGCAGACATTCCAGTGAAATACTTTTTCACATGCATAACCAATTGGACCACAGCAGCTCATTCAGATTTCTGGTCATCCCAGTAATCTTAATCTGTTTCACACTAGAGTTTCTTGACATTTATTCCTTAGTTATCTCTTTTGCCATGATCTTATTAAATTGAAAAGAAATCAAATCCGTATTTCTTCCTGTGCTGTCACCCCATGCACCTTCAAAAACCCAATATATTAATTTGCAGTATTTTATTTGCTTTCTTTCCATTGATCAAGATCAGCAAAAAGATTTCGCTGTTTAAAAAGGAAACTGTTCTGAAATTAAATGCAGTAAATGACATGAGCTAATCCAGACCATGCAGGTATTGGTTAACATTGCTCAAAATCAAATATTTATCAACTTACATTACTCTGCAGCAACATCAAAGGCCAAATCATCAGTGCTCACAAACCCCTAATCCTTCACCCAAAATCTATGGGAAAACGAAGTGGATCCGTTTGGACCTCAGCAAGCTTTGAATGAACCCTCTGACAAGTTTAGCACCAGAATCTGCTTTTGGTGGATGGGGGCTTTGATGAGGAGACTTGGGTTCAGCAGCTGCTGGAGTGGAGCCAGGACCAGCCCAGGGTTAGTGCTGGGCTGACACTGGTGTGTGCTCCAGGGGCAGAGAGCAGGCAATTAAAAACCTTGATTGCTGATCGGAAAGCTGGCTTGGAAACCAGAATCATCTCTCTCAAGCTGTTTATCAGCTTAATGTTAAGTTTAGCTTTTCTGACCATTTTTTAATGTGGAAATCTCCCCATTTTTCTTGCTTACCCTGAACCCACCTGCTGTATAAAATACTTGAGGAACGGCCTTGCTGTCTGTAGAAGACCTCCAAAAAGGCCCTTTCTCAGCAGACCAAAAAGGCTTCAGCAGTTCTGCACTAAGTACCTATTTACCCACGGATAGAAAATAATTTATGAACAAGAGTTAAGCTGCTGCTGTGCCAGCTTTGCAGGCTGGGACTTCGGGATAATAAAACGTCTTCCAGATCCTGCTGGATGTCTCACTAGTGGAACAGGAGGTGCACAAGTTCCTGGATTTTTTTGGAGCTCCTTGGGCTCCAGCCTCTCTTGCCAAGGCAGGCAGAAGATTCACACCCGGCCACATCCACGGGATAGCAGAAGGAAGCGAAACTCTCCCGAGGGCTGCGCTGCTTGGGTGGCTGGGAGCGGGTTTGCAGGGCAGGGGCAGGACAGCTCGTTCCTGCACAGCTAATGGCAGGCGATTTGCATTCCAGATAACGAGGGTGGCCGAACCCTCTCGGGCTGGGCTGACCTCCTTCCTGCGTGGCTGCAATCTTCATTTCTTCTACGTGTCCTAAGGCAGCCATTTCCTAAGAGGAGAAGGATTCTCCTACCCCCAGCTATCTCTCTGCAGTGATTCCTTAGTGTGCCTTGCTCTTAATCATCTATTAATCTTTATGAACTCAAATGGCATCCAGTATTTATTTCAGAACACATCTAATTAAGCAGTTGTTACCATGGTATTCCAAGCACAGCGTTACTTTCAGTTGCCTTATAATCATATCTATCTTAATTACTGCAAGTGCATTTTACTTTCTAAAGAACATCATTGCTGCTGCTCTCAAAAGTAAGTTTTTTTTCTTGTTTGCAGTGGCACTTTAAAAGGCTGCTTCTTAAGTTGAGCATATTCTTACCCGTTTAATCTAGAAATAAAAAAGCAATATATAATCTCCAAGGTTATCAGAAAAACAAATACGCAGCTGTGCTTTTTCGGTTTTAAATACTAAATTGCATATTAGCTAGAAAACAAGAATAGAGCATTTGGAGGTGTTGGTAAGGATTGTGGGTTTTGTGCTCTAGTGGGAAACGAGAGTTTAAGGCTCAAGTATGAAAAGCTGAGAGAGTTTGAGTCTGTCTTAAGTGTTTGAGCAGAGTCTCTCCATTTTGGTCATTAAAAGTAGCCAAATCTGGACCTATAGTAAAAATTTAGGTGTCCTGAGCTTTTCAAGATGGCATTTTGGCACTTTCATAGTGTTTTGGTGATCAGGCTGGAGAGAGAGAGAGAGCAATTCCTCCCCAAGAGCATAAGGAGAAGCCGCTCACACGGAGCCCCTGTACGAGCTGCTGTCAGCTGTGATTATAGGCTGCTGATCAGGGCAGCATCTTATTAGATAAAGCACCCTCAGGAATGCCCATTCCTGACATCGGGAGCATGCCCAGCTTCCCAGAACTGCTGTGTTGTGCCCGGTTCTGTGCAGCACTATCCACAAAGCGAAACTCGGCACTAGCTGCATAGGAGGGAGGCAGCGAAGATCCTTTGCCTCTGCTCTGGAGGGTCTGACTTGGGTGCTGTGATAGGGATTTAGTACCTGCATGCCCCAAACCTGCACGAGTTCAGTGCACCGTGATGGTCGCTATGATTACGTGCTATTTATTTATTTGCATTAAAGAAAGGGAAAGAGACTGGAGAGAGAAAGTAACAAATGCCCGAAAAAGGTTTGAAAGGCTTTCGGAATTGGTTAATGAACATTGATTATTAGCAACTGATATTTTTTTCCATGAGACGATGTTAAAGAGATCAAGCTAATGATGTGTTCCAGACATTAAGCTGTAATCTGTTCACCTAGTTTTCCCTTGAACCTCTCCCTGTAATCGTTGCTAGTCGTTTTTCATTGGATTTCGTATCCAGTCCACTCAACTTGCATCCCTGCCTAGTGATGAAGCACTGTGCAAAATACATCAACATGAGCTTCCCTGTGACAACAGCAGCATGAGGTCTGAGCGAGTTGGCCTCACAACAGTTCTGGATAAGATGAAAACGCCTTTTTCATACCCAAGTTTAACGCCTTCTGCAGTCGCAGATGGAAACGGGAACCAGAAAATGTTTATTCTTGTTCAGGCCTGTCCAAAATCTACTGATCAGTAGGAGAGTCAGTGGCCGAGAAGTCACTGTTGTGTGACAAGAGTTTCTGTTCCCTTTGATACTAGGAGGACTGGGGACATTGAGATCTTCCAAAAGTGCTTTGGGAAAAAAAAAAATCTTATTTAGAAGATTGAAATAGAATTATCAACAAATCTTTTTTGTCAAATGTACTGGTAACTCCAAATACCATTTCTTTTCTTTGACCTTTCTGTAGCACTGTTGCCTCTCGTGCTGCCGTTGGGGACTTCAGTGTTCACTGAAGGCTTCTGCTTCTTCCTCCCTGCATTTCTTTAGGGCTGGTCTGAGCAGTGAAACCTTCCAGCCCAAGAAAGGAGAACAAGACTTTTAAGCTAGATTTGATGGTAGATTTCAAAATTGCTAAATATCTGTGATGTTGGAAGAGGCCGAAATAAAGCACTACAGGAAGACTAATGATAAGTTACTCCAGGTAGTGTCTCTTTCTTTACAGCCATCTCAGGAGATGGAGGATAAAGCGAGAAGCTAGGTGTGGCTTACTCTAAATAAAGAGTGATTTTAAAAGAAGGAGTGATTTTTTTTTTTTTGCTTGTCATTTAATTAGGATTAAAATGGAGTTCTTACTTGGGGAGCAGTTTGTGTTCTCAGATGTGTCATACCCAAACATTCATTTCTTCAGTGCTTATTTGTTTTGTGTTAATAGCACAGTGAGCCTTAATCTTTTGCAGTTAGCAAAGTACATTTGACATCCTCCGTGGAAATTTTATCCTTAGTTACCCAGACAAACTGTCTGCTCATGTGTCACAGCTGAAAAAAAATACATAAAATTAATACATCTAAAATCTTAGGTTTGCCAGCTGGATTAGAGTGCCCTGCCATTATGGGATAATAATCATATGTTTCAACTCTTGCCTATTACTAGGAAATGAGAAAGGAACAAAACAACTTTGGCCTTCCCAGTATTACATGTCTTGTATTTCCAAAGTTTCCTAATTATAGGGACATTTGTATTGGCATTCAGAGGAGAGCCATTTTAAGATAGGGATTTGTTCTTGATATGGGGTAAAAGAAGGAGTTCTGACCGTTGTGTGCTAAAGCTTTTGTTCCCCTTCCATGCCTGGCAGAGGCACTTTGCACCATGAATGATATTGAAATCATTGTCTGAATTTCCAGCATCCCATGCTACAAGTTTCATTTCTTCACGGGCAGGAAGGTTGGAAGAGTTTGGTCCATCTTTCTTCTTCCATCTCCCAGCACTCCCAGACTGGATGCAAAAGAGACACGAATGTATTTTTCTTTGTGTATTTGTAGTTAATCCAGTGCACAGATGGCACAAACCTTTCAGCTCCAACCATGCAAGTTTGGGGCACTCCAGAACCTTCTGAAGATGGTGCCTGGGGTCCCCATAGTTGTTGCATGTACGATACTTTGTCTGTGCTGCCCTTGTCCATGCCTGTCTGTGAGAATGGCCTCGTGCCAGGTTGTATGTTAGGGAGAACCCATCAAAACTGGGGCTGGACGGTGAGTCTGTGTGTTTAATATGTTCCAGAGGGCAACATGCCATGTCTGCTTGTAGAACTCTCATGTACAAATTCTTGGTGCTCAAAGCCATAGAGGCACTCTCATGTTCACTTCAGCTATGTAGACACCTTCTTCCAAATGCTGGGGTTCATGTGTCTGCTAATATGAGCTACTTTGGGGAGGGCAGGGACTTTTCCTCCAGTGAAATATGAAATGAGGAGAGGCACCCCATTGAATCAGTGGCAGGCTGAGTAGTTGCTTGCCTCTCGCAAAGCTTGGAGTGAGTTTGTGTCTCTGTGGTGACCCATGAGCTGGTGGGTAGTAGATGCTTCTGTTTAACCGTGCAGTCATTAGCTGATGGAGGAGAAAACATTTTGATCCCAGAATCTGTGCTTAATGCTTTTCAGGTCTACCCTGCTCAGGTTTTGTACAACGATGTTCATTTCAGCAGAAGGTCCCATACTACAACAGAGATGGCCAATCAGGATAACGCATTTGTTATTCATACAGTAGTAATCTTCCCTGAAATAAGTACTTTCCTACTTCCTACATCAACAGTAGGAAGACCTGTATCCTTTTAATTATTCTAGCTAACTTGTGTGAGTACAAGCCGACTGAGCAATCTCTGAGGCGTATGTTTTTGCTCTGGATAAGTCCTATTTGTATCTACACTTGCTGGCTCCTCTTTACCATCTCATCAGTAGTCTCTCCCTTGTGCCTGTCTATATGGTTGCATTTTTCATTATTCCTTCTGTCCAAGACTGGAGATCCATTACCAACTACCTTGCAGTCTTGTTTCCTTTAAAAGCATTGCTCTCTACAGCACCTAATACCCAAATCCTTGCCATTAACGCTCCCGCAGGCTGAGAAAAGGTCTCCGGGTGAGCTCAGCAATATCCTTGTTCTCTAATCAGCTGCAACCTCCATTCAGACATGCTCATGCATTCAGGCCAGCGTGGTTTTGCTTTACACTAATCAGGAGGAGATTGGGCTGGAGGGATTGGTTTGTAGCCCAGAGACCTAATTTGGAGTCATATGGAAGAGAGCTGGTGCCAGAAGGCTTTTTGGTTCCTGAATACAGATTAGCTCTGCAGGAACTGATCCAAGCAGTTCGGGAAAAACTGCATGGCAGGCAGGGGAGAACTCCGCATTTTTGCCTTGTTTTCCACTCAAGGTCTTAATAATATCCCTTAAGAGAGCAAGTAAGCAAGCAAAACAGCAGAATTCCCAAGCTATGTGTTTCAGAAGTGATTTCTCTTGTGGCATACTTCTAGGGGAAAAATTACTTAATTAAATCTTAGAAGCCTTATGCAGTTGCATTTTAAAATCTGCTGCATAGGTTTGGCTGGCAACCAAATTAATAACCCAATAAATCTTTGCTATAATAGTCAAGGTATTGTGGAAGTGTGCTCACTGGCATGGTTTACAGAGACCTAATGGGTGTTTTTGTGTTTTGTTCTGTTTTTTATTGGTGATATCAGTCAGAACTGAAATCCTCTGTTAATTAAAGGAACAAATATTTATGTTTTACTTTTTCTTTTTAACCCAAATGTGTTTGCCCTTTATACAGAACTAATGCACTTTGAAAATACTGTATTTCAGCAGTTCACCTGGAGTTTATTTCTGACTGAAGCTTTTCAGAGCAAAGTTCTAGGGCTGCAGCTTTTAAAATAGGGGTTTATTTTTCTAAGATGAAAGCATAGGCTCAAGAGTGACTTCTACCGTATTAGAAGGCCATGGTTATTAATCATAGAAAGAAGCAGTGGAGATTGCTGGTCTATAAAATACTGCTGTTCAGAGTTCTATAGCTACTGTTTAAAGTTGAGGAAAAGCTAGTCTAAGGTAAAATCGGACAGGGAAACCAAAATCCTCACTTGTTATCCTCAAGAAAAGCTAAACTGTTCTCCTTTACTGCTCCGGATTTGTGCTTTAAAGGTACCTTTTTCTTCTGCATGTGTGCCTTGGGGTGAATTGCTGTGTCCGAACTGTTCCTAAGCTCTGATCCTGTGGGTGAGGGAGACGTTTGGCCCTACGGACAAACCCGCCTGGATGTGCCACGGTCTGCAAGGCTGCAGTTGTGGCCATTCAGGGAATGGCTTTTCCACATTGACTTCTGTGCACGGTCTCATGCTGAGAGTCCCGAGCACCTCCAGCACCGGCGTAGTGATTCCCTCTCTTTATTGCATGATCCCTCCTGTCTGTTAGCACCACCTTTTGCAGCGTATGTTTTTCCAGGTGCAGCCGTGTTTGGGATGCTTGGCTCCCGACTGCATTGGGCGATGCCAACCGTCGTGCCGTATCCTCGCCCCCAGAGGATGGGATGTGGGCAAAGGGCATCCACCTACCCCACCGTCTACAAACGCCTTTCTCTTTTCCCTCCCTTCTTCCCAGAGAACACCCCTCGGGAAACGTTGATGCATTTTGCCGTGAGGCTGGGGCTGCTGCGGCTGACGTGGTTCCTGCTCCAGCAGCCGGGAGGAAGAGGAGCCCTCGGCATCCACAACACGGAAGGGGCGACGCCGGTGAGCTTGGCCTTGGAGAGGGGCTACCTGAAGCTGCACCAGCTTCTGACAGAGTAAGGATGATTTGGTGCTTCCTCCGCTATTCTGTCCTTCTTTGGGTGATACTTGTCTTTACGTTATGACTGAATAATGCCCACGAGCTGAACTCTACCCTTAAAGACGACATTTCTATAATGTTATTTTTACCTTTATTGCTGGAAACAATGGGGCGAGCCCTTAGGCGTTCTCGAAGTGCAATAGCAGTGTCGAATTCTCCTTTTCTGTTTGGTTGCAGCACTGTTTCCAGCCATCCTTTGAAGCCCAAATGAGTCACTGAAATATTGACTAATTAAAGACAAATCTTATGCAAACATGAGTGAAAAGGCTCTTTTTTGAGCAACTACAGCTGTTCAAAAGAGAGGAGCTGGCTGGCTTTGCAGTGGTAGTTGCGACTGTTGCATTCTTACAGAGCACTTTTGGACTTTTTGGTTAAAAGAAGACTTGGTGATTTTATTGAAATATGGTAGCATACTGTATAGATAACTATTAGCATCTGGTTTAGATGAGAATTAATGTAAAAAGAGAAACGATTCTCGTTCACTAGTGATCGTGAGAAGCAACTTGAACTTGCTAACGAGTAGCAGCAAGTCGCCTGCGTGTTTGCTGCGGGATTTAATACGGAATCCTTCAGAAGTTGACAAGTTATTACTGAATAGCAAATGTTTGGAGAGCAGGCCCTAAGAGCTGAGCCTGGTAAAGGCAAAGAGCTTAGCTAAGTCCTGAGGGGGGTGTTTGTAAAAGAGGAAAGATTTAGTCTGCGTTTGTGTTGTTCTGATGCCTATTTCTTGTAAGCCCTGTTTAGCTTTGTTTTTCTGGTTGAATTTTTAGATAGCTGGGGTTTATGTTGAACAACCCAACGTAGGAGTTTGCTGTTGTGTTTACAGTAGCATTCAAAGTTGTTCACTTTACAAATTATAAACCCTTCTGCTTTCTATAGTATTTTGGTAGGTGATGAGGTTGTTAGTGGGGAAAAAAAAATATATGCTGCTGATATGATTGCATTTAAGTTTCACCTTTCTTATTTGACAATTCCACCAACCCACGTGCAAAGTGCAGGTGAAGGGAAAGGTGTAGCATGGGATGGAAACTAAACCCTGGCTTTTTCTGTCTGGGATTAATATTGAGATTACAGTGTTAAAGCAGTTTTTCCATGCGAATTCAACAGTCATATGGTAAAAACATGCTGCACTTGGGCTGCGTTGTAATGCTGGAGTGTGCAAGTTCATCCTGTAACTACAGCAAAATCCTCCTGTCTGAGACTCGCAGCATAGCAGAATTTACATACGATAAAGAGAGTTAAATTGGCCAAAACTGTAAATGCTCACAGTAAATGCTGTTAGCTGAATAGGAGCGAAGCTGGTAATTTAATAAGAAATGGGAAGTAAACAAAGCTATTACAACAGCAATTCATGTTTTTGGTGAGGATTTCACAACTGGCACCAACAATAGGATGACAGTTCCTTGTTGGTGGAAAAATCAGTCCATCTGGCACTTGGATTTCATGGCATTGCTCCATGCCATTCGCTTCAATGGATACTGCTCAGGAAATGCATGTTCGTCTTTGAAAACGAGATTCTCTAGCATCTTTAGTCACATCGCCAGCAGGATCCCAGTTCCTGGTCTTCCTTGGCATATCCCTGAACTATTTAGTTAAAACTTATCACTGTTTTTCCTGGGCAGCTCTGACAACCCTGCCACCGATCCCAATGGTGCCCAAATCTCCGCGTCTCACTAAAACATCGCAGATAGACTCATTGAGAGAAGCCTGCGGGCCCTGGAGCTCGTGGACTCTTCCTCAGCACGCCGGGACGGTGCCGTGGAGCAGCATGACGAGCTCTGGGCTGCCCCGAGCAGCAGCAGCAGCTTAGGAGGATGCAGGGACCACCACGGGAACTTGGTAGTGCTCGGTGCTTTCTGCAAGGAGGTGGGATCTAGGCCTAAAAAATCCCCATTGAGAGCAGAAATAGGTTCAAAACATGCAGATACAATCAAATTCGACAAAGAGAGTATATATCATTTACGTGCTGTCAAAACACAATGGGTACTGTATAATTCTGTTCTGCACTCTGCTTATGCACGCACTGTATAATCCATGCGCACGAATTTGGCACGCGGTTTGTGCCACTCAGCAAAATAGAGACCAGCAGCACATGCTAGTGAGAGCCCCTACAAAGGAGTCATTATTTTTACAAGTAATTAAACTACACTTCACAAATAAATGAATGCAGTGTGTTTGGTGATGCATTATCCTTGGGGGGATTTTATTGTTCACTTACTTGCTAATTTGCAGGACCGTGGATTTTCCAATGATTCTCCCAGTCATCACTGGGAAGGGGTGAAATTCTGCAGTAATTAGGATACAATCATTAAAAAAGAGGCACAAAAACAGCTCCGTGGTTGCAGCTTTGCCTGGGTTCAACTGCAAAGCAGTCTGATTCTGCTGCAGTGTAAATATTTTTCTAAAAACCTAATTACACTCGTGACGTTTTGAATTTCTGTTTATCAGATGAGCTTTCCCTTTTCAGCTGCGGCAGAGTCCTCCATAAGAAAAAAGAAAAAAAAAATGCTCTTAAATTTTGCAACTCCTGAAATACTCTTTTCTGCAGCATTGACCTTGTGAATGGGCTTTTGTGTCCTCTCTGACAGGAAAGATTTCTTTGGAGACTGAAATGGAGAGCTGCAATGGAGCCCTCGCAGGTTGTCCAAGCTGGAGAGATGCTAGCAGGGGTTTTTCTCCAGTTAGAGCCTTCCTGAGGGTGCTCATTTTACCTTCTAAATTAAAACTGCACAGTAAACACTGACTTGCAGTGCACATGGAGTAGCACATTGCAAGAAGGGGGGTGTTTTTTTAAAACCAGGTATCAATCAGGTTTTTCTCTTCCGTTCTTGTCTGCACGATAACTGCCTGGTTACCAGTTGCTTTTAAATACACCCATCTGATTTGAAAAAGCTCCGAAAAACAGGTAGGCTGCCCAGCGTGCTCCCAGTTTCTGTAATTCTCGAGCGCAACAGGAGGGAATTTCAAAACCAAGGGTCTTGTGCCGAAGCCTGTTGCTTCCTTGTGTTGAATTGGGCAATTTTAGCCGCAGGGCGTTGGCAGCTCTCGGCCGCTGCGCTCCTTGGAGGAGAGAGGGCTCTGAAGCAGCAGCTTAGTTTATTAAGCAGGGGGTAACGTGCTCCGTGTGAGTAACTTGGCCTCCCTAATGGCACAGCTGCGTCTTGCAGTAGTTGATGTTTTCAAACGCGTAGTGATACAGCCCGCCTGCCAGCTCCATGTTCTCCTTTGCTTTGTAAAGCAGGCAAGGAAAATGGCTCCGAGAAATACTGCTCTTCTCGATTGCAGGGAAATGCTCTTCTGTGAGTCTTCTGTAAAACATGTAATTCCCCGTTTTAGAATCTAATAGTACTTTTGCAGAGTAAAGTTTTGTCTAATAACCCCCGAGTATAATTTTTCTTCCACGAAGCTGCGTGCTTGCAGTCTCTGCACAACAGGGAGTGATTTATGCCTGCTCAGAAAAGGAAGTGAGGGGAAAGTGAAGTTGGTAAGAATGACTCTTGCATTTTCCCAGTGCCTGCAGCAGTCTCTGGCTTGTTCCCTCTAATTTTAATTTTGCTTTTATTGCATTCTCTGCTTACTTTCTACTAAGGAGCTCTTCTGTGCAGCTCTGGGATTGCTCTTCCTTAAAACGCTATGATAGCAGCCGAGCAGCTCAGTGTGTGAAGCTGTAAGTTAGCATGAGTATTTCCCAGATTAAATTGACTAGATTTAATTAACATACATGAGAAATAACTCAATGGTCACACAAGTGTCTTATGAACGTTTTGCAATGCGTGATTATCCCTTGCTCTTGTTCTGATCTTGCATAAGTAGTTGGTGCTGTATGTTCCATAGAGCCTCTAAACTGAGGAGGTTTTTCAATACCTTTATTTTCATAATCAGGTAAATTTTGCTCCCTTTCAGAGCCAGAGCTGCAGGAAGACTTGCCCTTGTCCTGTTTAGCAAGTCCTTTAAGCACATGTTGGTTTTCAAAAATATCCAATTATTTAAAACAGAGAATTTAAATGTGATAGTGAAGTTAGGAAATAGTGACAAAAGTTAAGATGATCGTTTTTCATTTAATTTTAGTGTTAGGTGTTAGCATTAATTCTATTAAATTCAGTCTTTCTGAATGTCTGTTGTGAATAAGTGAATGAGAGAGGACTCAAAAAACAAATACCTATTTTGAAAGGGGAGTGCTGTGTGGCTGTGTCACTAGCAGTGATCCACCAATGTTTTTTTCTCTGTGAATTACTGAATTTCAAGGTTATGGCTGGAACAATCACTGTTTAATTGATAAGGATGCTGAGGTGCTGTGGGGCCCTGTTGGCTGCAGGAGAGCAGGGCGGAGATGGGGCCGTCAGGTGTGAACATGATGGAGCAAGAGGAGTTTGTGTTTCCCTCTTTCCACCTACTCACCAGCGTGCTCCAGCTTTTACTCTTCTCCCAGTGTGTTCCCACATCCCTAATAGGGCTCTGCCTTTCATTCGTTGGCTTCCTCTTCCCTTTTGTTTTGTGCGTTCCCACCTCTAAGTGCAGAAAAGATGCGAGGTCCTATAGTGGAAAGTGCCTTTTCCTTTCTGGAATATCCCTGTCAGAAGTCAGAGGTGCTAGAAGTTAATGCTCACATAAGTAGGCCCGTGAGGAGGAAAAAGAAGAAATTGGAGAAGATTTGGTAAGATATGAAAAGAAAATGGTTCCCCTGACCCAGCAGTGATCCCAGTCCTGAGGTCCAGAGAGCTGCAGGACCTTCAGTCTTGTGTGGTCGGTAAATGGAAGGGAAGGAAGGAGGGTGCCAAGGATGTAGCTGCCAAATTATCTGAGCTGCCAACATACCGAGGTAGAGATTTGTATCTGAGGTACACAAGGTTATCTGTGTGGATTGGAGCCTTGGCATAGACCAGTTCCATTTCGGGATAAATTTAGACAAAATAAAGGAGTGATTTCTAAAGGAGTGATTTTGCGGCTGCATTCCTGGCCTCGGGCACCGGTTAGCTGGATACCCGCTTGAGGTGCTCCCTCAACTGAGCATTTGGAGCAGATCTGTTAGAAGCGCTTGCATCTGTTGGGAAGGTTAAAGCTTGAACAGGTTGCTGTAAAGAGCAGCGGTTGCAGGCGCCGCGCTGGAGGCGGTCGGAGCCCCGGGCTCCGTCCCGGCGTCACGTTGCCCGTCCCGTGGCCGCGTGCCGAGGGGCTCTGCAGAGACGAGGCTTGCGCCGGTCTCACCCGTCTTGATCAGACGCCTTTTTAGCTATAAATAAAACGCCACGTGACCAAACGGGCTCCCTGGCTGCGCTGCTGTGTTTGAAATGCAGTAGAGCGTGTCTGTTTTCACTCTGAGTGCGTTTCATAGGGTCGCCTTAAATTTATTTTCTTTACCGATTAACTATGTCAAGTTCTGTATTGGACTTAGACATCTATATTCAAGAAGTGCATCTTTCTTGTTAGATAAGGCTATGAAGATTAAACTAATGAACAAATTAAATGCACAAAGAGAACCTTTAATAATAGACAATTATTCCTGTGGAATACCTATCAAAGAGCTTAGCTAATATATTTTTTGGCAGTTTGTAGGTCTATTTTGTAATATCTCACCAACATTTGCATAGTTTGGTATTGTGTAGCATGTCAATCAATGGTCTGAGTGTAAAATATTTTGTGTCTAGTTTTTAAATATGCAACCTCATGGTGAAGTGTGGGTTATGCAACCCTGTACTTGGCTCGGTGTCCTAACCCACTTCAGTTAGTGTTCATGTGAAGTACCGTAAGGGGTTGGTCATCAGTGCTGCATCGTCTGTGCTTTAGTTCTTCCCTTCAAAATCTGAAACATTCGTATTAGTGGTCTATAAAGTGTTCTTATAATGGAAACATTTATTTATTGCTTTTCTGGTCTTTCCTAGGGCATGTGGAACTCTTAGAAGCATCTGAAATGAGATCACTCTTTGCTAAATCTCTTTCAAATGTATGAAATTTTGGCTTATTTTAACCCACTATAGCGTGTCCTAGCTCCATGTGCTTTCTGATTCTCATATATATTGTATGCAAATGATTACAGAAATGAGGAGAAGCAAGGAAATGTTTGTGAACATGCACATTTTTCAGCAAAACCTGAGAGGTCATTGGTGAAGAGTTGACCATAGATGTGCCGAGGCTGCATTACCACAATGCGTCTGCAAATAGCACTGCTGCTCTGCGTTGCCAGGTTTCTAAGACTTGGTTCCGTTTGCTTTGCACTGTTCTTAAATGTTCTGTTTAGAAGACATTAAGACTACACGCACTCAAACTGGATACACCGAGTCCTCCCAGGAGTAATAGCATTGCCACAAAATGTTAATTGTGGTTAGTAATTGGCAGTTGTTACCTTGAAAAGTAGCTGTTTACCGATAGTAGCTGTTCAATTTTCCTTGAAGAATGGGGAGATACAGGATTCCATGTGCAATCGTGCCATCAGTTTGGGAAAGAGGGGTTTTTTTGGGATCCTTGCTTGGAATCTGGTGACTGCGTTACATCTGGGTGCTGAATTTTTATATTAAGGGACCATCGCTATATTTATTATTTAAGTTGTCTGATTTGAGGATGTGTTGCGCAATAGCCCCCAAATCCAGCTTCCTGTCCCAGTAGGCGCTTTTTCCTTGTTTATCCCAGATTACAGACAGTCTTTTCAGCATGGAATTCTAATGACAGTAATAAATCAAATTTTGAATAGGAATGTGAGATGAAAATTCAATTTAGTTTTTATTTGCCTTACAGATCAAACTGTCTAAATTATAGAATTTCATAGGTTTTCACCGCAACCATAATAGTAGTGGCTTTGTTTAAAATAGTGTATATGTATTTTTTTCCTTTATCGCAGGCATCTAGAGGCTGGTGCTCTCAGAATAAATGAGGGGCTATTGTCAGACTTACAGTAAGATCACAGGAGCTGGCAACACTGCAGAGTTTGTTTTGTTTGAGCCAAAGTCCGGCTCCGAAATCTAGAGGGGATATCCCCAGGAAATAACACCTTGAGTTCCCACACCGTCGTCCGGACGTGTTTGTGGGATAGCTGGAGAAACCTTTCTAACATAAGGTTGCGTTTAACCCAGCAAGGCTTTTTCTGGCTGCTGCTTCTGATCTCTTTTCCTACTTTTCCACTCCCTTCTATTTAAAATCTGTTATCTATATACTGGAAACCAGTTGTGTTGGGAGGAGCCGCACAGCCAGACTTCAAACCCTGAAAACTGTTGCAATTGCTGAGACTTTTGAAAATGGGCACATCTTCTGCCCCAGCCGTAGCCTTGGTTTTTTTTTTGAGGGTTTTGTTTGTTTCCTTTCTTTTTCATCCTCCCTTTCTTATTTGTCTTCCCTCTTTTTAAAATATCTTGCTAGTATCTGCAGGAAGTGCTGGGCCATGCTGTGCATTTGCAGACTTTCCTCTACCTCTTTCCGCCCCTGGTTATTGGCCCGGTGCCACCCTCGCTGTGCTACCGCAAGAGAAGACGAGGCTGAGTGCACAAACACAGATCCTCCTTCGCCGGAGACGAAACGACTTCGGCGCTTCTAAGATTTAAAAAATAGCCTAGATTATGTTGTTTTATGAGCCAAACGTGCAGTAGCTGGTGGAGGGTTGAGCTGTGTGAGTTGTTCCAGGTCTGGGTAGGTCATGGCCTGACGGTGCGTTGGAGGTTGCGATGATTTCAGGTGTTTGCTGCTTCTCTTGCTCCGGTTTGGGTTGGCATCCTTCTCCGAGACGCAGCCCCACCACTGCAGGGCAGCTCGGTAAGTTTTGCCTTTCTCCGTACAAACACCATCCTTTCCCAAAGCTGAGCATTTCCTTCCCTTCCTTCCTTTTGCTTGCCTTTATCTGATGGAAAATTGGAGCAAATGAATCAGAGACCGAGGCTGGAGCAGCCGTTCCAGAGCGTTGAGTGCCGCGTGGTCCTGCCGAGGGTGGAGATGCGATGGGGCACATTGCAAGTTACAGACCTCATTGGTCAACCTGTGCTTTTTTAGCCAAGCAAGGTACTTTGTTCTGCAAAAGTTATGCTCAGGGATGATACCAAAGAAACTCTTTGTTCATTGGTAACTTCTCAGTGTTTCTGTGGGAGGCTGTTAAAAAGGGAAGGATGAGAAGGAATTGATCGAGGATGGTGAAATCTTGGAGGACACATTTCCCTCGTTGCTGGCAATCTCTCTTCACAACTGCAGTTCAGATTTTTGTGCTGAATGGAAACAGACTTTTTGACTTCTAGAATAGTAGAGTTTTTAATATACTTTTTTAATATTTCTTGAATAAATATTAGCATTTTTGGTTTTGGCTCCTATTTAACCAACTTGAACGTGCTCTTGTATAAAATTACCACTACTACAGAAATCGTTAATCTGTACAAAATGACTTTTTCACTATCAAGCAGTACAAAATGTATGCAAAAGCTTTTTATTTTTGGAAGAGAATGTTCTTTTATCATCTTTCAGTAAAACCCAAGATTTGCATATGAGATACCCTAGAGAGCCATAAAAGGTGAAGCTCAGTGTACAAAGAGAAATTAGCAAGAGCACGTTTGCTCATGGAAGTGATTGAAAAGCAGAATTATCAGTGGGCAAGCAAATTGCCGCTTGTGAATACCCATTTGCCTTCTTTCCTGCGTCCATCCATCCATCCCTGGGTGCACTGATGTGTGGAAGGGATGATTGAAGGAGCTGGTGGGCTGGGACATCGACTATGTCATTGCTTAATTATGTGTAACAGAGATGATGTTGCTTGTGTGTGAACTTGAGTATGAAGGGAAATTGGGGTTTTTTTGCACATGGACGTGATCATTTGGCCAGCCTGGTTGGTGAGAAGGTGAGGGAGCAGCAGTCAGGGTAGACGTTCTCCTGGTGTTGCAGGGGACTGTCCTTGTGTGTAATCTACCTCCGAATTTGAAGGCTCTTGAAGTCATGAAGGTCCTTTAGTCCTGAGTTCCACAGGCTGCTCTGCGGGTGCCTGTTGGGAGAGGCTCATAAGCAGACTTGAAGCTGATGGCAAGTGGACGGAGGCTGTTGCACTGCATCTTTAATATTGGTGCCGTTGTCCTCATGAAGTGGTTTTTGTGCTGACTGCTGCTTTGTGTTCTGCGAGCGGCCCTGAGCGCAGTGATTTCTCATATATGACAGCTGAAAGGAAAATGCCCCAGACAGAAAAGCCTGTGTTTCCTTGATAAAGGCAGGCCATTTATTTAGTCACATTACACTTGCAGCGGTTCGGTCGACTTCAGTGCCTGGATGATCGGATTTATACTAATCGCCAAAGAAACTGTGCACTTCCTTCTGTTTCTCTATAGAAATATTGATTTTGTCTAAATCAAGAGTAATTCTATTGAACTCAATTGAGTTACACTGTGGTGAATGGGAGAGGACGTAGATCCACTTTGTCTGAGGTTGCCTTGTGTGTGCAGCAGTTTTGAACCCAAAATGAGTCACAGAGCAGGGAGGGACATCCTGCTAGGGCAGAGTGGTGGCAACCACTGCCACCACCGTTGCCTGCAGTTTTTTTTTCCTCTCTGCCGGTTACTCCACCCTGCTCTGCCTATTGCTGTTGCTCACTTGATATCTTTAGGTCTTCGCTACTTTCTTTCTGTTCTTTCTAAATTGCACAGGTTTTTGGCAGTATCTCGATGGGTTTGTCTGAGCCGTGCTGGATGCTCCCTTTAGAGAGAGCTGCTACTTTTACTGTATGAAACCAAGGTGGCCAAGATGTCTAAAGCCATGATTTTCATTGAGTGCCTGTGTATGCTTCCTGTATACGCATGTTTTCGAATATCCTTAATCATTTGCATACAATCCCAGATCCATCCCAGGCCCTTGTAGGGTAATCCATGGCTGTGCTGCACAGGGAAGCTTCAGGAAGCCTGTTGTGACTCAGGGCTCGTGTTCACAAAGGGGAAGGGGTATGTTCTGGCCCAGGCTCTCTCCCATGGGAGCAGTCCTAGTGAAAGGAAGATGAGGACTTCAGCAATTCTACTGCTCACAAACAGGTCGGCGTGAACCCCAAGAGAAACTATTTCATTCTTGCAAGAGAAAAAAAACTCTTTTCAGAGCCATTTCTGTCTCCAGAAGTCTCTCCTGGAGATAGAGGTGCTGCACAAATCAAGCTGTCTTTTAATGAGTAAAATAGATTTTTTGTTTTTCATTTTTTCCTGAAGCAATTCTTATTCTAAGTGAAATCTACAAACCTGAAGTCCTAGGTAAACACCTTGATAAGATAAATGTTTCCTCAGCCCCTTAAAGTGACAGCAAAGGCTCTGCAAAACTTGGTGACACTAACTGCAGGAACAGAATTACTGCCCAGAGCTGCAAGTTCGTGCAACTTCAGGGTTTGACGTTTGAATTAGAGCTGACTGGATAGAAGTTACTATTGAACAGAAGTAACTGCTGAGTAATTTTTTCATTCTGAGCTGCAGCAGCATCCTTTTTTCCTTTTATTTTGATTGGTTAAAAAGAAACCCAGTGATACTGCTGCAAGGAGGACAGCGGTCTCACAGTAGCGAGAATGTTCTGTATAAAACAACAGAGCCGGTATAGGAGTAGTTTCACAGGAAAAGTAAAATTCATTTCAGAAACGACCAAAATTGCTGCTGTTTGATGACTGCTGGGCGTGTGCTTTCTGAAACAGTGTGCTTGAGGGTGGAGACGGTGAGGGTGAAAGGACATTAAGATGGCAGGTTAGGAGTGATAAAATGCTCAGAATCTCATAGCCTATTGAAATTCTTAGAGGTTACAAAGTGGTGCCCTTAATTTGCCTTGTATTTCCCCAAAACCTTTTATATATTTTTGTGAAATATTATTGAAAGGAGGTAGAATTATTGAGAGTTAGGCAATCTGGAGGAAAACATAGTCCTTGTTTAGGACATCTCCTGCAGTATTGGAGGGCTGTTGCTCGCCATGCTTTGTAGCAAGGTCATTTCTGTCAATACCATCCAGATGTCTGTCCTCAGGATCTGTTTAAACATGGTTTTCCCTGCAAGCAGGGCCCCACCCTGGTGCCTTCACCTCCCTGTTTATTCCCTCTTGTTCTCCTCCCACTGCTTTTCAGTGTGTTTTTCTTGATTCATCAGTTTATGGAATTCCATCAGTTTATCTCAGAAAGGAGACAAAGCGTGTAGGCCCAGACCAAAGTACCACTGTTTGATTTTTCATGTTTGAATTGTTTTAGGTAGTCGTAACGTTTACTTAAGCAGTATTTTGATATGTAGAAGGCACACAAAGTCAAACTCTGAGTGATCTTGCCATGTATTTCCCTGAATATCTACTGAGCAGCAGTAGGGCGAGGGTAAAGGGTGACTTGGAGATCTTCCAAACCTACCTGGATGTGATCCTGTGCCCCGTGCTCTGGGTGTCCCTGCTTGAGCAGGGGGTTGGACTAGGTGATCTCTAGAGGTCCGTTCCAACCTCAGCCATTCTGTGATTCTGTGTAGACGTCGTTTACTGTAAAAACTGTCGTTCCTTCTAGTTTGCTCTGCAGTCTTTGCCTTAGGTATGTGCTGTACCACAATAGTTGCTTTGGTGATCTTCACCTGCAAGAAACTTAGCTTAGAAAACAACTATCTTATTCTTTGTCTTTAGTCTTGTATTCTTACAATTTGGGCATGGAAAAAAAGGAAAGAGGACTTTCCTACCGGAGGCTATGTGAGACTTCAGCCTTGGAAGGACTACGTCAAACGCAGCTTGTGTCTGCCTTGAGCTCTGAATCAACTTCATTCTCAGGGCTGCGCAGCATCCGTGCGCATTTGTCTGTCTGGCCCTGGAGCCGGTGCTGTGCTTTGCTTGGGCTATTGATTAGATGACTGTCCAGAGTGAAGGACCATGTACACCCTGCAGATTAACCTGGCTGTGTTTTGTTTCAGAGAGGAGGCTAGAGAGCCGGACTGCTGGAGCACCCTGTCTCACACGGTGCACGCGGGGGACTACTGCGTGAAGCACCACCGCGGGCTCGATGTCTACATGCTGACAGCTGAAACCCAGCCGGGGCGAAAGGCCAGCGTGGAGGATGACATCCGGCAGCTTCGGAAGCACATGCGGAGCCGTGGGCACGCGGTAAGGGAGAGGAGCAGGTGGTTAAACAGGGACGTACCCGAGGTGTTTGCTGCTGGCTTTTGGAGCAGCCTGCTGTCTGATAAGGGCTTCCCGCCCAGGTGATTTTCGGGGGTGTATTTACAAATGAGTCTAGACATTTTCTCTGGATGTCATTATCAGATATCCAAACAGACACGTGCCTGTTTGCTCCTTGACTGGGGACAGGGATGAACCTGGGGCAGTTGCTTTAGGAAGCCAGTTTTCTCTATGGGCTCTGGCAGCAAGAGTCAAGCGAGCTGAGTGCCAGGCTGGTGGCACCTCTCTGTGCTCCTGGCTCCTACCGTGTCCCCGAGAGCAGCTGGGTCGTGTCTAAAGGGCAGAGAAACCTTCCCTATGGCAAAACATTCCTCTGGAGTGACCAGGAAGCGAGGTGTGATATTTAAATAGTACTAGTATTTAAAGTACTAGTACTTTAAATAGTCTACGAATTTTTTATTCCTTTCTTTAGGAAAGGGGAGAACCACGGTCTGTAGGCACTAGGTTAGGAACAAGTTTAGAGGAATTGACTGCTCTGATCTTTCTCTAAACACGACTACTCCTGATCTCAGCAGAAACTGGTGGCACGAGCAGCAAACCAGAGCTAAGCCTAAAGTCACCTTATTGCGCTTCTCCTTTCCACAGAACGGTACTAAAACCTGCTCCGTGTGTCAAGCTCGTGTTTTGTTTGCTAGCGCAAGAGCCAGATGGGTGCAATTTGTCTGACAGTGAAATCAGGAAAGGCTATGTTTAGATGCTTTACTTCTTTCTTTCCAGCACTGTTTCACTTCACATCTAATCTGATTTGAATTTGGAAAGCAGCCCTGTAATTATTTCATTTAGGTCATTCAGGGTCAGTTAAAAGCCATTTGGCTTCCTCTGGAGAAGGCTCCATTTTTCAGGCTCTCGGCAGGGTGACTTCACCGCGAGGACGTCGGGCTCCCGCCGCCCCTCCTTGAGCCTGTTCCCAAGCAAGTGTCACTTCTGTCTGTGTCTGACCGTGCTGACTGGAAACCACTGGAGCAGTCCCGTGCTGGGCTGCGGGGTTGTGGCCACCAAAGAGCTGACGTGCTGTCCAAGCTGCTTCATTTGCACATGGAAAAGCACGTCCAGCCCTTGCATTGTTGTGCTGGAGGGGGTTGGCTTTGCCTTCCTCCCCATCGCTCGCCACAACTCACCTGCCTTGGGCCACCTCCTAAAGCCGGAGTGCGCACGAGGATGAGAGCGTGCACAGCGAGATGGGCAGCGGGGTGGTTTTAAACAGGACCGTCATCACACGCACCAGAAGTGCACTTAGTGGTCTGTGATTGAGTGATTTGGTGGCAGTGGTCATAGTTTGCAAACCTCAGTAATGTGGAAAGGATAGTTAAAGCAATAGCTGTAAAGGAGCGGAGATGGTTTTAGCCACAATTGGTATATGCAACAGGCAGAAGTTCTCTGTGATGCCTCAATTATGATGTTGGTCTTTTGTAAACTGGGGAGAAAAGGAGTGTTTAACTGGAACCTTCTAGTACAAAATTTAATTTCTCTGAGAATTTTCAGAGGTTTAAACAAAATTGGGAGGACCTTGCTTGGGTTAAACTGCAAAGCTTTATGTATTGTTTGAATATGCCTATAAATAAATGCAAAGTAGAAATAGTTTGAAAGAGATCATTAGAGCATTAATATTGCGTTTCCTGTAATTCATATTGAATATGAATTACATGAATTACCTATTGAATACAAAACCAATGTAACCTCAGAAAGCTTGCAATGCAAACTACCGAGCCAAGGTTTCATTGTATTAATCCAACAAAAACCCTGGGGGACTTTTGACACAACAGATACAGTGGAACAAAAATGCAGGTCGCACAGGAATGGAGAACATTGCTACTGCTCCACCATACAGCCCATATTAGTTTTAAGAGTATGCTCTCATCCTCAAGCTTTTATTTCCATTTGGGAGATAAGTTCCAGAGTTTTATTTAGGAATGCCTTTCCCAGCAACAGACTGCGCTTGGGCAGAGTGGGTCACGTCATCAATTCCAGTGTTTGAAACAAAATTTCCATCAGAGCAGCAAAACTGAGCAGTGCTGAGCAGAACTGTGGTGCATACTTGAGCAGGCATCTGGAGCTGCTCTTGAGCAGAATTTGCTCAAGACCTGGTATATTTTTGCATTATTCGATGGATAGAATTGTACTGTTAACTGAGCTTGAGTTTGTGTGCTCATGAAATACGACTAAAGCTTCTGGAGGCGGAATTACAAAGATGAGAGAGCTAAAACTCTTCTCAGTGGTAGCGCATGACCTACTATGGGCTAGAGGCACAAATTTCAGCTTGGGATGGGGATCTTCATTCACTGAGAGAGTGGTTCCGCACTGGAACAGATTACCCAGAGAACGGTGGAAACTCCGTCATTGCAGGTTTATTTGGGCTTGGCAATGCAGAGTACTGGCTGTGCTGGTCTTGTGCTGCAGATGGTCCATCTTCAGGCAAGAGGCTGGACGAGACCACTTCTGAATGCTCCTTCAAACCAATGTTTCTGTCACTGATGATTTCAGTGTTACTGACATTGAGACCACAAGTTAAATCAGTCACTGCTGTACATTTGTAACTCTATCTGATGTAGCTATGCATATCAGGATTGCAGGAGATGCACTTAATATTTTATTGCATTATTTTGATACGGAGTTTGTGCGGAACGGATACACTTTAAATATGTGACAGAGCAAAACAATCTTTTTTTTTCACTCTTTTTCTACAGAATATAAGGAAGCAGACAGAATCTGCACAGAGAGACTCTGTAAACAGTTGTGGTGGAGGAACAGAGCCAGATGGTCACCCAGTCACTACATCTCAGAGCCTAAAAGAAATGGCAAGAGAAGGCAGGAGGGAAAGTCCATCTGATCTCGTTCAACTTGACCACAAGCAACTCTTGACCCAAAGCTGCCAGGAGGACAAGTGCAACAGCGAGAGCTTGGGAGCTGCCGGCGATGCACCGAGTGACTTAGAGAGCCTGGGGGTTGCAGAGAGCTCCTGTGAAAGTACAAATACAGTGACGTTGACTGGAAAGGAAGAGGAGGAGCCTTCCTCTGTTGCAGACTCTGGGACTTTGACGGACAAAAACGACAGCACGCTGAGCGTGTGCGCGGCCGTAAATGGTGCTGCGAGTCTCCCATCCTGTGGAAACACAAATGAGGAAGCTGGAATGACATCTGCTGGAGTCGTTTTAGATCCCGCCAGCTTGTGCAGTAAAGATAGTACCCGTCAGGAAGCGCAAATTGCTGAAGAGCGTGCAGCTGCGAGTGCTGTTGCAGCGGCCGAAACTGCAGCCCAAACCCCAGCTTCCCCTGTGGATGTGGCCATGGGCCAAACCGAGTGCAGGAACTGCGCGGGGGCGGCTGATAAGTCTCCCGGCCGGCAGCAGGTAGAGGATGGGATGGCTGAGAGCAGCGAAATGCGGGCTGCAAATCTAAAAGAGCAAGAGCCAGCTAAGGAAGAGTCCGCCGGGGCTGCTCAGCCCTTGCTCGGGGGTTTTAATGGCACTGACTGTGCAGATGAGGATGCAGCTGTGCAAGTGATGCCGGCATGTGGCAGTACCGGTGCGGATGTTGGTGCTGATTGTCTCTCTGTTGGCCTTTGCAAGACCAGTGATAACAGCCAGTCTGGAGTAGACTCATGCACTGATCTGGTAGACAATGGCTTCCTGGAAAGCCCAGGCGATTCCCGTGTCAAGGAGGGGCAGGATGTCACCGTGAGCGCTGGGACAGCATTGCCAGCAGTGAATGGCATGAAGGCACCAAAACACGATCCTGTTCTGGACATCCATCCTAGCGGTAAGGATGGAGAGCAAGAAGAGCAGGGAGAAGGTGATACCATGGATGCCAAATCTCGCTCGGTGTGCCCAGGAGACAGCGTGGAAGTTGATGGTGCTGATGCTGAACCTGAAAGTGACGAAGTTGATGGAGCTGCTCAAAGCCGAGGAGAGCCTGTGTGTTGCCAGGAGGAGAGCCAGAACAGTGAATCTGCAGCCCAAGCCGTGGAGGGCAGTGGAGCCCGCGAAGAGGAAGCAGCAGGAGCTGATACCAGCTGCGGAGGGAGCTCCGTGTCTGCAGGAGGAGGTCAGGAAGTCGCTAGCCGTCGCCATTCTGCCGATGCAGCCGGCACAGCAGATGAGACGGGGGACGGCACAGAATCAGACGCGGCTCAGGAGAGCAAGCACGACATGGGGTCCTCCCCGACGGGGGATGCGAGCGCGCGGCTGCAAGAGCAAGAGCCGCCGCGAGCCAAAGCCGCGGGCGCAGGAAGCGCTGCGGGGCAGGAGGGGCTCGGCGCGGAGGCCCCGTTGCCGCTGTCACCACATGAAGGAGCTGGGCCGGCCCCGGCTGCAGTGTCACCTCCCGGGCAGGAGGCAGCTCTGCCTGATAACGACCTCGCCAGGGGCGCAGGCCGGGAGCCAGGTGATTTTCCAGGTACCCCCTGCGCAAGTCACGGCCGAGGCGCCCGACAAAACCAGGAAGCGACGGCAGCCACGGTGGGGCCGCCCGGCCCGGACGAAGCTGATGGGCCCTTAGGCCATGAGGAGGAGGCAGGCCGGCGGGCAGGCGGAGGCGAAGCCGAGCCGCAGGGAGAGGCCGGCGGGGAGGAGGCAGCCTTGGAGGCGCTTGCCTTGGCCGTGAGCGCTGCCGGCCGCCCGGAGGGGCCCGCGGCGGGTGGCAGCACCGCGGGCGCCGCCGGGCCGAGCGAGGCCCGCGGGGAGGAAGCGCGCGAGGCCGCGGGTGCAGAAGTGGCCGGGCAAGGCCCCGCATCCGGCAGCGCAGTGGTGGATGTGGCGGGTGACACTGAGCCAGAGCATGGTGCCCAGCGGGGAATCTCCTCGCACCATGTCAGCCAGGAGCTGAGGGACCCGCTGGACATGGAGGCACCCGTGGCTGTCTGCGAGGACCGGGAAGCGTTGGCGGCGATGCCCCCCGCCATGGCGGTGTATCCGGATCCACAGGAGGATGTGGAGAGCGTGCTTCCCAGAGCCGCCCTCCAGCCCATCGCCGAGGAGCCCACGTGCGACAGCGACTCCAGCACGGACACGGTGTGCCCGGCCGGCGAGGGCGAAGCCGGGCCCGGAGCGGCGGCCGCCCCGGAGGAGGTCGTGGCCGCTCCCGATGGACGCGGAGCGGAGCAAAGCGAAGCCGCGGCGGCACCGACCTGCCCGCAGGCTCCGGGCCCTCTAAGCGCCTTCGAGTCACCGGCCAACATGGAAGGGAAGAGCTCGCTTTCGGCAGGTGACGGCTTCGCTCCGGGTCAAGTTTCTAAGATGGTAAAAAGTTTCGACGCGGTCGTTTTTGCTTCGGAGACACCTTGTTCCCGCGAATTACCGGAAAAACTGCCCGCGTTGGATGCAGCGTCCGGCCTTAACGGAGAAACGGATCCAAGCTGCCCAGCAATGAGGGGGAACGTGAGCCCAGCGGCCCGAGGACCTGAGCCTGCTGCAGGTATGAGAAATACCCTGGGCTGGCTTTCCGAAGCACTGCGGGTGTGCGTGGGGTTTCATCGGGCTGGAAAGGAGATAACTGCGAGGGACCTGCTTTGTAGAGGAAGGGTAGGGTCTTTTCCAAGGAGGAAGGAATCTGAAGTTAGATATTGCAGCCAACTTAAATGCATGGCTGTTGGCTGCTGCTGGAGGTAAGAGAAGGGCATCATCCTTAATCTGCAGAGACTTTTTTGTGTGTCCTCTCTATGGAGCAGGGACAAAAGGAGGGAGCTACGTAGCTTGCTAGATCTTCAAGCAACATGCCCTGCTTTGGGTGCTCAGTTTGTTTGCTTGGTGCTAATTTGAGCTTTTTCATCAGTTTTGCCCTTTATTTTTGCACAGAGCCTATTAACAGCCCCGTCTTAAAGTTGCTTTTCCAGCCTGCTGACACAGCTGCTCGTGTCCCTCCGAACTGTGCAAAGCCACTTCCTAATTGGTGGTATTAGGTCATTTAAAAAAGCGAGCGGGCCCTCCCTCCCCCTGCTCCCTTTTCCTGCCTCCGAAGCTTTTGTCCGGCGAAGCGGCAGCCTTGTTTTCCAGTGCGATCGGGCAGGGCTGGCCCTCGGATGCTCGCTGCCTTCCTCGCCGCCATCGGCTGCCGGGCGGCTCCCTCGGGGCGTAGGTGGCTCTTTGGGGAGCGCTCAGACTTGGTGCAACATGAGCTAGGAGGCCACGTCACCAGGTAACTGCAGCACAGAAAAAGGGGAGGTGATTCCGGGGGGAAACAAAGGGATGAAGTGAGTGAAAAAGAAAGGATTTTCTCCGTCCAGCCTGGAATTAAATCATAGGTGGATTTGCTACTGA
Organism: Eudromia elegans; assembly: GCA_003342815.1. Taxonomy (NCBI): domain Eukaryota; kingdom Metazoa; phylum Chordata; class Aves; order Tinamiformes; family Tinamidae; genus Eudromia; species Eudromia elegans. The sequence continues at coordinate 128,942 of PTEX01000393.1, forward strand.
AACGTGGAGCTAATCTGATCTTTATATTCCACCTGTTTGGGCAGCTGTTAAGTGTAAGCAGCTGGACGTCTTCAGCTGCCAGTGTATTCTTTGCTATGAGAAAACTGTACGGTTGCATCTTCCTCCTTGTTCACCCCAGCATAAGCAAACGAGCAGAGAAAGTTAGAAAAGGTGTAAGAGATCTGCCATGGTTTAAATCAGGGGCTTTGAAAGTTGTGGAGATATTTCTGTGCTTCATGCTGGCAGTTTTCTCCTCAATCTAAAGGCAGAATAGAGTTGTGGTGGCTGATTTGGCCTGATATTTGATAGCAGAAGAACTGAGGGGGGCAGGGGAAAAGGGTTGATTATTTGGGGTTCACTGATGGCTCCAGCAAACGCTTTTCTTGCCTTGAGTTTCAGTTTATTAGAAGAAGTAGTTTATTAGTCAGGAGATAATTACCAAGCATGTGACACGGTTCAAGTGTGGATTAGAAAGCTGTTTTTAAAAAGAAAGCTATTTTTGTGCGCTGGCAGATTGACGTTTCAAAGGCAGGGGAGTGGCTGTAAGGCAATACCTGGCAGGGTGGTTTGCTGCCGGGAGTGTCTTGCCCCCTGCTGCTCTGTGGGCACAGGAGTTACTGTCCAGGGATGTATCCCAGGTTGGATTTCTGGGACCATGGCTTTATGTAGAGACTTTTGTTTTAAGAGAAAGGACAGTCCTGTAGGCTGGTAACGAGAGTAGGAAAAAATACCTTTCTTTTATTAAGGCATCATTCTGTGCTAGGCTTTTAGGAAGGAGAAGGTGATGCTCTTGCAGATTTGGAATGCATATGGACTGGACATTTAAAAATCTTGGAGTACAGGAGTGCTTTCTCTGTAAGGAAGAGTTGCTTATTTGCGATGTGATGCTGCACAAGGGACAATCGGAGCTAGAATGACCTTTCCAAGGGCTCCTGCTCTTGTATTATGTTAAGGAAGCCCCCAAAATGCTTGCTTAAAGCAAAGACATTCATAGATGAAGCATAGTACTCTTCATCCAAGCTTGCCATATGATATACTTACAAAATTTGCCTCTTATCGCGTGGAATCTGGGACTTTGATGTGGCCGGAATTCAAGAGAGCACAAAACTTGCTGCTTTTTATTGTTATGGTGCCCATTCTTCGTGCTGGCACCGTCTCAGCTTTGTGCAGTACACCGAAGTGCAACAGCCTGCAGCCCGTTGCACGACTTCTCCCTTTTGTTGCTGCTTGTGTGGGGCAGTTTTCCTTACGACCTAGGGCTTATTTACTTAGTATTTATTCCGTGGCTATGCAGGAGCAGTTCCTGCTTAGTAGAATGAATCGAATATTTTTCGGACAGACAAGAATAAAGTCTTTCCGACGGAAGCGTAGGTCATGAGGCCATTTCTCAGAAACATGTGTGGTCAGAGGTTTTTATTGTCTGCCTGAACAGTCAGAGATGGAAGCAGCTGATATTGCTGTGGCCTGTACTCCAAATCGTAGATTTTATTTTTTTTTTAAAGTTATATTATAAAATTGCTCATAAATATATCCTTGTTTATCCCGTCACCTTTCATTACATTCACACTATTCCAAAAATAGAGATCGCAAAGGGCTAGTTGACTTATCCTGATAAATATCTAATGAGTGCTCACCGGTTTGAAGGAAGTTGAAGAGATGAGAAGATCCAACTTTTCGTAAGGCAGCTTCTTGTGTTGCTATAAGCTTTTGAGTCAGAACTCTATTGCATCTGAGTAATAGGTTCTCCAAGCATGTTATTTACAAGTCCGGCGGATGTCTGCTATTCCTTCAAAACCAAGCAGTTTGGACATGAAAGCAGACCACAATAGCCAGGCTGGGCAAGAAAAGAGGAAACAGGGTATGGCTGAGCAAGACGGCTGTGCTGACAGAACACCTACAAGGAGATGCAACTTCTTGGCAAAACGTGACTCTGGCAAGGTTAGGTTGTATAGTGGGGGTTGGATATCTTAAATAACAAACGCTGTGATCACTGCTTGCTAGCTTTTCTTATCAAAGAAGTTTCCCTAATGGTTCTTCTCAGTCTTTAAAGTCTTTAAGTCAGTCTTTGTCATTGCCTGGTAGAAATATGTCACCTTATTCTGAATTTTAAAGGCTTTCAGCTCGTTCTTATTGAAGGCATTTTCCTTGTGGCTGCATGGGAAAGCACTTATTACAGCTTTCATCACCTTGTAGAGCAGCAGGATGAATCGATAACAAATGTCACTAACAGTACAACATGTGCAATGATGAACTCTGTGCCCCAAAGGCTTTTGAGATAGTATTAAAATACTGTCAGAGTGCTCAGGACTATGCCTTTCTTGGGGGGGGGAAGAAATGGCTTCGTTCTGTTGGCAAAATGCAAATATTGTCCCCTTGGATTTCATCCTGAGGGTGATACGGAAGCGAAAACCCAGATTTGTCAGTGTTTGGCATCAGCACACAAACAGTGTGTTTGAAACTCTTGATTTTTATCTGAAAATAAAATGAAGGTCTGATTTTGCTGGGATTGAGCTGGTGAAATGTTAGCTGAAGACCTGAATAGGAGCAGTGTTCTTGACATTCCGTGCAGGACATCAGAATGCTGCAAGCGCTGCTCAAGTTATCTCCTCAAATCTAACACAAGGGAGAGGAGCATAAATAACATTTCTGCTTCTCAGGTGCGGAAGCAGAGACTCTGAGCTGCTTTCGTGACTTATTTACATGCACAGAGGAAATCCCAAGAAGAACTGGGAATGTTGTGATTTTTTTTCTGATGCCTCGTGCTGTGTTTCAGCAAATGGCTTGCTCCTCCAGATGTTAACCATCATGGGGTGTCTTCAAACTGCTTGCTTCACCCATTCCCAGTATGCCAGCAGTTTCAGCTTCATGTGTTCTGACTTTTGGACAAATTCGGAACAGTTGTGGCATACTTCTCCCTGTGGGGTATGCCCCAGGAATGGGTAAGGCTTCTTTTCTGGGCACTAACATGGACTTGTTTTCTGCAGCCCCAAGCCCTTCTCACTGTGGCCTTGCTTGCTGCTTTGACAAAAAGTGAGGCTCTCAGAAATTTCTATCATTAGCTCTGATTTCAGAGAGTGTGCCATTAGTAACAAAAAACTGATATAGTGGAGACAAAATTATAGTAATTTAACTTAATAGTTTGGGATTAGTTTGTCAGTTGTACACTGCAAGTTTATCTTTTATTATTCTCAAACTATCTTTATCTTTACATTAATTCCTGCTAGGTGTCATGAAAGTCATTAACACAGTGATAAAAAAGGAGCATTATGAGTTCAGTTTTTATGCCAAGGAAAAGTAGACAGAAAGGAAACCCTTCTGAACGGTGACCAGTAGAAACTTTCATGTCTTTGCTGGGCAGAGAGAACGGCTGGGATATGTTTGTATCTCTACCATGGTGACACTATCACGGTGGCACGAGGAAGGGGGAAAACAGTTGTAAACTCCCCAGGGAAGGGTTTGTCTTCTAGTCCAGAGATAAAATCATCTTCCCTAAGGCGGTGCAGAAGAGACAAACCTCATTGCTTGTGTTGTGCTTAGGTTATGGTAAGATATAAAAGGCAAAATTTTGATCGTGCAACTAGACTAGGGGGAGCCAAATTAATGAAACGTGGGCAAATACCTGCAGATAAGCTCAGCTTCACTTAGAGCCTTTTAGGCGTTTTGCAGCCTTCCCTTTTGCTCATGCTCACTGCTGTTTCATAGTTTCCTTTGGTCCCAGACACGATAGTTGTTAAAACTAATAACAAACAAGCAGTGAAGACAGGAATGAAACCAGATGTTGGAAGTAAAATGGACTTGTTGAAGGCTGGAGGTTTTGGGGCATTTTTTTTTCTTTTTCTTTTTTTTTTTTTCTCTTTTCTGAGACTGGTTTGAATAAACAGAAGAATATCAGCGGCACTGAGAGAAGTTTGTTTTAAATTGCCTGTGCGAACCCTCTGTTTTTACAGGGAAGCTGGAAATGAAAACTGAAGATGAGGTGGATTTTTTGAAGGACCAGAAAGACAGTGCAGCATGTGAGGCAGGGGTAAGTGTCACTTCCATGTTGTTACCTTGTATTTTTCTGTGCCTTTTAAAGAACTGTCAGCAGTGCTGTGGACTGCCACCTAAACGGCCCATTTCCTTTCTCTCCTCTTTGCAAGGCTAAACTTAGTTTTTCATTGTGACTTCTTATTTTAGCCTCCTGAAAATAGCATGACTTTTTTTTTTAACCTTTTATTTATTTATTTAAGACCTTTCATTTTTAAAACACTGTGGCTTACGCTGTATTTAGGTTGTCTCAGCCTGTGCAATGCAGTTTGGCCCGACAGGTTTCCTCTGCTACAGCCTTGTTCAGAAATCCATAGGAATAAGTTTGGTTTTGCTCTTTGCTGCATCCCTGAGACCCAGCTTCTGGATAAGAGGGTTACCCATAGAGGGTAAGAGATGGGACAAGTGCTGTGTGCTGGCCCTGTTTCCAAGCAAATGATGCTTTCCTGGAATAGAAATGTGCCTTGGATAGACATTCAGGGATCAAACAGAAGGGAAAACCCCACCTACCCGACGCAAGGGGCTGTAGAGAGAGGCTGTGCAGGAGATCTGAAATGTGTGGGTTTGGCTTCATGTTCCCACTTCCCCTGCAGCCTCCTGCCTTGCCGTTTTTAGGGACTGTCTGCAATAATGTATAAGTGTGTCAGTCTTGGCCGGGGTGTAATTTTGATATCAGAATATGCATTCTGCTTAGTCAGGAGCTGGGTTTGTCAGCTTTACCTTTCTTTCTTGGAGCGTTTGCTCCTAGATGTTATACATAGGTTCTTGTTCCTGAAAAAGCCCCTGTTTTGCAAATACTAATTTGCTAGCAGCCTGTGTTAGTGCACGTTACCCTTGAGCAGCTGTGTTTGTGCGTTAACTTGCAATTACGAAGCTGTTAAAAGAGAAAATATTGTGGAGATGAGTTAACATTACAGGGTGGAGCAGCAAAAACTTTGCTCATCCCACAGTAAAGCTCTTTAGGCAGCACAACAGTCCTGCCAAAGCTTGTAATAAAATCAGGTTAATTTTGTTTTTAACAAGTTAAGGCTTAATTTCTGTAGCCGTTAGCTCAGTGAGCTAACCAGGGAATAGAGTTAATAACTCTCCAAGCTGAAATTTGTCCTTATAAATAAGTCTTTCATATTGAAATGTTTGATTGTAAAAGTGCTAATTTTTTTTTAGCCACCTTTTATTATGGATAATTTTCATGACTAATACTCAGGCATCTGGTAGCAAAGGAAGACATGTTTAGAAAATGCAAATAGGAACCCTGCCTGTATTTTATTTCAAGCAGCCTTCCTCTTAAATGAAGAAAAAGGGGAAGGGATTGAACTCTGCTTCCATTTTGCATGTTTTACATGTGTTTAATTTCGTGCGTGTGTGTTCTCATCTCTTCTTTCCCCCTCTTCCCTCCTGCCTCACCCAACACCTCTTTAGAAATCTGGCTTTTCTGGTGCGGCACTGGGAGTGTCGGGGGGGAATGGAAAGTTTGCTGCAGGAGTGACAGGGTTTCCTGTTGCTACGTTCAACAGAAACAAAATAACAACTGCTCTATATTAAGGTCTTTTAAAAAAAAAAATCAGCCCAAGACTTATAAATAGAGCTTAATTCACACGTGTAGGTTGAGCAGGGAGCAGGCCAGTGAAAGCAAACACGAGCTGCGTGTCTCCTGCCTGGTGCTTTGTCTCCGCTTTGTTCTTTGTTGACTTTCCATGGCCAGCAGTCTTTCAGGTGCTCGTTGCCTTCTCATTACTGAGCCAATTTCGTGGTTAGTAAGAGCGGCTTGCTTCACTCGACGCAAATAGAAATAATGTTTCTTGCATCTTGCTGTGGAGTGCAGTGTGTTTTAGGACGTAGCACGCTCAGGAGCCCTGGTTAAAGCTCTTGGCTCGTAGGTGGGCATTTTGCATGCTAAAATTCATAAACATGTAATGTGCAAAGCAGTTTATGTATTCAGACTATTAAAAATGTTTTGGAGAAAGAAATTTCTTGTATTTTTGAATCGGGCTGGATGACAATAAGCTTAAACTCATTGGAAAAAGAAGAGGAGAAAGTCTTTCATTTGAATTAGTTTCTTAACATGAGGAATTATCTGGATTCTTGGTGCCAAGAACTGTACTCAAGCATTGCTTGTATACGATCCACATGCTTTTGCCTATAGTTGCCTGAGAGAGGCACTTGTCCGTGTCATGGAAAAGTTGCAACTGCAAAGTGTTTAGGAAAATAATGCTTTTTGGGGTTATAAACACTGAAAAGAAAATAACGGAAAAATGATTTTTTTTTTTGAGTGACTGTTTCTCAAATCTCCAGAGTGCTTTCTCTGAGTTTTTATTTATTCTGTTTTAGAAATTCTGTAATAAAGATTTTTCAGGTTTCTCTCGTGTTTAGCAGTCTGTGCTCTTAAGTGTCCATTCTGCCGGGGACTCCATGAGTTCTCATCTTGCTCATTCACTTGGCAGTGCTGAGTGGAGCTGAGGCAATAACTGGATGGGATCAATTCAAATTGAACATTAGCGCTTTTAATCGTGAGCACTTTTACATTCCAGAAGTCTGCTTTGGCAGATACTGAAATAATTGCTATTAAAATAACTTAAAAGTGGAGCATAGTGGCTCGAGCACTATCTTTGCGTAGAATGAGACTCAAGTAATATAATTTTTACTTTCATCTGTCTGATCCAGCTATTGCAGTAATATGTGATACATCACATGTTACTTTCTGGGGAGAAACGACTTGTTTTGTTCAGTGTTTTCAGTAATGATTCGGAAAATGGGAGTACATTTGTAACGCTTACAGATGACGTCAGGCTGGGAGGGGTGGCAGGCGCTTGGGGGAATAGGGTAAGAACTAAGAATGACCATAACAAGTTGAAGAGTGTATCCTGATAGAGATCAAGACATTGCAAGGTGATTTATTTACAAAGAAGTAGTCAAAACGCATATTTACTAAGTCAGGATTACTGAGTACAAAAGCAGTGGAGAGGAAAAGACCCAGGATTTTTAGTGGACCATAAATTAAGAGTGAATCATCAGTGAGAGGCTATTGCAAAAGAGACGCATCGTGTTTTGGGTTGTGTTAAAGGAGTGTCATCTGGAAGACCCAGGAGGCAACTGGCACTGCTGAGGCCTTGGCAGTGAAAGCAAATCAACCTCTGGGTGTCCTGTCCAAAGGAGACCACAGACATCCTGGAAGTGAAAATAGGAGGAGAGATAGAGAAAAGAGAGGAAAGGTTGAAATACTTAAATTTATTCAGTGTAATAAAAACTATTGCGCAATATAGGACTCTTCCAGTATGTAAGCATCGTTATCAAAGTTGTGGATTTCAGTGGCAGCTTGATTTATTGATTTGTAAATTTGCTGGGATGATTTAGATTGGATATAGAGAAAACTTCCTGTTATCACCACGAAGCCATGGGGAGACCACCAAGGAAGGATATGCAGCCTCCTTCCCTGTAAGCTGTTAAGGAAAAGACTGACGGCAGCTGTCAGGGGCAGTGCCCTAGGTCTGTTGTTATCTGTGGTTTTTGATTTGAAGGTCCTTAAATTGTTGAGCTTTTTTCTTTCCTTCTCCTGCAAGAGTTCCTGTGTGTTTCACACAGGCATATGCAGCATGTCCATGAGCTTGCTTTTCTTCATTACCTTCTTTGTTGTCTTTCCAAGCCTTTGGAGAATCACAGCCAAGAGTGTAAACCGTGAGTAGGTTCTTTAGGTAGCAGCAATAGGCCAAGCAATCTCTTGAGATCCTTTCTAGTCCTACGTGTTTCTGCTGAAGGAATTTTCTCTGCCTGGGTGGAATTTTTTACAGCTGCAGCCTGCAAAGAGCTTCTGTGAAGGATCCAGTGCAGGAGCTAAGCAGGATTTTCCCTTTGGCTGCACCTCTCCATGGCAGAGGATCCGCAGGAGTTGCTGCATGGGAGACCTGAGTAAGCAGATTACATTGTCTTGCCTCGCCTCCAAGGACAGTTTCTCTGTTCCTCCCAGCACAGAGAAAAGGAAGAAGCTGCTTGATGGGTCCAACTGAGTGCATGGAAGATGGTGAAAACAGGGAGAACTGGAGGAGGAAGGATAGCAGAAGTGAAGGAGGACAAGGGGGGAGGGAAAAGCTACTGTAGATGATAGAGACAGGAATAGAAAGTGAGCTGGACTGGGTGAAAAAGGTTCATGGGTGAGAGGAGAGATTCCCACAGCAGTGAGGAAAGTTTGGGGATGGAGAGTAGATGAGAAGACTGGAAGGATCCAGGAGTTTGTCCTTCTCCCTGACCATAGTCCTTTGACTCTCTTTTCCCCGGAGCCAGCAGGTAAGTGATGGTGGTTCTGGACTAGATGTACAGTGTGAAATCCTCTAGTGGCTGGTTCCTGGGATGGGAAGAGTCTTTTATTGGTTAAGTCAAGCAGTCGACATAGTGCTTCACGGCTCAAAAATGCTGAGGCTCAATGGTGACTCAAAGCAAGGGGTCATTATAGTTCAGCAGGATGCAGTTTGAGGTTTATTTTTTTAGGAAAAAAACTTTTTCACAAAATGTTCAGCCTCTAAAGCTAACTGTTCACCATGAGGAAACAACAGAATTCAGGTCACTTGTGCTGCCTGCAGCCACTTCGCTCTACATGTTCAGATATGTGTGTGTGCTGTGCTAAGTTCCATGGTGGCTCATTTGTAGGCTACGTTTTTCCAGGGGATCCAGGGAACAGCATGAAAAATGTCTGTCCACGTGACTGAATGAAAGGGTTAGTTAATAACCGAATCTTGGGGCAGAAAGTGCAGGTCAACTTTGGGCTGTAACTACAGCAAATATGGACAAAATCTGCCTAAAAGGAGGATGTCCCTAAACCTGGCAGATCAAGAGGATGACACATGCCCTGGGTCAGGACGGTGGCTCCTCCCCAGCCAGGTCCTGTCTTGCACCCACCAGCATCTGGATCAGAGGTTGAACCCTCGTGCGAGGCTCTGCAGAGCAGTCCATTTTGTGCATCGCAAACCATAGGCCACAGAGACTTAGAAGGGGGGGGGGGGGGAAAATAAGGAACTCAAACCAGCCTGGACTTGATGTTGGTATTTACTATTCCTCCTACTGTAAAGACTGTAGCTGGAAAGCACTTGCACAACTATCCTGAAGGAGGATTTTTTCTGACCTCTGGTTGATTTCCGTGGGTGCTGCAGTTGCAGTTCCTTTTTCTCCCGCACACTGCTAATCCTCATCCTGATGCAGTTGCTTCTGAATTGAAGCGCCGGATTCACGGGTGTTAGTAGGAGCAGCCGGAATGTGGCCGACCGGCCAAATCCCAGACTCGCTGCAGAGTTTCTGCTCACAGCTTGGGCTCAGTGCGAGCCAGCCAGACGTGTCTGCTTCCTTGCAGCCCTCACTGAGCTTCAGAGATCACGGGCTACTTCTCTTCCCCTGTGCCTGCCCTCCCATCACTGCAGGCAAGGCTTTTCAAACACCAAGGTTGCTGCAGATAGCCCCGATACTCTGTTTTATTTTAGAATTTCCGGCCAGCCCCTCTGACCATTGAGCTATTTGCTGCATCCTGCCCAAAGCTGAACGCCATCAACTGCTGCAGCAGAGCCTCCTCCTGCTCGCAAGATGTGCTCTGCGAGCACCCCACTGCAAGGCAGGATTAGCTAATCCGCCTTGCAGACTGTTAGTAAACGTGGGTTGCCAAAATCATTTTTCCAGTCCTTTGTTTTGTGCTTGGGAGCCGCTGTCCCGCTCATAAAACCTCTGGCTCTGCCTCCCTCCCCGTATCAGCTGCACAGGAAGTTTGTTCCTCAGCTTTGTCACGCCAATTATTAAAAGCTTGACAAGGTACCTGCAGTTTAATTTGCCATCTGCAAATGCTGTTCTGCTAAATGCTGCCTCACAGGCAGGACTGTGTGTATATTGCTGTGGTTGTCTCGAGATGGATGCTGCTCAAAGGCAAGTTTTTTAGAACTTGAATCTTCTGCAGTGCTTATTTTTGACTTGATGTAGAGAACGAATTTTAATTATGTGAGTTACTTAATACTAGTGTATTAGAGAAGCTTTCTGAGGTCCTATTTAGGATCTGGTTTGACCAACAAAGCTGAGATTTCCAATATGATAGAAGAAATACTGGTTTGGGGAAATCTTTTTTTCAGTGGTTAGGTATATCTTTTATGCTATCATAGAAGTATGGGGACATGGAATATTGGATATATAAGAATGTTACCATGATAAAGGAATGGCAACATTGAATATTGCACCTTTTAGAAGAAAATACTGTTCTGTTTTTCAAAGGTTCAATCTCCTGTATCGGATGGATTCTTTTATTTGTTTTTGAAATCTCTTAAAGTTTTGTGGTGTAACAGTTCTATGGTAGGCATGGTTACTACTAAATATAAGGAAATTATGATGATAACATAGGAGACCAAATGTGGGCTATTCAATGGAGACTGCACTATTATGAGAGAATAGCCCTTGGTGTATAACATCTTGGAGCTTTTATTTTTCTGGGGAAAAAAAAAAACTGTCTGGCTCCATTCTGATGTTTTGGAAGTTGAAGCTGGCACCCTACAATTAGGAAAGCCAAACATTTTCAGTTTTTTGTCAAGTAATGCTTTTTCAGAGGTCACTGGGAGTTACAGTGCCCTAGAGAAAGAGCTTCCTAGCAGGAGTCATTAACAAAAGAAATAGATTTTTATTTTCAATTGTCATACTATTGTCCAGGTGTTTTGTGAGGCATCATGCAATGGTTCTTCCCTGTTGCCATCCTACACTAATAAAGATTTGTACGTAACTTCTTTTCATCATTTTTCATCTTAAATGTTTCTGCGGTCATCATCTGCAGATAAATATGGGCATTTTACTGCAGGAAGTGAGCATTTGTTAAGTCTAACAAATCATACGAAGCTGCTCTGGTTTAAAACTGCTGCTACTTGAAGATGAATATGTAACCTGAGGTGTTTGGGAGGAAGTGTTCAAGAGCTGGACATATTTTTAAGTATTTCTTTGGGTATCCGATTAGCAGCCTACTGCTTTTTTAGGTGTAGTTCTTGTGTGACAAGAGGACTTCCGTGACTTGAGGCAAGTTTTCTGTGACAATTCATGCCAGGTCTAGCAAGTCCCCTGCAAGGTGGGTTGCAGCAAGAAGCAACATATATGGAGAGGGGTTCCAGCTAAGCATGAGGAGGAAGAGGGGAAGGTTTGGAGTTGGTTTGTTTTTAATTTGAATAATTTCTTGATATTGGTGTGATGGAGGGGTGGGAGCAAGCGATCAGGAAGGGGAGGGAGACAACTTCTTCTCAAACTGCTTTAATGCTCTGTGGGCATTGGTAGTGAAGTGCAGCCTGAAAGGAGCAGTGAGCGGTGGAGAAGTCTCAGTTCTCCATCACGTGAAGATTTTCATCAGGGCTGAGTGTCAAAATGAACTCAAACTGAGCTGCCAAGGCAGTGCTACAGCTGCTGGGTTCCTCTTTGACCTGGGTCCTACTGGAGGTTTGGACAGACCAGGAGTTTGCTTGATGCCTCTTGTCTTGAAACCCTCTCTTAGAAGATGAAACCAGCAGTGTGATACGGCCATGCACAGTAATTGCAGAGAAAGGCAGGACTCCTGGCAGCATTCAGACATGGCATTTTAGACATAATCTTCCAGCAAAAGGATGAAAAGAATCGTGTGAATAAGAAGGAAAAATGTAAAGGATGGGAAAGAGCATTTTATTTAGAGTGCACGTTAGAAAGAATTGTTCTTCTGTTAAGTATTTCCATGCATGCAGTGTGGATCGTTATGAAAATGTATTTGGCGTTTTACCCAGTACTGTTAAAACTCTTTCCATGGAGACATGGAGTTGAAATGAATGTAGCCTCTCAGTAGTTGCACAGAATCCCTTTTTTGTTATCTTTTTCAGTCTTTTCTCTCCACCCTTTTTAGACAGTCTGTCTTCTTCTATTATATTATTTTTGATACAGAGTTGGATGTCTCAGATTCCTCTCCTCCATAACCTCTGCTCTTACCGCCCAGGATCCTGTACACACCTCAGCATGGCCTGAAGTGACTTGGTTGTGTGGCAGAAAGTTTCTGCAGTCAAACTGATTTTTTTAAAAGCATCAGATAAAATAAAAGCCTGGACAATGCATATTGTTTGCCTTTTCATGTGGCGTCATTGCTCGTGTTGACCAAGTTCACTGCTCTCTGGCCTTGCTAGCGATGTTTTTCCTGCTGTTTTCAGCCTGGTCCATAAGTACTTTGTTGTGCAGAGGGGTAATGCTAGAATTTGGCTGCAACGGTGAGAACGTTGAGCTCAGAATGGCAAAGCATGAATAGGTGGTAGGGCACGATTAAAATTTCACAGGTCTGTACAGAAGTCCTGGTTGTCTCGCTATCCGTGTATATGATATTTAAAGCCAAAGCACTTTCCATAGGGGTGGAAGAGGGTTGGCTTTGGGTGAGCAGAGGCAGCTGCAAGGCAGAGCTGCTGACCGTAGAGAGTCCCAGCTGTCCTTGCTGTCATGGCACCAAATCCATCAAACTTTCAAGGAAAGGAAAATTACCCAACACCAATACTTGCCTTTGCCATCATTCGCATGGAAGAAGAGATAATGTCTTCAACTGCAGATACAATAGAAAGCATGGATGGTAGCAAAATTTTGGTTGAGAGGTCAGAGCAGACAGCCTAGGAGATACAAATAGCACTTCTTTTCATCGCTGCTTGCCTCCCTTCCATCATCAGTTTGTTGTTTTTACTCCTGTGGTCTGTATTTTGGACTTCTGCTTTGGAATAGCCCCAACGCGCAGCTTGTAACAAGAATGTGACAGAGTTTTGCAATGGTTTAATAAAATATACTCTATCTGTTGTATTGGAATTAGTGGACAGGAGCAAATTATAAACTAGGCTTTCTATGGCACTTGGTGCTTTCCAGCTAGCAAGGCTCTTTTCTTTCTGCTTCATTTAGGCATTAAATTTATGCCTGTATAAGCATGCATTTGCTGTAGCTGGCTTTTCATTTTCTCCTAAGCAGTGGTGAACTGAGCTACCCCCTCTGGCTTTCTTACTGTGTTTGTCATGGCAGAGCCAGCAATGTACTCAGCAAAAGCAAAGGCAGTAGCTGTACCCAAGAGGCTCATCCAAAAGATAGAGACAATATTTCTGGGTGATCTTGTTTGCCTTCTCTTCTGTTTGTGTCGTTATACTCGGAGTAATTGTTTCTAGCCTGTGTTTAAGCTGAGTTACACCGCTCTTGTTTCAGATCTGGGAAAGGACTCATGCCTGGTGTATCGTTCTGTCAGTTTATTTAGATAGTGCTTCTCCCTAGAGTCCCTATCTTGATTTTTAGCTTGGTATCACAGCCACAATAATACCAGTTTCGCCTTATTTATGCATTTATTTATTCCAGTATTTTGCAGTATTTGCAAAAGTGATAACTGCATAACTCTAGCTCTCTTATAACCCCCAAGAAAAGCATTTAATGGTAGAGATGCCCCTTAAAAACAGATGCAAGGATAAACAAGGGAGCACAGTACCTTTTTCAAGCACTGAGCTTCCCGCTCCTGAAGGATTTTCCATCCTTTCCATGCCAATATCGCTGTCATGAGTACTGGGCCACCGAGCGTGTGGGTCTCGACTGCCAGCCCATCATGCTCCCCCTTCTCCTGTCTTGTCCTTCCAGCTGCTGAGATAAGAGGCAGGAACGTGAAGCCTCTCCCTTGCTAACTCATTAGCCTGAGACCTGGTACCGACTCTGCTTATCGTCAAGTGCCTTGTTTTTCTTCTGTCTGAGACTGTGCTTACCTCCATAAATCACAATAAGATCGTAATCCCAACTTACTTGACGCTGAACTTTTGTTTAGTTTCTTAACACAGCTGGACACATTAAATACCTAAAAACAGTCGGGAGGAATATTAGTTCCAAAATACACAGTTTCAAGGGCTAGAGATGCAGCTCGCACGTTGGTTTCAGTCTCAGCTCTGGTGCTTGGGAGTTCGGAAGTCTGTTCTGTCGCTCCAAAATGTTGGTCGTGCTGTAGATAACACTGATGATTCTCACTGGAGTGAAAAGACACAGGCAGGATGGGCTGTTAACATCCACTGTGGGTAGAGGAGTGTTTCCTGGGCCTTTTTTTTTTTTTTTTTTTTTTCTCTCCCCACTCTATTTTATATTTTCCTTTCTTGACCTCAACCCTTTGCTTTTACTATAACAAGATGAGCAGTTACATTGCTTGCTTGCCCAGGTGGAGGTAGACAAATCTTTGCTTCCAATGTCCAAATGCAAGGGGTGAAGAAGCAGAGCAGTAAGGTGTAGCTGGGAGCCTTTCAAAAGAGAGAGGCCTTCTGCTTGTGTGGTTAAGTATTCACACTGATTCACCTACAGGAGATGCAACTGGAGGAAAAATTCTGGGTGTTATGCAAAAATTCTGAATAACAACCCAGGAAATCTTAAGTAAACTATTTTAATAAAAAGCACCTTTGCATTCATCGTTGCTAATTCTTTCTTTTTCACTATGAACACCTCCATGGGATATGTAATACCCCTCTCTTTATGCTTTGAGCCCTGCGCTATCTTAAAGACTTAAACCACTGCTTGCATCCCTTCACCACTGGCCCTAGGGCAGCTACCATTCCTTGGAGGTGCAGGTGCCGGAGGGGAGTTGGAGGTACCAGATTCAGGATTGCGATACCAGAGGGCAGATGTAGGTGCTGGATTCAGAATTGCAGTGCTTCACTCCCTGAAATGAGCCCCAGGGCATTTTGCAGATTCTGTTGTTTGATTTCTGTTGATTTCTGTTTGTTTTTCGGGGGACGTCATGAGAAAAATATAATCACTGTCTTTTAACAACTGATATTTTGGGGCAGTGTTTGAATTTCTCTTCAGGGCTATTGCTTTGTGTCTTCGAGGAAACTGGGGTTTCATCAACTTTAAATGACCCAGAGCAAAGTAGATGAATTCTCTGTCTTTGTTTTAAGTGTATAGACTAAATAAATGTCTTCTTTCTGGGCTTAAAATCCTTACAGCACATCAGACAACAAAAATTCACATCTTGGAGTAGCTCCTAGAATTCTTTAATGCTGAAATATCTCCCGCGCTTGAGAACCTGGGGCTCTCCCTCCTTCAGATAAGTGATGGATGACCCTTTAAAGCAGCTTTTCATGTGGCTGGGCAAGGGTTGGTGCAGTTATGGCAATACTGTGGTGACACTGGGCATGCATGGCAGCAAAATAAGAAGTTTTGAAGGTCAGAGTAAACAAATGCCCTCTGTTAAAATAGAGGGGAAAAATATTTGCTCAGAATATTGCCTTTCCCCTGCTCTCTCATTTGAGTATATGCCCAAAGAAAAAGATATTTTAAAGCAATTTCAAAGCTCTCTAAGTTTTCCCTGCTCTTTCCAGAACACAGAGTTTATCTACAAACAGATTGTTTCAAGTAGCAGCTGAGTGAAGCATTTAAATTGGGAATATTTTGTTTTAACTTAAGATGCCTTTTAGTCGCTCGTTCGTCTCCCCAGAAGAGTACGTCCTGTTTTCCAGCATGCCTCATTCCGAGCCGTGCGTGTTCCCCGAGCGGGAAGCAGCGCTGCCTGGTGCATGGAAAACCTTTTGGCAGGTTGGCCTTCGGAATATATCGCGCGCTATCTTTGCTATGGAGGACGCTGGCAGCTGCCTGGCCGCCAGCGCTGAGGCAGCAGCAGGGGAGGCAGAGCAGATCCGGGGGGTTCTGCAGAGAGCTGCTGGGGCAGGCGGGAAGGGGAGCGCAAGCACCGGGTGTCCGAGCGCTGCTCTCGTGCGCAGGGAGCAAAGCAGCCATCGCAGAGGAGGTTTCACCCCATATCGAGGTAAGTGCAATTACATAGGTGCCCGCGTGGCAACTTTATTTAGTTAGTTTTTTATCTTTGGCAGATGACTAAGACAGACTCAGCAGATCTACACAGCTCAAGGATTTGCTTGTAATTTGGGTGCATTCCACTTTTTTTTCCTCCAGACTCCCAGGCAAGGGAGATAGGGCACCAAAAAGGAGGGGAAAGTCAGGAAAGGAACCCAGCTAATGCTTTCCTCCAGGCTCGACGATTGCCCGAGCCAAGAAGAAAAGCATAAAAGAACAACAGCTGTTTGAAAAAGGCTCCATCATGTGCCCGAACCAACAGCTGTTTCCATAAGCCATTGATATTTAGGTTGTCCCAGCTTAAATACAGCATGGGGTGAAAAGGGTCGAAAGGGTAAAATACATCTGAGGGAGATTTCTCTACTTCGGAGAACTTTATAAGCTGTCAGTGATGCTGTAAACAAAGTTGCACCAAAATATATAGTGTCTTTTTAGTGTAAATTGTGTTTTTTTGCTTGTTACTGACTGCTTGAGTTAACAAAGAAAATGTTTTTCTTTCGATAGCTTTCAGATCTTTTCCTGGGTATTTTTTTCTTATGCATCTGCATTAAATAAGCCCATTTAACAAAACCTGATCCTCTTATAAACATGGAATAATGACAGTATACCACATATGGGTTTCATTATTTTTCTGCATGTTTTGAAGGTTTTTCTTTTTTTTTTTCTCCTAACTTCAGAAACAGCAGAGATTAATGCTGCATAATAGCCAAAAGGACTAGCCGAGCAGTCAGCAATTCTAACTTTGGGTAGAAGGGGTTTATTTGAGTTTTTTAACCATTTCATCATGGAAAGCACGTCTTTCTTTACAGAACAGTGTTTCATAGTCCGTATTCCTGCCAGACACTCTGACCGTGGTTTGCATTGGTTGCACTGGCATCAGTTTTGTTGGTTATCTACATGTTTTCTTGCTTCTAACTGTTGTAAATGCTTTGGATTTTAGCCCCTTGAGACCTCCAGAACATTGGTACCCCGTTTCCTAAGATCGTCAAACAACCACTTTCCTTGTACTCACTGACAAGATATTTGAGGTAATTTGAGATTGCTGGACTGCAAACTGCCGGTTATCTGCAATGCAGGGACCTTTGCAGGTCCTGAGGTTGGCACAGTCCAGCTCAATCGGATGCCTCAGGAAGTTTGCAAACCTCCCAAATGCATCGAGAGCTGATGTCCCCAGTTATCATTATCCACTCGCTTAGGTCTGTTGTAGTTATCTATTTACTGAAGTAATTTGTTGTATGAAAGTGTAGTAGCTGTGATAGGGAGAAAACTGCGAAGTCCCAAAGCCAAAGTTTTCCTCAAGTACCTATGTAGAGCTGACCAGTTTCCAGGGATGTTTCCTACTGTTAGTTAAAGGCAGAGGAATAGGAACGGGGTTTGGATAGAGTATTCCAGCCAGAAATTATACCTGTGAAAACAGCTATTACTATAAAGGGATCCTTGAAAAGCTGCTAGAAGAGTTGGAGCATATGTTAGTCTGTAAATTTAAAAATAAATATTTAATTTTTTTCTGGAATTATGCCAACAGTTGAGAAAAATCTTCACTAATTGAATAAGCTTCAACGTATCTAGCTCTTAATTGTACATATGTTTTTTCTCCTGAAATGCCTTTATATGGCAAAAGGAGAAAACAAATTTACCACGTTGTGCCATAGCAGTGTTGAACCATGTTTGAATGCAGCACAGTTTTCTCCATGGGCTCTGTGAATCCTCACCTTTCATTGCCATCTTTAGCCCAGAAATGTCAGTGGTGTAAAAATGTGTAAAACCTTTTATTATTTTTTTTTTCTTGCAGGATCAACATTCTTTCCTGGGCTCTCACGCTGCAAAGACATGTTTGTTTAATATTCTTTACAGCAGAGTGCCGGGGAAATGGATAAAACAGTGAGGAAATCAATGCTAATGTGGTCCTGAGGCGGACCTCACAGACAGGAGCTGGAATAAGAATGCCTCCGTGCAGAGTTTGTGTTGGATTTTATTTCAAGTTTCCAAATGCATGCAGAGAGGGTATGAAAATATTGGTGGGATCGAAATGTAGGAAGGAGGGTGAGCTTGGAGGGTCCAGTGCCGCTGGGGAGAGCAGCTTGTAGCCGCAGGCAGAGCTTTGCAATTACCGATAGGGTCTGAGGTCTTTCTCCCCACAAAGCAAATACAAAAATTGGAAGTATAAAGCAAATACCACCGTGTCTTTGACTCCCTGCCTTCATTAGCAACCAAGTAAAAACTTAACCTGGAAGTACGGTGGGTGCTTTTATACAGTGCTCTGCTTTCCCACCGCTTCCCCTTGCAGATTTTCAAGTTAGGAGATGCAAGAGGAGATAAACTTCCCTTTCTGAAGGAGTGCCCAGCCAGGACAATGTGCTGGGTCGCGTGAAATTCCCAGGGACCGAATCCTGGGCACGTCGATTAAAAGAGGGGAAAGAGGGAAGCTTGAATCATTTTTTGGCATGATTTATTCATTTGAATGGCCCTTCTCCACTTTGTCTACAGTTTGACGACAGTGGCTTTAACTTGAAGGCTTGAAAGAATGGTACAAGTGAAATTAATTTCCTTGGCTAGAAATGTGTCATTTTACTTTTATTGTCTGGTGATTTTACTCACCAATTCCGTGCGTCATTTTTGCTGGACTTACCCGCCAATTCACCTATGTAATCTGTTATCCTGTGCCCCTTTTCAGCTAAATACGTAATTCTTCAGATAGAAGCATCCACTGAGCATATCCTTGAACCATATCTCCTATAGCTGCCAGGCTTTGCAGAGCGGATCTGGCTGCATTGGTCTGATCCGGTGACCCAGCTACAAGTCTTTGTTTCTGAAATCAACGTAATGATATTTCCTGGGCTTGCAAATGGGATATGATCTTTTTTCCTGCATAGAAGACTGGTTCTAATTATTAATCTTTTAAATTTAAGACTTTACTTTTTCAAGATTTTTTTATTACTGTGGTATATTGGAATACAGATATAGGTTTATATTTGTAAATCAGTCCTTTCTTGTATCCTTTATCTCAGTGATGGTAGAATATGCTTTTTTATTAAGCATGCTATAAAAAAATCCCATGAGATTTGAATATGTCAACTTTATAGCTAATGAATCTTATTCTTATATCTAATCTTGTCTTATCTTGATGCAGAATCTATAGAACCTAATATTGTTCTTGTGTTGGAGACAAATCCAATGATCTCCCAGTCTAGCTCCTCTGTGGGAAGAGCTGCTGGATGGTGTGTGTCTAGATGTCGTGTGCATTGAGCAGGTCTTCAGATATTTGATGGGTAGCTTGTGCAAACACATTTCAAGTGGCTGAAATTTCTGATAAATCCGATTCACTGTTTTAAATAGCTGTGTTTATGTCCTTGTTTTTCCAGATCCCCCAAGCTGTATTACTGCCTTTGGAGTATGGTGCCTGGTTCCCCCTAATTTGCACAGCTAGCAGCGTTGCTAAGAGCCGTAATAGCGTGTAATCCCTCTGAAGAGTCACATTTTGTATCTGGGTAGTTTTTGCTGGGAGAAAATCCTATATTCGCTCTGTTTTCCATTAGTTGCTTTGCTAGCTGCTGCTTACTTAGTAGGTTAGGGGACTGAGCCCACAAATAGAAGGTTCTTGTTTCTGAGACAGCTCAGTGACCATGAGCACTCTCATTGGGTTACTGGGACGTTAGCAGAGACTCTTTCTCACTCCCTATTAACCATCAGCTCTCAGAGGTGTTATATCCCATAAGACCATCCCTGTGATGGAGCAGAGGATTTCCTTGGGGAGGAACATGAGCAGGTAGGCCTGTAGGCTTCAGCTATACTTCTGGGAATAAGCAGGCTCCGTAGAGGTACCGCTGCTTAACAAGGAATGTAACATTTGAATGTAAAATTCCCACATTAATTATCAGCAGTGTAAAAGCATGGAGTGAAACCTAAGCTAAGCTATTTTGGCTTCTGCATTGGATGAGGTCAAATAAAAGGAGTGCTGCTTTTTGGTGATCCCTTCTGCAGCAGCACAGCCAGCCTGAGCTTGGGCTGAGCCAACAGCGACACCAAAGTAATGCTCCACATCCCGACACCTTGCTTGAAAATCAGCTCGTGATTCCTTACAAAAAGACCCACAGTGTTTTTATGCATTGCCCAAGCTGCAGAGCATGAAGCCTCTTACCCAGATGGGAAATGCCTGTGTGCACAGGAGGTTCAGGTTGTTCCTCAAATGCTGAGTTGGTTCTGCAGGTTGTATTTCGGGTGCTGCTGGACAGCTTGCTTTGGGGACTGTTCCGAGCTTGCACGTTCGTCTTTTCCCCTCTCAGTATTCAGGACGCTGGAATTTGCTGTGTGATACAAAATATCCAGTGTTTGACAGTGAAAAGTGTTTCTCTCGACTCCCGTAACACGCAGAATAAATATCCGTGATGTTGTCCAAGATCCCACAGCACTTCAGCCAGCCAGACATCTTGATTTGCAGTTATTTTTGGTAAAGGCAGAACTATATGTTGCAAAGTGATGCAAAATCAGCTGAGAGGTTGCTAATCTCTTGCGTGGGATGTGTTTCTCCTGTAACCATTTGGGAGCAATAAGATGGGCAGTTTACTTCCTCTGAAAGGATGTGCAGGCAAATTCTGCAATAGACGAAAGCTTCATGTTTTTCTATAGATTTTTTTTCCACAATAGAAATGCCTGAGAAATGCATGCGGAGTCTCTGAGAAATAACTGGGAAAGCGAAGGTCTCTCAAGGTGCCTTTGTTATTTGCTTTAAGTATGATCCGCAAATCCATACGTTTGACGGCTTTCCAAATCTGTCTCTTTCCTTCTTCGTGGTCCTTAAACTGTTTATCAGACAGTTAGGTCTTTGAGCAGGAACACAGACTGCAGCTGTATGGTGGTTGGTTTGGCTATAAAATGCAGTTCGGTCGGGTTGTTCCAAAAGATGATATTACTCTGTGAGGAAACATCTCTCTTTCCAAACAGTTACATGGAGATCCAAATGATTTAAACTTGGAATATCTAGAAGAGTAGAAGCTGTCCATGTGGAATATCAGAATTGGATCTGCAGAAGGTTTGACCCAGTGGTTAATTAGGGCCAGTGCAACCTCAAGAAAGTCTCCTCTTGCAGCAAGGAGCAGAATGGTGAATTTTGTTGCTTGCTCTACTGAGCTTCACTACGACAGTGGGTGTTTGCCAGGTGACCATTTCCCTCTGATGGCACGTTGAGAGCCACCCACCCATGTCCTCCTCTCTGGCTCCAGTCGTCCCCATGCTCTGTCGTGTTGGGGCATCCAAAATCATAACTAGCCAAAATAATTTTCCATTTGTGGAAGTGCTGCAGAGTTTACTTGCGGGCAGGGCCTCTGGTTTGGCTTTTGGGGCACTTCAGTGAAGAAGAGGATGCCACAAGTGGTGCACAGGCCAGCTGGGCTGCTGTGGGAAGGAGGTGACACCTGACCAAAACGTCATCCTGCAGACGGGGCAGGCTGGCTGGGACGCGCTCCATCTCTAAAGTCTGCTTTGTCCTAAAATGCTGGTGTGGGAATGAAAAACGCATTATTTAACACCGAAGACTCTTTGCAAGCGTCTGCAGCGTCAGCGCTCGATAATGTGCAACTGTCTGGTCGACTCCAAGAGCCGCCTTTGACCGTCTGTGTCTCAGCTGCTTTTCTCTCTGGTGTGGACCTACCTCCTGAAAATCACGATGAATGTGCGTGCCGTTCCAGACTGGGCACTTCTCCTGCAGCCTTTGCACTATTTTAGTGCAGATTTCTTTTGCCTTATTTAGTTTTAGAAGAAACGTTTTGTTTTGTCTGAACTTACAAGTGCCAGAAGCATAAAAATTTTTAAAACATGTTGCAAAAAGTCATTTTTAAAAAAGAAAGGAACAACTTAGATTGTCCCTATTCTGTTTTTTTTTATTTTAGTGTATTAACTCTTGCTGTTAGTGATAAAAAGTGGGGTTTGACTTGTTGAAGAGAGCGCATTTTCCCCTTCCATGTAAAGCTCCATTAATTCCTATCAGAGCTGCACTTTAGAATGGTGAAAGGCCTGAGTATTTCTGCAGATTGCATCATTTTCGGTGTTTCATAACTCGATGGCAAATGTAATTTGAAACAGATAACAATAGTGCTGTGTGTTTCAGCATAACCATGATTTCCTTGTCATTAAGAGCTCTGTTAGCGGCGGGAGGAGGAGTTTTATCTGGATGAGCTAAAGATCATATGGTGCAGCTGAGCACTTATTTTTTCTTTTCCTTTTTTTCCCTTCTCTTGAAATCCGCAGCACTGGCCTTTGGTTTGGATACAAAACGATTGGTTGGTTTCAAACCCTGGCTGCACAAAACCGCACAGCGTTTCCAGATGTTTTCAATAAGGAGCCCAGAACTGTCGCATCAGCAGCCAAGGGCCGGGGCTGCCGGTCGGAGCCCTTCTCCATTTTGAGTAACTCTCATAAAAGAAGAACAGGGAGGGGAGAGAAAGAGAGAATTATTTACTCTATTTTATTTTTCTTTTTAATCTTTATCCTCCGATTGTCTGGGGCATTGTGTCTGTGACCACGTCAATGCTGTATGTTATGTAAACATACATATAGCTCTAGGGGGACCGCCTTAAAAAGAGGCACAAAAGGGCCCCGAGGGCTTTGTTCTGCCTGTGCACGTCCCACGTCTCCTCCACGTGCGCCGTGCGGATGCGCAGGGAAGAATATCCAGAGGACAAGATTTCCAGGCTGGAACAAGGCAGCCCAAGCCCCTCCTAACGTGGGAGGAAGGGGATGGTCTCACAGTGGGAGTGAGCACAGTGTCTCCTATTTGTTTATATTGGGGTGTTTTTTTCTTCTTTTTTTAAAATTTTCCTTCCCCAAGTAGTCAAGCCTGGAAATGAAAAGGAGATGGACTTAGGGTGTCTGCTGTCGTCACTGGCCTCCTGATCTTGGCTGTGAGTCAGGGATGCAACCACTGCAAAACTCCCAGAGCAAAATAGGGATGTAGAAACTTTAATTGAAAAAGAGAGGAGCTCAGAGGGCTTTTCTTCTTAATGGTGGTTGATTTGGTTGCTATAAATCTGCTGTATCAGGTAAAACAAAGTAACGGCATTGCATAATGTAAAATTAGTGTGCCACTGGGGCACAGGGACTGCCGCAAACTCCTTTACCTGAACTAAATTCACAAATGTTGTTTATAGGTTCCCGTCTTGTAAATTTAGGTTTGAGGAAATCCCAGCCTTATATGGTAGCGTCTGCAGGCTGGAATGCAGTCCCAGCCATGCCGGGCTCTCCTCTCCATGGGCACATGATTGCTGGGATTCATTACTGGGGGGGAAACTGGTGGCTCCAGAAAGTCCCCCAAGTGCTGCCACATTTCATGTGTGTCCTAATACTGAAAGCAGAAGCTCTGTCGGTTATCGAGGAGAAACGGAGTCATTGGCTGGGATCTGGAGTCAGGGGGTTGTTGCTGCAAGAGAGGCTCATGAAGCAGAACCTCCTTGGTGCAGCTGCTTGGGTGGTGGAGATGGAGCTTTGGGTTGGCAGGGAGACACTGGGACCCAGCAAAGCACAGTAAGAAACCTTGCAGGGAAGAGCATCCCTGTGTCATCATCTGGGATGAGCAGAGTCACTCACAGCTCACTGCCCCTTGAGCTCGTGGTGACTTGTTCAGCAGCAGTGCCCCGAGGTGGAGCTCCACCCTTGGGTGGCCGGCTCCCAAGCCCTCCTGCTGCCTTAGGAAGAGGCGGCCTTTTCCACTCACTTAGGGGGGATGCTAAACCTTCAGGATAACTTGATTATTTGTACCAGTTGAGGGGTACTCTATGCAGTATAACCCCAAATAATACTTTGCATTAATATAAAATCCCGTTCTTCCTTTTTTTCTTACTCCATGTGCACATATCGGAATCAGTCCGTACGCTACTACAGCCAGAAAAGAGGGTGGCACTGGGTGGAGAGGAGCTGAAATGTCCGCTCACAGCAGGCAGGATTGTGGGCTCTAGGCTTTCCTGGGCAGAAGCCGCTCGCATTCAAATGCAGAAGACTCACTTTTTATCTGTTTCGGAAGGATGCAGGATTGAGTCATCTGCCAGGGCTGGAGCTGGCGCTTACAAAGCGCCTTATACAACTAAGGGGACTTAGGCCACTGAGCCGTGCCCTAAGGGGCTCTGTGAAAAGACTTAGAAATCCTTAACTAAACCCCATTAACAGAGCGAATCCTGGCAGCAGGAGATGTGCCAGGTCACCAGGCGCTGCTTACAAGTGGCTTTTTCGCCCAGCACTTGAATGTTGATTTGTTGCTGCCGTTTCCGCCGGCTGTAGCCCCTGCTTTGCAGCACAGGTTCAACCATTTCCTGCCTTTCCATCTTTCTGTCCAGCAAAGCAGTGAGTTGTGCACAAATCCCGCATTTGAATCCAGCCACCAAAAAAAAAAAAACCCCAACCCTCCCTTTCCCCTTTTCCTCTTTCTTTCTTCTTTTTTTCTTTACCGCCCCCAGTCCCTTTTGAGTCCATGAATGAGAGAACGTCTCAGGCCGGGGAAGTATGGAAAGATTTTCTCCCCGGAGAGGTCAGGGTGGGGTGGAAAGCGCAGGGGGCTGCGAGGGGGCAGCTCCAAACAGGAAGCCATGTGGCAGGGCGCACGGGGGCCCAGCTGATGTGAATGAGCTATTGAGACTCTGGGGCTAGCCAAGCAGCAAGAGGCTCCGAAACTTCGCGTTAAAGAGACAAAACCGAACGAAAAACCTTCAGCTTGAAGCAAATGAGAGCATCGTGTGGGTTTTTTTTCTTTTTTTTTTCCTTCCAGAGCAACATAGTAGGGTCTTTTTTGCTCATCTTTCTGTGTTTTAATTTTTTTTTTTTTTTTTAAAAAGTTGATTTCCTCTTTTTGTTTTCTTTCTCGTCTCCACACTGATTAAATCATAAGTTTCCATTCGTGTCTGGGGGAAGCTGCGAGACATCAGTTTTCTGTGTCTTTCCTTCACCTGAAGAACAGTCCTTTTCCCTTCTCTGGACGTACCTACCTTGGCTTCTCACCTCTTTGGACTGTGCAAACACCCGGAGCGGCTGAAGCCCGAGGTGCAAGGAGCTGGAGAAGGAGGATTTCTGCTCCCCCTCTGCCTCCCCCCTCCTTTTTTCCTTCCCTCTCTCTGAAAAGATGAATCATGTTCCCACAACTGCAAAGCCCGGAGGACGCTGCTGCAGTACTAAAAAGGCAAGTAGTGACGTCCCAGCCCAAATCAGGAGGGAGTGGCTTTATTTCATTATTTTCTTTCCTTTTGCCCTGTGCTGTCATCAGAAATTTCAACTTAATGCAAAACCGAGCCCTCCTGTCTGGCGAAGAGTGGACTGACTCTGACGGGAGCAAAGTACTTTTTTTTGTGCTTTATTATGGTTTCTATCACATCCAGAAAGAAAAAGATCCGTTGGTGACAGCAGTATTTACTTTGGATACGCCGATCGGCTTATTTTTTTAATTATTTTTTTCCCCTGCATTAGACATATCGTGGCTGAACCTACCTTTTGTTTTCCCCCTTTGGAGTGTCAGCTGCACACATCTGGCTTTTGTTCT
Organism: Eudromia elegans; assembly: GCA_003342815.1. Lineage (NCBI taxonomy): Eukaryota > Metazoa > Chordata > Aves > Tinamiformes > Tinamidae > Eudromia > Eudromia elegans. Next base: position 154,290 of record PTEX01000393.1, read on the forward strand.
CCTTTCAAGAATTTCATTCTGGTGCTTTTTGGATATCAAGATTGTCTGGAAAACTTTTTTTCTGCTTAATTCTTATAAATACAGCAGGAAGGCTGATACCATTCTTAGCAGTTGCAGAGAAAAAATCATATGTATAAGCTCTCTCAAAATATCTTTTGTTTGCTATAAATTCCTGCGTCGCCTGCATAAGCGAGTCTCTGTTCCAAGAAGACTTTATCAACCCGTCGCCGCTCTGGGATTTTCTTTTCCTGTTGAGAGATTTGGACAGGCTAATGTGATTCAGAGAGCGCAGAGACACAGGGACTTCTCTGAACGTGCGCGTGAGCGACCTGGAGCGTCTGCCTTGACGAGCTGATCCTGGAGTTCATGGTGGGCTCTGCTCCTCACGTCCTGCCGCTGCTTGCGTTTCCCTGGCCAAGATGTACGAGCGCCACAGGAGGCGATACAGCCTGTGTGACATTTCCAAGGTGGACAGGACGGTAGATGTTGTGTTATTGAAGGTAGGTGTGACGTTTCCGAGATGGACAGGACGGTAGATGTTGTGTTGGTGCAGGTATGGCTCTGCTTGGTTAACACTTCTTCACATGCTGCTTCCTCATCTTGAACTTATCCAGCTAGTCCATACGTGCAGCTGGGCTCTGTGGAGATGGGGAGCAGGGGGAGGAGGTCTCCCCACTCAGCATATAGAGGTTTTGGGGTGTTAACTTTTGGCATGAAAAGGATTGATAATGTCCCTGAAACCAAATTCCTACTGTAGCGTGTAATCGGATATTCCTCCTGAAGGCTCTCTCCGGTTGTCTTGCCTGTCCCCTCATCTTCTTCCACTAAACTGTCCCATCTGTTTTTGCAAACTTCACAAACTGCAGGTGGGTTTTTTTTCTCTGTACAAGGTGCCACTTGGCTAAGGACTTCTGCGGGTCACTGTCTGCATGGGGCTCTGTTGTGTGTGTGCCCAGAAGGATGGATTCTACCCCAAAAGGCATGATGAATCGTCCTGTCAGTTCTGTTTGCCTCTGGGTTTAGTGGTACTTGAAGGGTGTTGCTGTTTATCTTACAATGTGGATGTGAGTTTGGTCTTAAGGTTGGGTCGAGCGCGAGCCAGAAATGGCTCTTGGCTGAACGTCCGAGTGTTCCCTCCTCTCATCTAAAATTAGCAAGCGCTCCACCAAATGGCAAGGTGGCAGTCTGGGAATGTTCTATCACGGTAACGGCTTTCTGGAGCTCCAGCAGTTTCCTGGCGAAGCGCGTGGAATGGGAAAGCAGCCAAAGTGGCTGCAGAGCAGCCTGGCTCAGATAGCCCAGCTCAGGGGAGAGAATTTCCTTTCTCTCTCTCTTGCTGCTTTCCTCTCTTAGCTGGGGCGATGGGTTCCTGTGGGATAATGTGGCTTCCTTTTTTATGGGTTTTGTTTCATGCTCTTCGTTTTAAAGTAGAGATGAAAAAGGAATAAGGTTTTCTGCAGTATATGTAAATATTTAATTCTTGAATGAGGCTTAGTCCCTTTATTTACACTATAACTGACCTAATACTTGCTACCCTGCAATGTTTAGGAATGAAAGTGTTTTCCTTTTAGTTAGGGTGTCCTTAGTTTTCTGAGACCCCAGACCTCAACTTGTTTCCTGTATCAGTTGGATTTTGATGTTTTCCAGCAGTCACATTAATGATGCTGTTTGTAGTATACTGGGAACCCACAAAACTCAATCTCTAGACACCCCTAGGAGTGATAAAAAAATGTAGATGTGTTACTTACATGCTGCTTATTGTGCAAAATGACCGCTTAATTATACTTGGGAAAAGAGCCTGCTGTCCCCTTGACAACTTCGGTTGCTTATATAAAAAACCCAGTCGTCGTCTTTATAAAGATCATCTGGATGCCTGGGTTGAAATGTAATTCACTATAATTATCTGACTTCAGTATTTCTGAAGTCATTGGTTCCCCGAATTAGTTTTTGTTCAGCAAAGCTTAGATTTTTAGAACAAAATATGGCCCTTGTTAGTTCCCACTAGTATTTTCCTAATTGAATTTCAAAACTGTGGCTTACTCTGTCTGTTCCTGCATATGACTCAGTGTCCGTATATGTGTGCATGTGTGCACGCATTGCTTCGCAGAAAACAGGCCGTAAATAGTGCGAATGTCTTAAATAGAGGGCTGCTCATGACAGCTATTGTTATAATCTCAATTTTTATCTCCAATTGCAGTCATTCTTCGTGTTTTATTCTGCTTTCTATAACAGACCCATTTGCTTAAATTCAGCTTCGAGGATCTAGGGATGCAAACCAGCGATAGGCCGTGTCAGTGGTGCTCACAACTCTTGACGTTAATGGGAATTGGATCAGACCCATAAGCAGGGAGCTGCAGGGATGACTCCTCCTCTTAAGAATTAAAGTACATATGTGAAGCAGTACTTCATCTAGGTCACTGTTTTGGTGGTAGAGTTTCAGAAGTATCACGTACTGAAAAGCAGATAAATACCCTTACAAAAAAACCCTAATCAAATAGGACCCATTAGGACTGTTAGATCTGAATTCAGGTATGATGAGATGCCTGTTAAGCACCCAAGAGCTTTTTGTTTGTCCTGTTGGTTGATTCTTACAAGACTTCATTTATTTGAGTGGTGGGTGAATATGTTCTTTGCCTTATTTTGAGGTGAGGAACTCCATAAGCTTGACAGGAAAGGAAAACAACTGGTGGAGAAGGGAATTGGAACAAGCTGGGAACAAAGAAGATCTTGTGCCGTTCAGTTACTATATGTTTGTAGATGGTATTTTATTTGCCTTCATTGCATCCGTTCTCAGAAAACTTGCAGGAAGATTTTGGTTCCTACCAACTGTTTTGCAGGGCACGTCTTCTGAAGGATCAGGGCAAAAAATTTCCATGTTTAGGTTGTGCCTGAAGCAATCGTTTGTAAAGGTACCAAATAAGCATCAGCAACTTTGGGAGTTTACAGTCATTTCTTCCTCATTCCCACGTAGGAAAGCATTGGTCAAGGAGCAGCAGGTAAATCAGTGTTTTAGACTTTGCGCTGGAGGCCGGACTTTGTCTTTACTATAGCTCTTTTTGCTACACTGCCAACATGCTGAATTTGGGTGCTGACCATAGTGATTTGCCACTATACAGGGCATGAGGTAGAAATGATGGGACAATTTGACATGGTCCTTTCTGCCTGGGTTCTGCCATAGCAGGTACCTGGCTTCCAGTTAAAAGTCAGAGGATTGTTGAAGCTGGTAGCAGCCCAGTGATATGAAAATACATAAGAAATCAAATTGGAAATCCAAGGGGTGAGATAATCAGTGCTTAGCACGGCCATGTTATTCTGCTTCCCGTTAGAGGCTCCTCTGATGCGTCTGCCACAGGAGTAGTTCCTCTGGAGCAGATTCTGCCCCTATGATTCAACATGGAATTTGCAGCCTCCTGAATGAAAAGCAGTATTGCTAAACTATGGCTCTTGCCATGTTGAGAAGGTCCAGAAGTGTCCTCAGATCACTTATCTTCTCGCTTCACACAGATGCTAGGCATAAATCAGAACGAAACTTAGGTTTCTCCCATTGTATGTTATCACGCTTAGAATGCGTTCTTAATTTTTTCCATGCACTTTATGTTTGTGATTATAATTTGGTGCATAAGCGAGTCCATTCCCTCTGCCTGCACACTCTGAAGTGCTGTCATCGACTGAAGACTGCAGCGGCCCTCTGAATTTTGTGGCCCTGCAATGACACTGTGCTTTAATACTGCAAGCAGCAGCAACGCACGAGGCCTTGTTTGGAGGCTTTTGAGTCTCTCTGCATGTAGAGTTTGGACCTGGAAAGATAATGTAAATAAAGCAGATGTGTTTAGCACCTGTGGGCAAGGCCGGTTTGGATCTACTTGACTAAATAGGGTCTTGATAGGGTGTCACCTGTAAGGTGAAAGTCTGAGTATGCCTAGAGTAGAAGATAAACCTCTATGGAAATAGTTGCAAAATTGCAAGTGTTGGTACTTTGTCCTGCATAATTCCATTTATGTGAAGAAATTACTTAAATGAAAATAGTATTTTGTGTGGAATCCTTCGGAACAGTGAAAGAAGAGTTAGGATTTGCATTAAAATTGAAAAACAATTTGCTGTATTCTTTCTGTGCATTAGATAAAGTTATGACTGCGTATATATAAGTTTATAAGTATAAAAGTTATATAAGTAAAAAGCTCTTTTTTTTCCCTGTGCTATTTTTGTTCTTTGGATATTTCTAATCTTTCCTAGTGTTAATTAGTGCAGAGTGCAGTGTACAAGTGCTTAATGATACACCAAGCAAGCTAAAATTACTATACTAAATATTTTCCTTCCTGCAGTCGAGTCTTTTCTTAGCTGCAAGGTAGAATTTAGTTTAAAGCTGGGGGGAAAAAAAAGTAAGAAAGAGAGAGAGGGAGAGGAATGGAAACTTGTGGATTTAGGGCAAAGTTAAAACAATATGGAAGGCAAATGAATCTCTAGAGTTCTGCTGGGAAATGAAAGTTAAAATTATCTGGTTCCTTCTCCTCCAAAGAGGCTTCATGTTGATTTATACTGCTACTGCTGAGGCTGACAACTGCAAAGTTTTAAATAATGGGCTTTTTTTTTTTTTTCTGATGGGTGTTTTCTTTATTGTGAAATGGAAGAGGAAGTGTGATCAGAATAGATGAAATAAAACCAGTGTGTGTGTGGAGGGGGGGAGGGAGGAGGAAAGAGGCCCTTTCTGTGGTTATTTCTTCATTTTTAAGTTACTCCAGGGCAACTCTGCAGAAGCTGATGCTGATCATGGGCTTTGGGAGACAGGTGCAGGACTGCATGGGGTCCCACTGCCGCTGTGGGTACCTCCTTCCACGTGACAGGAAACACAGCAGACCCTTTTGCCTTGCAGGTTATTCAGTTCCTGCCTTTTCTGCAAAGAGGAGAAATTACGTTAAGTCTGACCTCAAGTTTCAAGTTAAACATGTGCAAGAGAACATCTCTGGAGGTCAGAAAATACAGAAAGCACAAGAAGCAAAATCCAGTGCTCGCGAGTCCCGTCAGCGTCTTCAAGCCCTGTCTGGACGTTTAGTGTGCTAGTGCCTCACAGGCAACACGCTGTCCTTGGGGACTTGCCTTTCCTCATCTGGGGATGCGCTGCCATGATTCACTCCATGTCATAGCTGCAGATAAACACATGCAGGCTTCTGTGTGGAAAAATAGCCCGTTCTCTCCTCTGGCGGCTTTCCAAAAGCTGCGTATGGAAGCTCTGTTCCCAGGGAATGCTTCACATCCCTTCTTGCCATCCGAGCGGGCTGCATCCTCAGTGCGCCGGCCGCCAACGTTTGGGATGCCCGGAAGCCACGGGCTGTAATCAGTGCGGGCAGAGAGGAAACTTGGGGGTTTTTAATGTCTTCCGCGGCCCTCAGCCCGTTGTCCTGCTGGCAGACTTAGCAAAACAGGGCCAAAGGGGAGAGTAGTTTTATTATGGCTGATGCCTGTGGGTCTGTAAAATCCCATTTCTGATCGCTTCCCTTGTGCGTTCGCCACCCCGAGACGTTCAGATATGTGCATCTCCTGCACAGCCTTTGCAGGCTACAGCTTCTTCCCCAGCCCTGAGCAACTATAAGCAGAAGGACGAGGCTGGAGGAGAGCTGGGCTTTGTGTTTTCACTGTGTGTAAAGTCTGTGTGGACCACCCAGTTTCCTGAGAGCATGCTGTAAACCTCCCTCAAATCCTGTCTGCTCTCTTTGGCATGGGCAATGCTTGTATATTAGTAGTGGTTTCCTTTGTTTGCCTTTTGGTAATAATTATTATTATTCCTGAATTAGGGCTACTGAAGGTACTTTTCTTCTTACTACTTTGTTTGGGACGTAGTCAGGTATATGTGCAGCACCAGGGCATTAAACCACAGTGTTACTCTTTCATTGCTTTATGTTGTAGAAAAAAAGCAGACATTTTCAGTACTTGGCAAAGTCACAGGGCAGAGGATAGAACTGGCTGGGTAATGGGAAAAATATTCAAATCTTTTTTGAAAAAATGCCAATGTCTATAATGCATTTTCAGTAAATGACTCAACTAGTTCTATTAAAGGCAAAAAAATATAATGTAAATTCAGCTTAGTTTAATTTATTCTATCACCAGTCACCTAGTAAGCTCTAAACAGTCTCTTAAATCTTCTTATTTTTGGTTTCTCTCTACTGGTTGCTGCTTTATTGAACAGGACACTTGTTATTCTCCAGTACTGGTTATCCATATAAACTGGGAGAAATTTCTATAGATAGAGTGGAGCTATATCAGTTAAGGTAAGGAAGGTCAGACTCAGCTTAGGAGAAAGTAAGGTGCAGACCAGTAAGGAGTCAGGATTTGATTGCATATCTGAAACAGGTGGTTCCTTCCTATATATAGACTTCATCAATTTGACATTTATACAACTGTATGTGTTCACACCGAACCTTTACATTTACCTTCAAGAAAATGTTAGATAGATCTGCTTCGATATAGGTTCTACTTTGGCTTGGGAGAAGAATATGGCTGTGATATCACACATTGATCTCACTTCTAGTGCCCTTTTCTGACTAAAAAATTTGTATAAATCCTGTGGTGAAGTTGCTGGAGACTAGATTCTGCCTGGGCACTGCTAACAGGGCAGCTCTTCCACTGAGCCAGTCTGAAATGTAAGCTACAGTGTCCTAAAGTTAAAACCAAGCACCTTTATTTTACTTTGTAATAGCTGGCAAAGTCCTTTCTCAACGTTGGGGTTGCTTCTGGGCAGCCTCTCTGTCCTTGAGTGCCACTCATGTCACTAGAGCACGAGGATTTCAGCCCTCCCGGGGGTCTCTGTACTGCATTCCTCCATCACAGACTCCGTTTGCTGCTTCCCTCTCTCCCCCAGCAAGTGCTGCTGGCCTGGGAAGGCCACAGCATCCTCACTACTGTGGGATTTTAAGGACACGTTGGCCTAAAGCCTCTCTGGTTGTAGCTGAGCCCAGCTTGGAGCTGCAGGAAAGGACTAGTTGACCTGTCAAGGGCCCTTCCAGCCCCACTTTGTCATCAAGGGGGTATGGAGGAGGACAAAACCTAACGGAGAAAAATGGTGTTGTAGAAAGGAGGTGACAGGGCTTGGAGAACAGTGTTGATTCTGAGAGGCAGTGAGGAGGAGGAGATAACCAAGGCACTGGCAAGAGCCACCTCGCTTGATGAGCGAGGGAGACGAGCCAGGCGTACGGAACTCCAGAGAGCAGTGGTGAATAATGAGGTCCAGGATCTCAGCAGCGCGAGGGAGGAGGACGTGGGTCATTAGTCAGAGCAGGCACTTGGGTCAAGCATGGGACCCAAGGGTTCCTTCAAGGAAAAAGGAAGAGACGATGCACTCTGTGTCATGGGAGAGCAAAGGAGACCGTGGAGGGGGTGATGATCTGACAGGGATCAGAGGAAATGGAACTGTCTCACTGGGAAATTTGAAAACTTGTTAAGTGGCAAAAAGTACAGGGGGGAAAAAAAAAGAAGAAGGAGACGGGCTGGATTGGGCCAAGCACTGTGGGCAGTGAGAAAAAAAATGAGAGGGAAGATGCTCCATAAAAGATCCCAAGTGAGTAAAAGTGAAGCCCAGGCCAAGTCGACACGCAGGGAGGGAGGGCTAAGAGTGGATCAGTCATCAATGCTGAAAGCCTGGAAGTCACCGAGAGGCTGAGGGATGGGTGAGATGGTAAGAACTGATGTTGAAATAAACCATGTGATGTGTTGTAGTGGCAAAATGGGTTTTTCTGACGTTTTCTAACATAAATATCACTGGAGTTGATGCAGACATGCAGAGACAAATAAAGTCCTGGGTAGTTTGGTAGCTCTCGTTTCCACATTATCAGAGCTCCTTTCTGTCTTTAATGTAGTTATCACTGCAGCAATATGGATGATATGGAATTGCTGTTCTGTGGGTGGTGTACCAAGGCAAAGTCTACCTGCAGTCACGCTATAAGTGGGACTGAGAACTGAACACAGATCTCCTGAATCCCAAAAAAGTTGACTTATTTTCCCTGTAGCAACCTGCCTTGGGCATAAAAGCCACCTTGGTAAGATACATTTCGCTGAGAAATAAAGCTTTTGACTTAGTTTAATGGTATCATAATTTACTTAGGATATTATTAATGGACCAAAATTAAGCTTGTAATTCCATAGCTGCTGGTTGAAACAGAATTATGTTTAAAAACAAGCTAACCAGGCCTTTGGAGGGGCTTTCTCTGATTTGGTATTTTCTCTTCTTTCAGATAAACCGGGAAAGCTGGTGTTCCTTAGAGCCATGCCCCGATTCCTCACTGCTGGAGCCCAGGAGCACCCGGGAGTCTCCAGGTGAGCTGGGTCTCGTGAGGCTGCTTCGCCTCCACCCCTCCGCATGCAAAACAGAAGAGCAACCTGGGGATTTGCTTTGCTTACAAACCTTCTCCTCACTTTTCTTATGCTTTCCTTTTTTGTTTCTTTTTATTTTTAACCTCGGGGAAAAATACATAAGCAAAAGAAAATGGGTAATGAATCTATAAGGAGTCAGTGTTAGCTTATGGTAGCAGTTTTTGACTTATAATGACTTGTATGGCACGTTGCCTTCGAGAGTAATTATGCATTTAAGGTATTTTGGACATAATTTTGAATTTTTTTTTTTGTTAAAATTGAAAGGGCTGACAGGGAACAACGATGTGATTTCTAGCCAAAATTGATGATTCAAGGAAAAAAAAAAAGAGGTCAGAAACTTAGACTCCCACATCCATATTTAGATCAAAATAAGCAGTTTGTTTTTTGGGTTTTTTTCCTCTAAAAGTTCCCATGATTTCCAGGCTTCAGGAAGCAGGAAGGCTGTTCAGAGCCATCTTTCCCACACCCTGCCCATCAGTGCGGGTGAGCTCACTGCCATGCATGCTGGCTACTGTCCCCTGTCTGTTCCACAGGGACAGTAAAACCTTGCCTGGCAAGCCTCAAAGAGAGTTGATGTCAAAGATAAGGGGGAAAAAAAAGCATTTCCTTTCATTGAATTATGGATGTTTAAAATAAATGAAGTGGACTAAGTTATTTGGGCATGTTGCTTCTTTTCTGCTTGTTTCCCTAGATATTACTTACCCCACTGAGTGTGATCCCCTACTCTTCAGACTGGAGTTAATATGTTCCATTCAACTACAGATTGTCATCTGTGCATGTGAATATATTATCATATATGCAGATAGATCAATATGAATTTTATGCTTACTAATTCATATAAAGCAATATTATAAAATTATGTATTATATGGGCAGGTATGCTCTTAACCTAGATGTCAGCTGTATATTTTATTGCTCGTGGTTTAAGGGGTTAAGGGATTTAAGATGCACATTTTTCATGTGTAGATACTGATGTGGAATTAGAGGATATAGGAGTTACGTGTAGTCTTGGAGGACATGAGGCTTTGGAAAAGGTTCATTAGCAAGTTGTTTGGAAGTGTTCTTCCTGAGGCTTCTTACTCCGTGATGTGTTTGGCTCTGTGTTACGTGCAGAAGTGTGATACCATCTTTGTTTTCTTACCGTGCACATCTTGAAAGAGAAACAGCAGATCTAATTGCTGGGTGTGCAGCGAGGAGGCGATGGCTGCGCGACAGGAGCCCTTCCTGGGCTCTGTGGTCATGACCGAGCCGCCTCTGGGCCTTGCCGGGTCACGGGGCGAGAGACGGTGCTGCGGGTTGTGCAGCGTAGGTGCTGCTTAGGGCAGACAGCAGAAACCCTCTCAACGATGGAAAGCACAAAAAAATCCAGAATAACTCAAAATAAGTGAAGAATCCACTCAACACTGGAAACTTATTTCTCAGGGCACATGAGAAGAGGCGTGTGCGGGGCTCCCCCACTTCTTTCTCCTCCTCATCTTCCTTCCCCGGCTTCCCACCCTTTTGTTTCATGTCCTCTTTCCCCTTCCAGCCTGTGCCGTCCCTTTGCTGATCCTGCAGGGCCTTCCCGTGCTGTGATTTATGGCCTGGGTGAGGTATCCGTTCATCGGCGCATCTGGAGCGTCCCTGCTAGTTTTCCACTGGAACGTGGCTCCAGCCCCTTTGTTTTGCAGTCTGGGCTGCGGACACGCGCCGGCCGCTGCCAGCTGGACCGCCGGCGTCCTGGCCGGGCTCCCTTCCCACTCTGCCGTCTCCTCTGCACTTTTTCCCATTTTTCTTTTCACCTTCTCCTCTTCCCCCTCCCTTATCCCCCTGGATAATGGAAAAGAAGTTCAGATTTTCCAAGTTTACTGAACGGGGGGAAAAGGCATGGGGAACAGGCATGCCTTGTCCAATAACTGCTTTTCCAAGGCTCCGTGGTATGGAAACTCCTCACTGGAATGATGGCGTTTCCAACCAGAGCCAAGTGACGGAGGTGCTGGGAGAGCCCCGGTCCCCCCGATGTGGTGGCACCGCTTTCCTCCTCCTTCACTTACCTCCCACTGCCCTCCCTCTCCACGAGAGCTCTGACCCGGCCAGCGTTCCGCCTCTCCCAGGCTGCGGATTTGGGACTGCATTTGCACCGACATGAGTGACTGTGGAGCTGCCTTGATGGTTCCCTCCTCGACAGAGGCCTTGTGACAGCCCTGGGATTTTCCAGCTGCTGTCAGGCACAATTCCAAGCTCGGGCCAGTCAAGGATAGTGCAAGGAAGAAGGTGACTTCAAGCTGCCCTACCCAAATCTGTGCTCATTGTGTCGGCACGTGAGCTTGATACAGCCAAGCGTCAAGTTTGTCAGATGTAATTTGGAAATGAAGCGACATTTTATTGCCCTGGCTCCTCTCCAGGGACCTAAGCATCCTTTGGTGGTACCTATTTTGGTTAGAGCACATGAAAAAATAGCACCTTGCTTAAAAAGAAAAAAAAAAAGAAGCTGGGGGTTTAGCAGAGGGAAAAGAATGTTCAGTTATTGCCAAAATTGTCATTAATGCCTTTGCCTGCAGACTGAAAAAAAATGAGACTGTAGCAGATGTTATTGATGCAAATCCATTTCTGCTCGGGTTTTTAGAGAGAAAGGATTTTCTGAAGAACCTTAGTCTCTTTCCACACTGCTCATTGTCTGAATCCAGACAGCTAGATAAGACTTCTGTAAGAAAGGCGAGATATGTTTATGTTTACATGTCAGGCATAATCGGAGCTTGGGAACTTGTTTTTTTCCAATAAATTAATTCTGAATCTTAATAAAGTAAATGTGGCCAAGAAAGTTATGCTGTTGCTTTTTCAGCCAGAAGTATAGGAGTAAGAATCAACAGATGGTCCTGATGTGCAGTTAAGCCACCTTGGTTTTAATAAGTTAGAGGGAACTGATTGTTTTTAATTTTACATTTACTGAATCTGAATCTAATTTGTTGGCTGCAGCAGTCAATGGGAAACATCCTCTTATTCTCACTGTGGGGATACCTGATGTGCAGTATATTTATTGGTACACCAAGCTACAAGTGTATCTGACATTTTAATGGAGAATTTCTGTTTAGACACTGTACTTCAGTGATGCCTAAGAAGCCTTTAAAAAGACATTTTAATTTTAGAATAAATTCTCCTGAAAATTTGCAGCCACAGTTTGGGGAAATGAACAAAATTTATAAAGCTGTTTTTACCTTTGTCTTTAAATCCTTGAATTTATTGAGTCTATAAGACTTGATGTATGTGTGTAAAGGAAAGTATCACGTTATAACTCTTTCTGCTTTGCTCCTTTAGAATGTGAAGGCTTCCTGGAGGATGGGCTGAGCAGCGTCTGTGCCTCATCACAGGGAGCCCTTAAAAGAGAGTCTGGGAGCGAGTCTGAGCTCTTCCCCTTGCCTGGTGATGGGATGGAAGACATTGTCTTTGGAAAGGTAGGAAAGCGCGGTTAGGATGTGGTTAAAAAAGCTGAGGCCTGATTCTATAAATCCATTTTGCAAGCTTGGTTAACATGGATTTCAGTGGTGACTTCTTTCTCTAGAAACCTGGTAGTGATTATTGTGAAACAGGATCCGTCGGAAGGATCTGGTAATCTACAATTACATGCAGCCCAATACCAAAAGCTGTGCACATCCCTGATGTTAAAAAGATGGAAGTCATTTTGACAGTCCAAAAGTAAATCCAACATTAAAGAAAGAGCTGAAAAAATCTATTTTCTTGCAAAGGCATTAGGGATAGCACAGGTGATATGAGAGCCATCTTCAGCTAATGCAGCAGAGAACTTTTCTCCTGAAAGCAGTGACTCCCCACTAGCACCTTCAAAATCATATCTATTTTTTCGTCAGTTCAATGCAGCTCCCTTAGGAAGGAAATGCTCACTCTTAAATACTTAAGGCCCATTCCAGTGAATAGTTGTGTTGCCTAGACAACATATCTTTAATGCCTTTTTGTGTGCAAGTAGAAGGAACATGTTTTCGAGTTTGCTCAGGATCAACAAGAGAAGTCATTGCTAACCTTAGTCAGCTCTGTGCCCTTTGTGTTGCTTACAGATGAGAAGGGGAGGGAGAGATTGGTACAAACTATGGTACGGAATCATGCTCCTCAATAGTGATGCTTTGCTTTGGATTTGGCCTTTGGTCTTTATGTTTTTTGTATCTGTGCTGCCTAAATATATTGTGAGGGCAATCAGGTTTTGCTCTTCAACATTCTTGCTAATAATTGATAGTTCTTACTATGAGTAGATGATTAGAAAAAAAATCTGCTAGCAGGCTGAAACAGGGCACGAGCCTCCTTGACTGCAGTCATCCCATGGACTTTGGTCCAAGCTCCATGGAAATTTCCACTTAGATTCTGCATAGTTTTAGCTACCTCAGACTTACCTGTAATGCTGAGTTCCTGCTCCGTAAAATTAAAATCTGGGTACAATTTTCACGCTTGTTTTCAGAGAAATATGTGTTATATACCAAAGTTCTTCTTGGTTAAGACAAATCAGATGATGGTGAATATTTTCCAGCAAGATGGGAAACACCACAGCTTGGACGAAGTGATCTCATGTGCTATAAATGAACAGTATAGTCATCCTGAGCAAATGTGGTAGGGCACAAAGCTCACCAGCCTCACCCTTTCCCATCGTACTTTTGAAGAGCTGGGAGACCCTGGATTTTGAGAATACAAGGCCTTTTGGTGGAGCACTGTCTTCCATTTCCTTGTGTAGACTGACATGAATTAAGGCAAGAGACCTTGCCATTTGAGTCTCATTTAATCATAGTAAGGAGGTGGGTAAGAGTGTTGTGAGAACATAGTAAGTTATATATTACATACAATTTTGGCTTTTTCCATTTCTTATGGAAAAAGGAGTTTGTTTTTCCAAATTTTTTTTTAAAAAAAAACCTTCAAAACTTAGAAAGCATTGATGATCCAATGTATTTGGAGTGCCATGAGGAAAAGAAAGAGCTGCTGGGAAAGCGAATCTTCAGATCTCCATTGCCAATGGAGAAAGGAAAGGACAGAGTGAGGAAATTGGTTTTTTAATAGAAAGGGAAATATTTTATTAAATTGGCAGCCTTTGTAGTGCTCTCATGTGGTGGATTTCAGATTTCATCTAGAAATGAGGAAAGTTCAAAAGGTTCATGAGTTGAGTTTAGGAAGTTATTCAAAGTTGGTCTCAACCTCAGTCACATTTTTCTCTGTCTGCTCTGCTGACTAACTCAGCTTGATTCCTCATCTCCTTTCTCAGAATTCTTCCATGTACCTTTTTCTCAGCTATTTATGTAAACCCAGAAAGGTCTGTTAAGCTTTGTGAGCTTATTCTTTAATTCAGTCTTCTTTCTAAACTCCAGAGCACAGCTGGTGAAAATGAGTGTTAAAAGTATTTTTTAAACGTCCATTTAAGTAAGAACTGGATTTAATTTTTCTTTTCCAAAATTTTATAAGATATATTTCTTAGTTGTAGTTAGTTATCTCTGAGTCTATTAAATACTACAGTTCTCATATTAAACTGAGAAAAGAGAGGGCATGTTTACGAACAGAAGAAGAATCTCAAATCTTTGGGCATCACGATTCGTGCTCTTACCACTTGCTCTTACATGCCCTTGTTTCTCCTAGGTTTACCGAGAGTTGAGCTGCCTTCTTTGAGAGTATTTTTATTATGCAAGACACTCTTCCTCCAATAGAGTTTTGCATAGTGGCAGGAGTGGCAGGGTAGCTGTTAATCCAGAATTAACTGTTACAGGGAGCTGATGGAATAAGCCACTGCCTGTCCAGGGCATCCTGTGAAATTTGCTCCTTCCATAAAAATCACTTGGAATTTATAGATTTTAAGTGCTGATTCTGTCCCAGGGCATAGGAGGGCTGAGGTGTGTTGGGGTAGGATATGTGCCTTTAGCTGGCCCTGATGTTTGAGTACTTGTTCTGCCTGGTGGCTCCTGGTTTGCTTGGAGAGACTGGACTTGGAGAACATTCAGACTCAAGGCGCTCCAGGGTTAAATCCTGACTTGGTTTTTCAGACTTTGGAGGCGGCTGTTGAGACTTCAAAATCCCCTTGCAAACGCATGTTCTAAGAACTCCAGTAAATGTCATGTTTTGTACATCATTCCCCAGCTTTATTCCCATGTCCTCGTCATCCTCCTTCTCCGAGCAGCCGCCTGTGCAGACTTTGCAACAGCCCCTGCTTGAGTGATTAATGCAGCAGAAGGTCATTTCTCACAACCATCCTGTAATTTCCTGGGGCGTAGCCCATATGTCTTGCTCATCGTAGCTCTTAAACTGCCACCAAAATTCAGCGTTGTGAGGATGGTTTTAATTCAGCCCTTGGGAAGTGATTCACAGGAGCGGCCCCCTTGGGATGTGAGGAACCTGCAGCTCATTGTCAAAGAAAGGGCTGGAGCTCACACTTGGTTTCTGCCTTTGTTTTGATTTGATAGAGGAAATAGGAAAGATTTATATTTCTATGTATTTATTTTTCTTAGAATTATTTTTTCTCAAAGACAAAAAAAAAAGCGAGGATAAATATTTGAAAAAGAGCAGCTCTCAACAAGGATATTCTGGTCCAGTCAAAATCATAAAAATGTTAATAAATAATTAATAGGTGGCCACTACTGTCGGGAACATGGAGCTATAGATAAATATGAATAAAGTGATTTATACATTATACAGTGTTTTGCATGTTATTAAGAAAACCTTTGATTCAATCAAAAATTGAAAACTCAAGAATTTTGATTAACCTTTTCTTAGTTTTCATAATTTATGGTCAATTCAATTAGAAGTTGAATGCATTGAGGTGCAGTGCCGCTTGTCTAATTTGAAGAAAAATAATATTTCTTTAATATTTAATTTCTCCTGTGGGAAAAGAATGAGTTAAAATCCAATTCTTTTCTACAAACTGTAAACAGGATTAAACAGCAGAACACACTTAATGGCACTTGGCCACATAGCTAATTGTTTTCATAGGTGTCTCCAGTATAGATTTTTCTTCCATATGTCAGCCAGACTGGGCATTTTCCAGAGTCCTGCTCCTTTGTACCAGCCATTTTGCTTTGTTTCAGAAAAGCATCATTGAAATAATGATCAAATATTTTAGAAGTAATGAATTAGGATCACACGTTCAAGAACGTTGCATCGTGCTTTCTGGAGTGTGTCTGGTGCTCAGGGTAGAAGTTCAAACAGTGCACACGTATTTCACATTTTTAAATTTCTCTTCAAATTGCAATTTAGTGATCAAAACCCTGAAGTTACCCTGCAAGGGAAGAGGTTTTCCCTCTCAGCTATAAACTGGAACAGTACACCTTATCTGAGGCATAAAATTCCTTTCTTTACTCTGAACTTATTGCCAAATATTTAATTTGGTGTTCTGCAATGTTCTCGCTGTATTTATATCCAACTTCCAATGTTTGCCAAGTGCCCTGTCCTTCCACCGCGCCGGTGCCATGTCGTCCTCTCTCCTCCTGTGCTGCCCTCAAGTCTCACAGCATTTTCCTGAGTCTCAGGAAAGCAAAGCAGGCTGTTTCCTCTTCTGAACTAGTATTATCCACATAATGACTACTTAATATGTCTGGATTTAAGCAATTCGTTAAGCTCTCACCATGAGTCACACAAATATCAGATTATCCTGCATCACGCCAAATATAATCAAAAACTTTACAGGGCATCCACTTCATTCTCCCTCGTTTTAACCTTTTAGATGAGTGTCAAACCCATTAAGTTAAATTTGCAGTTTAAGTTCCCCATCACCGCCTACTTACACAAATTTGCCATTAATATTTGACATCTCTTATTGTGAAATGAATACATTGGAGGGGTGTATTTTTAGTGTATCGTTTAATGTGTAGTATTTAAGGAGTGTGTTTGTTCTCGAGTATCATACTATGAGTGCTACTTTTTTCTTCTTTCATTTTGACGGATGAGAAGGGGGAAATAGTGTGACAGCATCTGTTTAAATCCTCTTAACAACACTATTGTGCATCTATTAAGTGAAAAGAAGGTGAAAAAATAGGCAGCCAAGCTAGGGCTCTTTTTTTAGGTTGTGAATTGCTTTTCTAGGTGCCGCTCTGAACACTTCCACTTCTTGGTATTTGATTTAACCAGAAGCTTTTAGCTCAGATTCATGCCAAGAAGGGAGCCTAGCGCGCACGGACCAGGCCTGGAGGACACTGAGGTGCGGGTTGGCACGTGGCCTTAGTGCTCCCCTTCATCCCATCCCTGGTGTTTTCCTAATGCTCGTCTCCCTTCCAAGAATTGTACTTTTTATTCCGGCTTTTTTGACCAAATGCAGCGCCAAGAGCCGACAATTTGAAGGCAATTACCTGCCCTGGCTTTGGTGAACAGACCATTTTATACGATCTGGTAGATGGCTCTGTATATTATTATTTTAAATGATGCAGCGCAGGGCTCTGCAGGAGAATAAATTGAAACTTCCCACGTCAGTCCCTGGGGACAAACAGCATTTCAGACCAAAGATGATGTCATGAGCGTCGGGTTTTTCCTACCAGCCACGGGGAACACAGGATAAGCAGGGCCTGTATTGTCAGCATGTGGTCCCTAGCCAAGGAGAACCAGTTTGGGTTCCACTTAGTGTTTCTGGAGCAAACTAAACCCAAAATTGCAGGATGAATCAAGACCTGTAATGCAACACAGCTGATCCTGTGGAACAGTATTTTTTAATTATAGCTGGATTTGGAAAATGCTGCAAACCCTGGTATTTAACTTTTTGCTTAATGGAAAATGGTTGAGGATAGGGATTGCAGGTAGAAGTGGCTGGAGATGCAGTTTGCTGCAAGCAGGATTCCCTGTGTAGCGTGAAATGCTATAAAGTGGAGATTAAGGCACATCTGGGGAGCCCAGGACTGCGCTGTAGGTGACCTAGAGATGGAAGAGACAGTAACAGCAGGGAGTACCTCAGCCTCCTCTGAAGCCAGAAGAAAATGTCTCCCTTCCCTAATGACTAATTTACCTCACACTGTCAACTAAGAAATCTTCCAAATAAATATATTTGCATTTACTTAAAATGTTAAATGCAATTATCTAGCCTCGCTTTTAATGTTCTCTGATATTCTTCTCCTTTTGTCGCAGCATCCCGAAGAGGAGCAGTCGGTGTGTGATGTCACCAGCTCCAGTTCCTCTGCCGACGACACCATGTCCTTGGAAAGAAACTCATCCCTGGGCAGCGACACCTCCCTGCCCTTCCCACCGGCGCTGAACTTCATCAGGCCCAAGGACAGGTACAGTTTGGATGGAAGCTGCATTAACATGGTGGCCACGGAGGGAAGAGAGGGTGAACCCGCTGGCTCGGGCGAGACGGAAGAAGAGCTGGACAGCATTACCGACGTGCCCGCGCACTCCTCCGTCCTGAGGAACTCCATGCGGCCGCTGTCCCCCTTCCGTCGCCATAGCTGGGGGCCGGGGAAGAACGCCACCAATGAAGCAGAAATGAATCAGAGGAGGTGAGTGAAGAGCTGCTTTGCGTTGCTTTGCAGCAGCTCATGCATGTTCACGTAAGCTTTGTGCTTGACATGGTAACAAAAGAGAAAAGTGGGGATGTCTCTCTCTTTTTTTCACTCAGTAGAGTGAAAAAAATCTTATACATTTTTTTAATAAAATTTCAGGATGAAAGTGCTTAATACCTACAGTACACTTCAGCTTTCCAGAGCATAGAAAGAATGACTCAAAGCTTGTTAAAGTGGATGGAAATGCCTTGTAACAGACCTTCCACTTGAATCATCACTGCCCCTTTCTGTATGAAGGGTTTTGTTAAAGGAATTATTGGTGTGTAAAGTCTTGAGCTGCTGTTTCTCTGACTTGTAGTATGGGCTTCTGGGTATTAAACAGAGGATCTTAAACTTGGGGTAGCTGTGAGGTGGATAGTTCCATTTGACTCTGGATTAATTTCCGAGTCACTTTCACTTCAGGCTCTCATAGACAGTACCACCTAAAACGCATTGCCAGCATTCTTGGGGATGCCCAGGAAGATTCTCTGTTTTCAGTTTTGTTCTTTCAGAAAATACAGTAGGGAAGGTCCTAACAGCAGAATGACAGTGAGACTGTTTTGTGGTTCCTTGTAAATAGCTGCTGGGCAGTTGGGATGATCCCGTGGGAGTCGGGCATCTCCCTTTTGAAGTACAGGAGCATTAGAAGCCATGTGTCTTGCTAAAGGCAGGTTATAAACCCTTCACCGTTTAAAGCTAATACCAAAAAGCATTAAAGATAACACAAGGTGAAAGGTGGATTATTATTTACTTTTATTATCATTTTTACTGATGCCTTTTTTGGACTTCAGTCCAGGTCCCCAGGTGATACTTAAATGAATAAAGTAATACCTATCCTGTAAAGCTACAACAGAATCAGCAGCAGATATATAAGCTGGTTTATGATACAGTGAGTCCATAAGCACATAAACTCATTTAGAAACATTTATTTTTAAATGTAGGACCTCTTATGTAAGGATTTCTAAGAGTAATAAGCTGCATAGCTAGCAATTACTGCTAATACTTAACAGATGGAGTTAAGTTCTTTGGCATCAGGGTTTGGAGGCAATTTATGATGTGGGAAACTACATCTATTGTAAATGTAAGATAATTTGAGTAAAGGAACGGTAATTATTCTCGTATGTTTTCAGATACAGCTGCCACTTCATATACTGGCTGTCACATAGGTTAATTAGAGAAGAAAAGCTGGATGGGTCTTAGCTGCTGTTTTGTTCCTGCTTTTTTTGTGCTTTTGATACAAAGAAATTTGAATTATTTATTTTTTTTCTGTTCTCATACACGGCTGTTGTGATGGTGGTGGTTGTGTTGCTTAGGGGATGTGAACAGATACGTCAGCAGTGAATCCTGTATCAGTGACTCTCATGCAGAGGAGTTAAAATTGGGAAGATTGTCTGGGTATTTGTTTCATTTGTGTCTATTTTTCTGATTAAAGGGGAGTGGCTTTTACTTCACTTTGACTATGAAAACCTTTTAAGTGAAGTCACACAAAGTGCCTTATCTAAGGCCTGTCCTGTCAGACATTGCTCTGCCCGTTCAGCCTGCTAAATTAATGGAGGAGCAGCTTAACCAACAAAGGTGGAGTTGGCACTCGAACAAACCCAAGGACCAACCTGAAGAGCAGGGCAGGATTGCACAGCCATGATATGGAGGGGCATCATGTTGCCTTTTACAACAGCTGCTGAATGAGCCAAACGAAACGTGGTTCCCGTTGAAGTTTGGAGCCCTCAGCCTGCTCCAGCTGGTCCAACCCCCCCTCCCAAAAAAAAAAACCCTCAACGGAGGCAGCTGAGTCCGACGTCAACAGAGCTGCTGGTGTAGGACCCCAGGAGCCCTGCTAAAAAGCCACATTTTGTATGATTTGATCATTCCTGGTGTTACGGGTTTTCTGGAGTGGAAACATAAAATTTTGTTCACAGAAAGTATTTTAAAAATCCAGACATCTCAAAATGTGAAAATAGGCCCAATTCTCATCCTTTTACACCTCTCCTCAAATCTGTTTTATGGATAGTCCTTATGTCTTCATTTTGCTGCTAAAGACGTAAAGATGACCAGCCAGACTGCCACAAAAGGGATGTTCATCCTTCTAATGATCATCCTAATTCCTCGCATTCATAGTGGATGTTAAGTATCTCTCTTTTAACAACAGTGCAGTGTTGTTAATGTTCAGGGCTGGGAAAAGAAACGACTGCATTTTTCTCTGATGGACTAAACACTGCAGAACTGAAGCCGTTGTTAATCCTGGTTGTTAACAGCTGCTGTCAAATAGTTTGTCCTAATCTAAACTTAAAACTGACTTGGGTTTGGCAGCAGCTAAGCTGCAGCATTGACGATACCTGTTCAACCTTTTTCAACCTTTGTTATAAAAAAAAGAATTGGTATGAGAGAGAGATTCATTTCTTGCTTTAGTACTCCATTTTGTGTTCTCTTCAGCATTTCCATTCCCTCTGTCATTTGTGTGTTGGGGATAATAATTCTTTAGCTGCCATTTGTTCATTTTATTCCATTCGATTTGCTGACCACTTTCCCATGATTCATTTTCAGTTCAATGCGAGTTCTGGGGGATGGTATAAAGAAGCCTCCCATTCATAGGAGAAGGTACAAAGCCAACTAACTTGACTAACCCTTTTGCGTTTGAATGTCTACTAATCCCATACCATCATGTCACCTAATGTGAGGCTGGTCACACCTCTCAAAGCAGCCTTTTTGATATGGGCCATTGACATGGGCCAATCTATATGACTTTTAGAGCACTTGGGAATGCCATTTCCTCCAGGGCACCGTGCTGGTACGGTGAGAAAACTTGAACCTCGTTTTGTGGGGCTTTTCCACATATAATATTTGAGGTCGTATTGAAATCATTGTTTATCTGAACAAATATTTTCAGCTTTTTTTTAAAGCCCATCAGAAACCAGTACCAAGCCCTGCAGGATGGGCACCTGAGGGAAGGATCTCAAAGTCAGAGAATACCCTGCAGATGGTGATGAGCC
Organism: Eudromia elegans; assembly: GCA_003342815.1. Taxonomy (NCBI): domain Eukaryota; kingdom Metazoa; phylum Chordata; class Aves; order Tinamiformes; family Tinamidae; genus Eudromia; species Eudromia elegans. The sequence goes on from PTEX01000393.1 coordinate 175,113, forward strand.
TAGTTTTGCTGTTTTGCAGTTTTTGAAGCCGTCTTCCTAAAAAAAATAGAAAATAAGTATTTCTGCGTCTATTTGCTTTTCTTTGCTTTCTTCTACAGCACACACATTCAGTTCCTCTTTCTTCATGTAAATACATATTTTCACACATTTAACCTTAGAACTATCTATTAACATATGAAGGAGAATTTTTGACTTAGCAGCTGTGTTGGTTGCCTGCTTTTATATATTTAAGTTTAACTTCTTCAATGGTTGAACCTCTGCTGATCTCCCATGGCCTGTACCTGTCCTCCTGTGGCAGGTTATTGGAAAAGTTCTTTTCCCTTGAGATGGATGGGGTTACCTGGAGTATTGCTCTGGGCTACCCACAGATGTAAACAACCACCTGTATCTTCATGTACAACAAAATGTCCCCATGGCCTTACCAGGCATCTGCATAAATGAAAACTTATGAGGAGCATCATATAATTCAGGGGAGGACTCTGGAAGAAAAAAAAGAGGAAGGACACAAGGGCCAACATGTTTTTTGACTTCTGGGAAAGCCAGTCCATTTGCATCCCTCTCTGCTCTGTAGGAAGAAGCACAGTGCTTCTCAACTCATGCAAATGAGCATCTTTTTGCTATTTTTATGTTAATGCTCGCACAGTTCCAACACAGGAGTCAATGCTGAGACACTGAACTTACCCACATTGTCAAGAATTACACCTCAAATAAGCAATGTGAAATATCTAGTAAATTCTGCAAATTTATGATAATTCTTTCATAAGCATTCTCTCCTCTGTTTTTCCTGACTTCCCAACCATTTTGATATCATCCTCCAACGCTTGTTGCAGAGTGACAGCCTGAAACTGATTGCAGCAATTTGTGTGTTCATCCGGGCTGTTGTATACAATAACTCTCCCCCACACCGCCCCTCCATAGTCTACATTTTCTGTGTCTACAGCTTTTCTGCTGTACAATGACGTCCGCTCAGTTTTTAGGGGGTTGCCAATAGCTTGTGGGTGGCTCGCCAGCAGGATGGTGATTCTGTAAGTCTCTGTTTTCCGTAGTTGTTGCCAAGAGGTCTTTATTCCTCTCTGAGATCTCCCACCACTCCAGACTTCCTCCCGCAGGGTGCTCACTTTCTTTCTGCCTCCATCTCCCCTCTCTCTCCTGTCATCTGCCTTCCTCCCATGCCGCTTTAGCATTTTAGATTGTCACTCTAAAGTGGCAAGAGTCGGGAATAGATGCAACTTTACAAAGACACTATCTAGGGTAAGTGTTGTGTGATCTCAACATGGAAATTTTTCTCTTTCCATTCCGAAGTACACACAAGCATTATGGGCTGATGCAAACAAATCAGTGAAAGGAAATTAGTGCAAGAGCAGTGGATGAGACCGAAGGTCCATCTGGCCCCCCATTCTAGTGGCAATAGGTGGGTGACCAGGGAGTGTAGTCCAGGGAAGCAGGGCTGATACCTGCCCATGTTCCTGTCTTAGTCTTCCCCTCCTCCTGCTCAAGTGATTTCCTGAACACACTGCTGGAGGTGCAGACTGAGCAGATGAATGGTGCAGATAGGTTTACTGTGACCGTGAAGGCTTATTTCTTTTATGACCTCAAGAAAGTATTTAATCCTCTTCCCTCACTAATACTTCCTTCTATCATATGTTTTAGTATGGGCATGATTAAGCCCTTAAAGTGTGGGATGTTATGGGCAGGTTTGCCTTCATATAAAGCATGTTCAGGGCAGTATGCTGAAAGCTGCTAGTGAAGAGTACCCCGATCTGTGATTGCAAAGTTCTGTAGAGTGTCTGCACCCAGGTAACATCCTTGATGGAACAGCCAGCAGTTTTTGGAATTCTCACCCTCAAACCCTTCCAAATTTTTTCTGTGCTGTACTATTGTGGAAAGGATACATGGCAGTGGCAAAAAAATATACACAGACAGCAGCTTTAAACCTTCTTTTGTACCATCTGAGCTTTTTAATTTTTTCAGATTTTGGATGAGAGATACTAGAAAAATACTGATCACTACTAACATAATGGCGATGTTATTCCTAATGCACTCTTGGCTTTGGTGTGTTTGGTCCTGTTTTCCCTCAAAATGTGTCTCCTCACGGAGAGCAGTTTGTCTAGTATGTCAAACACCCACTGATGGGATCCCATTCAGTGGTAATCAAGGACTTCCATCTTTTGGAGGAGTCTGGCATGTTCTGACAACCAGAAATATATGTTACCTTTTGCACTGATTTGTGTGAGTGTGTTTTTTTCCTAAAGATATGCATGAGTGAGAGTCTTTTACCATTGACCCTCTTCCATAACCGTGCAATAATCAGAGCCGTTTTCCCTTCTCTGCCTCTCTGATGTTCCCAGTTTGAGCTGGTGTCCCTCTGGCGTACAGTTCATTGCCATGGCTCCTGACTTTAATTGTAGAAGGTACGGTATAAACGAGCGTGCGGCGGCAGCAAAGGAGCACTGCAAAGCCCGTGTCGTCAGCTTCTCGTGCCTAGGCTTTCTGTCCACTGCTCTGGCTGAAACGTGCACGTGTGTTTTTGCTTCGGCTGCTTTTTCGGCGAGTGAGCTCGGAAATGGGTCTTCTCAAACTGGCTGCAGGTGGAGGCGGTGGCTGCTTTCCGTGGGCCTTGAGTGTTAAAGAAGCTGTGCTGTTGGGTTGGAGCTGCTGTTTGCCCTGCGTTTTGCAGCAGCGATAGCCAGAGCGATAACTGTGAGAGCCGAGGAATCAAAGTGAGAGTTAATGAGATTCAGCGCTGCTTTGTTCTGGACGTGTCTTATGAAGGGTTTAAGTTCATACAGACTTGCTCTTTGTAAATTGAAAGCTCCGGTTTCTGCTTCAAAGAGGCTAATCATGTAAAACCTTCTGTGAAACAACAGTCTGATAGCCCCAGATGAAAATTTCCCAGACATTTAAAATACGCATTGTCTGTAAAAAGTCGCAGTGTTGGGATTAATGCTTGTAGGTCAGATCTTTTCCTGATAATGTGCATTAGCATCACTGCAGGTCTGTCTCCCAGACTTTATAGCTCCTATTTTCCTCTGGCACTTCTTGCTGGTCGTGGGTAGAGCTTTTCAACTCTTTTTCTGACAACTAGATATTTAAAATGAAAACAATCTGCACTTGAAGTTGCAGAATTGATTAGAATTTGGTCTAGATGCCCTGACTAACTAGGCCGATATGACCAATTGGTGACAAATTGATGGGCTAAATAATAATATTTGAAGTTTTGAGCAGAGTTATTTGTGTCGCAACAAGCTGCATTTTGTTTGTTTGTTTGTTTGCTTTGTTTTGTGTTCTGTGATATCGCAGTTATCTTCAGATAACAGAAAATGTTCTTCATGTTCATCTAGCCTAGATAATCAGTAAGAGGGCATCTGATTTCACTGTGCAGGTGTTTTAGAATAATCTATATAAAGCCTGATGATGATGGACATTGTTGAGTTAAAATCTTCCTAAAACAGATTAAACTGTTAATGCCCCAGCCAATCTCTTTCTCACTAACTAACATGAAAAAGTCTGTCCTGAATGTTCATACTCCAGATTTACTGCAATTTTTGCTTTGAAGATATATTTACCAGCCCCTTATTACTTCTAATGAAATGTAGAACTTTAGTAACTACTGTGCAAGTCTACCTGAATTTAAAACTCCTCTGGTTTAGAGTGAGGTTTACTTTGTTGTTTTTTCCTCTTTAATTTGTTTGAATGCTGGCTGTTTGGCTACTCAAATTTCATGATTAGTCTGAAGCTGAGATACGTTTGTCCGTTTATTTAGGGTAGACCTCAAACCAAACCTTATGGACATAAATGTGCTAGTGTGTCCGGAGGTAAATCTGTAAGCTGGCACACTAACCCCAAACTGGACTTGAAATTGATGCTTGGCCTCCGTGGTGAGGAAGGTCAGAAGCGGAAGGTCAGGGTGAAGGAAGATCAGGTGGAAATAATCACATGTGAAGCATTGTTTTAGAGTATATTTAGCATTATTTTCTGTAGAGATCACTTGTCTGTCCTCAGCAGCTCTCTCTACAGACAGAGGTTGGCCATCCCTGTCATATCTACCAGTTCTATAAGCAATAGTTTTATATTTTGTTTAGTTTTGAGTGATTTTATCTAGCTTCACTGGACAGACCTAGTTTTATAAGCGAATGATGTTAGTACTGATGGGCTGATGGAGACACGTTTATTGAATTAGGAAGATTAAAAAAGAGGAAAAATAAACCAGTTTCCACTGAAAGAAGGGCATTATCAATGCTAAAGCCTTTTGCAGTGACAAGTGCATTCAGAGGATGATCTGCAAAGAAGAATATTGCACTCGGCCCTGGGCTGATTCCGTGGCTGCTGAGAGCTGTAGTTTCCGAGTATAAGCAGCACTAGGCTATGCACATAGTTCAATTTGGGTGTGTATCAAAGTCTTTAAAAGATTGATTCTAGATTTTCCTCTGCATCTGTCAATCAGGAGAAAAAAAAATATGGAAAAGTCTACCAACCCAGGAGTGTGAATGGTTATTCACAAGCAACCGTAATGTCTCAGTAGACACACAAAGGTGCTGCTATTTGTTATGAAGAAAATGTAAAGATAAATCCCTCCACTGCCACCTGCACTTGGTCCTTGAGAAATAAAACACTGAGAAATAACCTAAGTGTTTCCCTGTATGGTTCAGCTAGGGATTGCATTCTGTTGTACGCTTGAAAGCCCTATGTGATGAAAGACAGTAGCCCATGAGAATTGGTCAGAATTTAACCCACTTGTTTTTAATTCAGTTACAGCCTAGAAGGCCTTACTGGGGACCCTGGTGAGAACAAGAAGCCTTCAGCAAGCTTGGAGACTTCTTCTCTGAGCTCCAAGGATCTCCGACGAAGTCCGCTGGCCAGCGATGAATGTGGGTCCTTGGTGTCTCTCACTGAAGAACTGGAGCAGGGAGAAATCAGAGACTATGATCACCAGGTAATCCTGTCCAGCTATTAATAGTTTTTTAAAAAACTCTTAAGTAAGCAAAGTCATGAAATACTAATATATAGTATTATTTGAGACATCATCTTTGACACAGAGATTTTCCACTTTGTTAAAATTAGCTACTTGGTCATTTGAGGCAACGTGTTTGGTGGGCTAAAAGGGTGGAGAATAAGGAAATACCCAGTTTTTCTGGGAGTAAAGTTCTACTTGCCTTTCTCACCTCTTACCTTATTCTGGGGAAGGTGTTCTTGGTTGTTTAATTTTTCTGCTGTTTGACTTTCAGTGTGAGTTTCAGCCAGCACAAGGCCTGAGCTGTTATCCGTAATGGGTATCAAGCTGTTGGGTTTGACATGTTCACTCAGTGTTTTTCTTTTGTTTTGTTTTTTCCTCAGATGAATCAAAGATCACAGCCACAAGGATTTAATTTCTGTGCCTCTGCTGTTTCTTCTCCACTGACCAAATCTATGTCTCTAATGGCAATTAGTAAACCAGTGCTGGACAGTAAGTAAATTTTCCATTATCCTTATCCATTCCATATACAGTATTATTAAGCATCTCTTGCTACCTTCCCACGGCAGAATTATTGGTACCTGATGTTTCTTTCATCTATCATGTTAAATATAGATGCCCACTATTGCATGGATCTGTGAGTAGGTAGGCAAACCTTACTTAGTTTATATCTTTATTTTCTTCTTATCAGCATCTCTCTAGTGTTATCAGTTCCATTGTTTCTTTTTTCTCTTCTTAATTATACTGGTATCAAAATTCTGATTTATTGAGTTTGTTTTAGAAGAACTCTATTTGAATTTAACATCCTTTCTGAATTGTTCCCTCTGCTATTGAGATAAATTCTGCTTGAATTCTAGTTTTCCTAATTCTGGATTTTTGAAAGCTAAGATGTAGGAACTTGAGAGTGCATGCCTTGGTATCACTGAGGGAGCTTGTGGCCCTTTCTTTATTTTGAAATAAATGTTTTGGGGCAGACCGGCATAATTTACTGAATCACATTCCTGAAGAAAATATCAAAAGTTGATCAGGTGAAAATTTTCTCTTTAGTTCATCTTAATAGATGCAACAACAAGCATTTAATTTTTCAGCTTTGCAGGGTTTATTCTTCCAGTTGAACCATTCAGAAGGCTGCAGCTGCATGTGCTTAGGAAAGACCGTGCTGCACGTGTTTTCATTTTCTTAACTGTCACCCCAAAAATGGATTTATTTTTTAGATCACCTCTCATTGTTCAGTGACAGTGTCTGATCTTTTCCTCTTTCTTAACATACTGCTGTCTTGCAGTTATGTAATACCCATCTTTGGGCTGTTGTGTGCAATTATGGGTGCAGGGTCATGGTTATCTGTACACTGCAATTAGCGCTTTTCCCCATCCCCACAAACGAAAAAGCCTTTTTTTTTTTTTTTGTTTAGTTTTGTGGTCAGTAGACCAATCAGCTCCCAGAGGAGTCAGCAGATGGTCAAAGGGTTTATTCGACAGTTGTATGTTTTTGATGAGTTTTGTCATGCAGATTCACTCTGGTACTGTGCTTCTGAAATTAATGCCAAAACATTAACTTTAATGGAAGTGTCAGATGCAAATGGAGCTGTACTGAAAAATTAGAAGTTCTGCAAAGCTTAAAGGGAAAAGGTACTTGAAAGAAAGGCATTTTAGTAATTTAGGAAGCTTGCTGGAAGAAGCTCACAGAGATTGAACTATGTAGGAGAAACTTAAATTCTTTGTCCTCATTCTTCCATGATTAATAAGCATGTGGCCTAACGAATGTGTCCCACAGCAACAGTAACCAAAACACTGGCAAACTTATCCCATGAAAAGATCAGATTTTGCTCTGTATGATGGCGCACCCTCTTTCCTTCTTGTGCTGAAGGCCTTCATTATTTTTTTTTAAGCAACCAATTTATTGGCAATGCTTCCAGTTGCTAACCAAACACTATAAATAACTCGGCTAACTCCCAGAAAACAGACTCTCGTGGTGAAGAGAACCTGGCAGGCTGATGCTTTCCTCCCTCTTGCTTGAGACTTTCCTTCAGGAAAGAGGAGCCTCACAGAAGGAGATTGCAGCGATGGAAGATTTGTGCCACTATCCTTGGAACCAGATAAATTCCAGCTTTGTCACAATTTTCTTGTCTCATAGTCCACATGAAAAATGCCGTCAAGGAAATTATCCTCCTGTTTTCATGTCATCCTGAGCATGATGGTCTCTTTGTGAGAGAAAGAAAAAAAGAGAAAGTATTAAAATATTTATGGGGATTGTGGAGGAACTAGCAGGGTTCATGCTCTGGTTTGAGAAGGACATCTCTTAGCTGTGGACATTGATGTTAAAATGACTAATGCTTTTGTGTGCTTTCCTTTCTCAGTAGCTAATTTGATAGCTCTGCAGGGTCTGTCTTTCGCAGGAAGGTGGTTTGAAGGAAGCATCCAAAAGCATTACTCATGTTGGAAATTTAGGTCATGGATTCTCTTTGCGACTCAAACTCTTGACTTAAATCTCTTCATTCTACCTCTATTACCTTGAAACAGAAATGGTGATACCTGTTGGAGAGGCGACCATTAATATATATACAAAACAACTTAGTGCCTTTTTCAGAAAATCTGGGATTACGTGATATAAAGTTTCTGGTACCATTTAGCTTAAATATCCATGTTGTTGTAGCAGAATACTTAAAAGCCATGCAAGAATAAATGTTTGGTGAATTGGGAGTAAATTTTTGGGGAAACTTCTAATTGTCCATGTTTCTTCATTTCACTTACATAATTTTATGTTAGATGTTTAAATAGTAATAATAATCCTTGACCCCTGCAAGTATGTCTGGATGAAAAAGCAGCAACATCTTTTGCAAAAAAACTTCAAAAATTAAGTCTGATTGAGTAAATATATGGAGAGATTTCTCCCGTCTTTCCTATATGTTGTCATAGGTACTGAGATGGGAGCAGCTTCCAAGAATGAGTTTCTAACCCACACTTCTTGTCTCCAAAAGTAGCTGTGGCCACTCACAACTGCTACTGCTGTAGCATTTCATAGAGAGAGGTCACTAGAGCTGTTGGCTGGAGCGCTTGGAAGATTGATTTGAGTTCTGGAATAGCAAGGCTCCAGTGTGGAGCATTGTTAAAAAGCCAGGAACTGCTATAAATAAAATCACCAAAATGGAAGTTGAATTGAACTGTGCTGGAGGACATTGTGCTATTTACAGTAAAGTATTATTGTTCATCTTGACTTTTAGTCTAAATAGATACTAGACTGCAGAAGAAAGAAAAGGGTGTGTTCCAGTCATGTCCTGGGACAGTAGTCGGAAACAGTCTAAACAAAACGAGCATCTGAATCTTACCAAGAATTCTTCAGTTTAAATGCCTTCTACTGGGTCTGTCTCTAGGGTTGTCCTGCATTAGGTGGTGAAGTTAGAAATGTATGAACACAATTTTAGTCCATCCCATGAGGAGTTTGCTGCTTATGACAAATGACTGAAGGAAAATTTCAGGAGAGTTTGCCTGGCATTGCATGTTTTGCATGAATATTTCTCTAACGTCTTTGAATATTCTGATTGTCTGAATTCAGCTTTGCAGTAAGTTATCAGCAATGCAAAAGCTTCTCTTTGTATGTGACCGGGAGGATAGGTTGGATCAGTTTATGGGGCTTGACTGTAGCATAGACTGCTGTAGACTTTTTTAGGTTGATAAAAATTTAAACATATCTGCTAAAGAATCAGACATGTTCTAAGAAAATATATAGACTAGCCTTCAAATATTAGTATTTGACTATGCAGCAATTTCAATTAAAAGTAGAGGGGTTGGTAGGTTTCTGCATCTCTTTCCGGAAGAAGCCGTACTTTCAAAGAATTGTGTTTACATAGCAACAGCCTTGCAACTTCTCTTAAAAATAATTTATTTTTAAGAAGCAATTAATGTCAACTCCTTTTAGTGTGCGAAGTTTTCAGGAGAGGCCATGGGCAAATACTGGGGATTTCTGGAAAGGTGTTAGCAGTACTAGCAGATAATAAAATTTCACATATTGAAATAGATGGAAGAGTAGTAACATATATGAGAAAATATACTTGAAATTGTTTTCGTTATTCTTTTGCTAGTGGGAGATATTGTATCACAAACTGATCGCTGCGTTTAGCACTCTGTTTGAAAGACTCCTTACATGGAGAGGTCTGAACAGGCTGCAAAGGATCTTTTCCCATATTGAGGCAGGGGCATCCTCTGAAGCCTGCACATTCTGCATTCTTTGTTGCTTGTGCCTTTTCTGAGGCCAGCTGCTTTGCAGACATTTCTTTTGCTTGGTTTTAGCTTGCTTTGGCTTCCTTCCTCTCCTTTCTATTATTAAATGCATTTTCAAGCATGCTCTAATGTCTACTGTTAACCCACTTCTCAGCCCTGGGACGGACTCGACGAATCTCCTTCTCCTTCAGCATCTCTCCGCTCATTCCTAAGTCTAAAACTCTCTTTTCTATTGGCTCTTCTTCCAGTGATGAGGAGGAGGAGCTGGATAGTAAGTAATTATTTTCTGTGCATTGCAGCCAGTATGGGTGAAAGCAAGGGGGAATCTGTGTTTCTGCTCTAAACCTTGTAGTTTTACCTTGCAAGCATTAAGCCCACTGCTCTGTTGCATGATATCTAACAGCATTATCTTAGTCCTGCATCTCAATGCCAACAAAGGGCAGTGTAGAGGGATTATAACTGTAATCCAAAATATTTTGTCCATCAGCACCTTCATCTCATCTAGTTAGTGTTGGTTCTTATCCAGTTGATGAGTGCTATCATCTACTGTTGTAATTGGTGATATTTTCATTACCTCTTTACTATAAGCAAAAGAATTATCTTTAGATTATCACAGTACATGGACTTAAGACAGAGATCCTTGCCCTCCATATGCAAGAGTGCTTTGCTTGGTGAGAGCAGGAAAAAGAGAATCCATGGCATGAGGGATGTCCCATTCCAACCCTAGAGGCTTTGGTACCTTCCCTAACTGAAAAAAAAACCCTTCCATACCCTCCACCGTGCCTATCTGTTGTAGGTATCTACTTTTCCTTTCCATCTGCTTTCTTGGTTGTGTGTTAGCTTCATGTTAGAAGAAAGTCGTCTTCTCTTTTGGGGTGTTGTGTGACCCATTGTGATATTTTCCTTTACTTCATCCTGTAACCACTCCATTACTTGACAAGTCCTCAGAGTCAGTTCAGTGTGTAACAGCTTTTTAAAGGTGTTTCTGTTAGAAGATATTTGTCTTCATTTCCTCAGCAGTGCTGCTGTTACAGATGTGCTTTTAGGGATGTCTGATACCATCTCAAACAAAGACGTTACCGCCTTTGCATGTGTTTTATGCCCTCATATTTAAGGGTGCTGTGGTCACTTTATATAAGGTTGATTTAGCCACAGCTATTCGTAAGATGCCTTGACAATGGGTATTTTTCATGCAATAATCCAAGACCTTATATTTTTTTCCCTGTCTTTAGGGTTCATTTCTCATAAAAGGTTGGATGTATTTGCCTTCAGATTAAGCTTATATTTCAATCATCTTTCGTGAACGTCTCCATGCCCCAGCTTCTTCTCTAGAGCATAGAGGATTAGTTTGTTCAATACTGGGTATTTAAAATGCAGCTTTCAGATGCCCTGACAAGCCTGGCTGTGCATTTTAGAAAATGGTAGATGGTTATTATCAAGCCTCTGCATTTCTTGGCACCCAAAAGTTTAATTACTGCCAGAATTAGGGAGCTGCAAGCTGTTCTTCTGCTTGCAGTCTGCTAGTCCTGCTGCTGCTTTTCTCCTAAAGAACCTTGATGAATTATTTCAAGTCCAGCTACCATATGAAATAATTTTGTTGGGTAGTGTTCAAATGTTGTTCAACTAAGTACACCAAAATTTGGCTGTTAACTCATTGGACATACATAGCAGGTCTGAATTTCCTACAGAATTAACTTATTTTGCAAGTTGCGTAGTCCGGCTATAGATTGATTTTAATATTTCAATTTTGAACGCAGTAATGAAGCATAAAAATTAAGGGTGTAAATCTTCTTATATCCCCTCCCACCCCAAAAAAATCCAGAAGGTGAGACATTACCTTCTATTTTATCATCATCTTTATGGGTTTTGTAGCTTGTAGCTGCATGTTGGTCGCATGATGCTATATTGTAACCTAGAATTCAAAACTACAAACGAGCTTTCAGCTTGATTAATGTCTGTGTCTGTTTTGCCTGTCAGTGTCGAGGCCTCCATTTCTGTGATAAAGCACTATCACGGTAAAATAAATAGCACATCATCAAAGTCCCCAGGCAGTGTACTTTCTCAAGGTGCTGAAAAGCAGTCACGAACAACAAATTATGATGAGTCTTCCTTCTGCCTTCTTTTGTTTTTCTCACGTTGTTAACTGCAAAGAACCAGAAAGGTTTGTGAAATGTTTAAATCCACCTAAACTGAGTTATCTCTTTTAAAAAAAAAAAAGACTAAGGATACTAAAAGCAGTCTAGAGTAGATACGTGAACCAGAATTGCTGGGTTATTAACCAAGGACAGAAGTGGGAAGTCTATAAATTCCTTGTGTGGCCCTTTTATGTATTGAGATGGTGGACAATATAGATATACATATATTTAAAAAAAGAAAAAAAAAGTATAAGCAGTATAAAATTGAATATATTTTATTCATTATATGTTATAGTATTAATAGCTTGATGTGTTTGAGACAGATCTTTAGTTAGGCAAAAGATTTAGCAAGGAGCGTAGTAATAGAAATCTCTGAACTGGGATTAGGGAATGAGGTATGCCAATACTTTAGGTTTTTCAATATGAAGAATTGGTATTTTATTCTCAGGCTCTTCTGGGACTTGAATCAGCATGTAGGAAAATTAGCATATTAGAATAATAAGGCCTGATATTGTAGAGGTTTTCTTAATGCTGTTATTACTTTTGGACAGAGGATCATCTTTTCCTCCATTGTCAAGCGTCTGTTTGCATTCATCTCTAGCTTTAACATTTGAACAGAACTCAAAGCCAAAGTACTGTTTTTCTTGCAATACACATGCAGAAGCTTAAGAAAATGATCAGTCGTGCTGCTTCTTGGGTAAATAATGTTTGTAATGGCGTTTTTAGAGTCCCGACAAACCCACTTAGTCCCTCGAGAATCTTCTCCCGTCTGGATCAGTTCTTTTCGGTGTTCCCTAATGGTTCTGGGAAATGGTACCAGCTCCCTCCTCTGCTCCAGATGCATTATGCAAGCAGGTTTCTTGCTGTATAAAGAAATGGTGCCATTGGCAGGGCTTCAGCAGCCTGTAGAAAGTCAGACTTTCCTCAAGCACGGTTTTGTGTGACTAAGCTCAAAGTCTGAAGCGGTTTGTGGAAAACGGAATAAGGCTCCTCTTGTTTCTCTTACTCTTTATGAAGTGCTTCAGGATTTTGATGGGAAAATGAACTATAATTTTATCAAGCAAAAATGTTTTATACATGAAACCCGGATATGTTGCACAATAGATTCTTTCTGTTGGTGCATAAATAAAAGTATTGTGGCAGAAGGGCTCTCGTTTATATCTATTGTCATAAAATTGGCAGTTCTGAATCATATACCCTGGTTTATGGGTATAGCAAAGATAACAGTTTCACATCATCTGCTTAACAGCTGATGAATGGTAAGAATATTAAGCAGTCTTTCACCTCGGTGTCTCATTTGAAATCACCTGAGGATATGGGGAATGGTCTTTATCCTAGCAAATGTTATCTATTCTAAGCACTGACTTGCTGATAAACATTTTCCAACCTATGTTTTTAAAACCAGCGAGCTGAGATTGCAAGCTAACATTTCAATTCCCATCCCTCCCTCTTTTCCAGCTACACGGCAGTTCAGCGGCCCCAGCAGCTCTTCAGTTCAAAGGTACAGTATGTCCTGGCGATACCCTCTCTTCCCTATCCAAACTCCTGCAATGTACCTGGATTGCAAAGCCTAAATCCTTCCTAGCTCCAGTGACCTTCTGTTGCATTTGCAAGCGTCAAGACTTATGAAGATCCATTCCTGTCTAAAAGCTAAAGAATATTTTATATCACAAAATAGAAAAGATCATCTGTTGAGGACCTTGTCTCTAACTGTGAATAATTCTTAAGGCTTTGTACTTATACATGGATAATAAAATTTCTGATTATGTATTCTCAAATGTACGAATATGTATTATGTTAGTTTACCAGGAGTTACATTTCATAGTTTAAGAAGTACTTGTTACTCCTTACAGTTAATTCTGTCTATATTCTTGTAATGAAGGCAAAATTGGTCATGTTTTTATATTTTACTTTGCATCCTTGCAAGCTGTAGTGAGAAGAGAATCTCTGTGGTGGGTGCTGGATTTAAAAGCCCTTCCCTGCCTGTGGAAGAGGGACAGTGTTTGTGGCATCAAAGGAGCTGGGTGTCTGGCATCTGCCTTACTTTCTTGTGTCACTTCTGATACTTTGAGCTGTGTTTCTTGACTGCAGATGCTCTTGATCTGTTTTCAGCCCTGTTTTCACTCTCTGACTTCCTTCATCTTTCTGTCATTTTGCTTCTGGTTTATGTGTGTTTTGTGGTGTTGGCAGCAGGTTAGTAGTTATTTGGCCATTGGAGCAGCAGAGGGTGCTATGACGTGGATGGAGAGTGAAAATTACTTAAAACCAGATAGAGAGGATACTTTGAAACGTGTGACAAGGCTTGATTGGCATTTTGTCTTCATCATCTTTCATATAACACCACAAGGAGACCTTCTATTGGATAATAAAAGTGCATTCATACTTTAAAAAAGCATCAGTTCATTTACTAGGTGCTTTCTTTTGGTTTTAGCATATCTGAAGAGAACACCAGTGTCCCCTCTGGCAAAAGTGGAACAAAAGTCAGTCGCACCTTCAGCTACCTCAGGAACAAAATGTCCAGCAGCAAGAAGAGCAAAGTAAGTGGTACTTGTGATTTATATAGCCACGTTGTTGGCACTTTTTCTTTGTATAAAGATTATTTATCGGGCTCGGAGGCGTCTGCGCCAGTTCCTCCTGCAAATCTCCAACTGCTTGCAATATCCACACTCCCAAATCCTGTAGCATGGACAGGATCTCAGCACGCAGCCTAGAGAGCGTCTGAGAAGAGAAGTAGAAACATTCCTCTCTCCCCTTTGTGGGAATTTTGGAATAAATAAATAAATGTAAGAGAAGATATTCCTAGTTTTTTTTATAAACTTTCAAACACTTCTGGCTTTTCTGTCATGGATTGGGAAAGATACAGAGGCAAAAACACAGATGATGGTATCAGGAATCACATAGGACTATAACTCTGCATTTCACCAGTCCTCTACCATCTGCAAATAGTTATGAATTTCATAGTATATCTCATCTGTCTTGGGGCTGTTTTGTTTATTTATTTTTGTTTATAGAAATATACTAACTACTGCACAAGCTATTCAAAAACTAGCTAGCTATGGGTAGCAAAGATCAATTCCTAATTTCCTAATGGTGTTTATGGTTTCCTTCCACTTTTGTTTTTTCATTATAGAGGGTGGATTGTACTTTGGGGTATGTTAGGGTTTTGCAGGTGATGGATAGGCCTAATTATTACAGAACCAGAGAAGTGCAGTGAAACAAGGACAAGAGCTATAAAGAAGAATTAGATGTGAAGGATGTATTGCATTTCCCTTTTATTTTTACCTTTTGCACAAGGTTCCTGTGCACTGATGGAAAGGTGCTCAGATCATGGCCTTTAGAGATGACCAATATTTATATTATGCCCTTTGTTTTGGAAGCAGTTGTTGAAAATGTAGTATTTCATTTGCTGAAGTGTCCAGCACTGACCAGCACAGCTGAGTTTCTTGAATAAAAAGACTAGCATTTATTACCTTAGATTGACCCTTCAAAATTCATCTGCCTTAGGCAGTTATTTTTTAATTGCATCTTTTGCTTGAATCTAAGTTCCATTTGCCATGTTTAAAGGGCAGGAGATAAATGCTGCCTTACCTCACAGTATGCTGGGTTTGTTATATAGCTAACTGATGTGTGGTTACTGTGCTGGCTCGTGCTATTGGAAAGCTCCTGAGAAGTGTAATGAAATGTACTTTGGTTAGCAAGCAGGACACACGCTGCGGGGGTGACTATTGCAGCTATCAGAATAAGGATCGAGTGGGCATCCTTATACATAGGGGAGCAGTCGCTTTGTGCGACAAGCAGAGCTGATTTTAGCATTTCCTGGTGCGAGCACTTGCTGTTTCAGCCTTCGTGGTCCTTCAGCAGAGCTAGCTTTGTGCAGTGTAATGGCACCATTACCTTTTGATACACGTTCTTTTTGAATTGCATCATCTTCCGTTGCGATCTCGGTACTGAAATGAGTGGTCGGAGCGCATGGTTCCTCCTCATGGAAACCTCTTCATTGAATGCGTGCTGGAGGTAACGACGCTTCTGAGCTCTGGCTGCTAAGTTTTATGATGGTGCTGTTCTCATCTTTGCCATCTTTTTAATTTTGGTGGTTTCATGATTGCATCTTAAACTGTTGGTTAAACCAGAGTTACTTCAAACTCATGGCCATGATGGGCACTACAGAAACTGCAACACACAGTAGTTTTACTGGTTTTCCCAAATGGCAAGACATACCAGCATCCAAGCTAAATACTCTGTTTTTTCCTCTCTGGAATGCTGTAGAGCTTCAGCTATGCATTTAAACAGTTTGGCTTAAATCTTCTTGGGAACACTGAATTCTCAGAAGCATAATGGCAGATAAAACCTGTAAGAGTTAACAAGAAAAACAACAAACCTTGAAAGAGGAAGTTAAACAGGAAGGAGCTGGTTTCTGCTTTTGTCGGAGCTGTTAGAGAGAAGCTTAAAGTCCTTCCTAAACAAAATTTATTTTTCCCCAAAACTGGCTTCAGCAAAGCAGCGCTTCCTACAATTAGCTGTAAAGTAGAGTATTTTAGAGAATACTCCCAATGACTGTGACTCTTTAAAAATGTAAGAAGGCGTGTTAAAAACAAAGATGTGTGGAATGTTAACTGTAGAATGGGGATTACTGATACACGTTTGTGTGAATTTACCCTTATCTAGTGGACACTTAGTGTTACTTGGGGGTTAACCAGTGAATCACTCCTCAGATCAGCAATGTGTGTGGATTCACATGTACACAAAGTGTAAAACATGCCCTTCGTGTCAATTGGGAAGGAAAGTACTCTTTTTTTTTTTTCATTTTGGTCAAGACCTTCAGGGAAATGATGACAGAAAATTTGCCTAGAATGACTCACTTCTCTCTAGCTTGACTCGCGCGCTTGGTAGGCAGTTTTATACCAGCAACAGCCTTTCGGTCCATCCGATGAGGTCCAAGGGTCCGAAGGCGCTCACGGACAGCGCATGTTTGTCAGCTGCGGAGCAGGGTAAGCTCATGAAACCCTTTGGTCTGCGAGATCTGCGGCGGCACCGTGCTCACCGCAGTATTAATAGCAACCCTGCGGTGTGCTCCAATTCCCTTTTTGCCCATCGCGAGCATCGCGGAGGGCTCGCTCCCCAAAGCTCTCCGCCTGCGGCGTGTGCAGCCTTGCGCTTGCTCGCCGGCGCCTTGTAGAACACAAACACCCTCCTTCCTTTCCTGCCTCCGCTTCTCGCAGCGCCCCGGGCGAGGGCAGCGTAGGACGAGAGCGGCAGCGCGACGTCTTCAAGGAAGTCGCCTGCCCGCAGCCCCGTCCTCCTTTTGCTCAACCTCTCGCCCGCCGCGACCGTGGGCGATGGGTTAGTGCCCGGGGAGAGCTGCGCTCCCGCCACCGGGGCCAGGATGTCCATAAAATGGAGTAGATTTGGTGAAGTGCCCCAAATCACAGTGAGGCTAGTGGGACTCAAGGAATGGGAGGTAAGAGCTTAACGGCGTGGCCGAGCGGGAGCCGCGGCTGCAATGCACGCGCGGCTGTTTCAGGCCCCGAGACCAAGGGGTTTTACCTGGTGCTGCCTGTTCTTACACCTTGTTGGAAGTGTTTTAATACCCAACTCTGATGCCTGAGTAAGTGCTCTTTGAGTAGTGTTAGTGGTTCTAATACAAGAGGAATCTTTTTTTTTTTCCTTTTTTTTTTTAAGACCTAGGGGCAAACTCTGGATGTCAGTTTGGTGCCACCTGCCCACAACAAAACTTCTGGGTTTTAATTCGTGAGCCCTTTCAGACTTGGTTAAACTTGGGCAGGTCGGTGGTTGCACGGAGCTTTGTGTGAGATGGTCATGGGATCCTGCTCAAAGCCGATGGCTCGAGGAGTCCTCTGTGTGCCACAGAGCATACTGCTAGTTGCAGGTTTTCTGCTTCAGCCAAGATTATTCCATCCTGCAGTTGTGTTTTTTACCTATTTGCAGGACAAAATAGCAGTGAGGGCAGTAAATTAAATAGCACTTACGTTTATTAAGGCTTTACAGGAAAAGACTGATCTTGGTTTTTTTCCCTGGGGTTGTGTGGGTAAAGGACAACTTTATGATGAGTTATTAGTTACTTGTGCCATCAAAAGTGTCCCCCTTGGGCCCACAGAACTCATTACTGCCTGTAACTGCCTCCTGGCCATTGCTGCTCCAGGCTGCTGTGCCCCTCTCTGGTACTTGGACTTCTGCTGCAACAACACTTAGCAATGGACACATGGTGTATAACTGACAAAATGCAAAAATAAGCTCACAGAGCCTTTTGTTCTTTTCCTGTTAAGCCTCTGTTCCAGACACCACAAAATCCTCAGTCAGTTAAAATTAGTTAAAATACAAATTCGGAGGTCGGTTGTGTGATGAGTGTCTTGGTAGGGTGAGACACGTAAAGACAAGGAGTCAGCAATATTCAAATCCAAATTCCTTCCATGGAGCTTCCTGTAGAAATCATAGGACAGAGTTTCTGCTTGAGCGGATGCCAAATCCAGGGAATACTGCAGGAGATGTTTTCAGATCTTCACATTTAGCAGTTTTCTATATCAAGTAGAGATAGAAAACAGGGAGTGTACAGGACTCATTTTGGGGTTTCTGTAACAAGCTTCAGGCGGTGCATCGTTGAGGAAGCAACGTAACCTTGCCGAAGCCTCTCTTTGGGAAAGGCAGATTGCTAAAAATGAGAGAAGGCGGCTGCCCTTGTGCGTCTTGCCAAATGCCACTGAGCTGCCTGGGGTTGAAGCGCCGCTTCCGGAAGACGAGATAAACTCTTATGGTATTGCTGTTGTTGCTCTGCCTTTCCATGACGCCGTGTTTCATGAGTTTGTGAAAGATCATTTCCCCCCACCCTGCTGGCTTCACGTGGTCGTTTGAGGTCGCACGATGCTGTAGCGGTTGAAAAATGCAGTCCCTGCTGGTCACAGAGAAAAGGGAGGGGGTAGTACTCTGCCATAAGTGTCTTACTGCTGTCTTAGAAAGTCTCTCTTTCTCCATTAAAAACTCAGTCTCTAAAGGCAAGTCTTACATGTTGGCCTTGAACATTAATTGTATGTTGAAGTTTTGATGTTTGTTGTGTGAAGTTAGCAAAGTCATTGCACTAGGCGAGTCATTAACCCAAGCAAATACAGACAAGGGTGCAAGAAAAAAACGTTGCCTTCAGAACAGGCTCCGCGCCGTCTCTGCTTTCAAGATGCCTGTGCAGAGGGCTCTGGGAATCAATACTGTGTTAATCCAGTACCAACAGGATTAACCAAATGGATTTCTTTCACAGAGAGCCGTGTGGACACATGACTATTGTTAAGGTGCCCGCGGATCGATATTGTCATAGTGCCGAAGGCAAACACTGCACAATTTGTAACTAGAGAATAAACCTCTCCAAAGTGACAAAGCTTCTACTTGTTTTTTCTCAGCAGGAAAAGGAGAAAGAGAAAGAGAAGACTAAAGAGAAAGACAAGGAGTCCAAGGAGAAGGAAAAAGACAAGAAGCTGCTGAACGGACATCTCTTCACTGCAACCTCTGTTGTAGCCCAAGCAACCTGTTACCACTGTATGAAACCTTTCAATAAGGATTCGTACTACTGTGCAAGTAAGTCTTTTTTTTCCTATTTTCCCCTTGGTGTTTCATTAAATCTGGTGGGAGAAATGTGAACCTTAAGCTTTATCTTGATTGTTCTTGAAGAACTGTGATTTAGGGAGAGAAGGAAACTTTTGAAATGCTGCTACACACATTACTGTCCCACAGCCTCCTCACAAGCCTGGTTTGGTCTCCTGCACGATGCTGTGTCCTACAATGTTGTCTTGCCCTCCGTGTCGAGCTGTGCCAGTTACTTCACAGAACTGTGGTTACTTCAACAGCCGTTATGACTCAGGACCGCGACATCTTGTTAGGCCAGATAAGGGACAGAGAAAACCAGCAGGGATTGTGGCTTCCATATCCCCTAAGGAAGAGAAGGTCCTGTCCATCTCTGATGTATTGCTTTACATTAGCTCTCTGAAATGCCACTTGGTGAGTGCTTGGTGAAAGCAAGTGATATAAAAAGAAAATATCCACTCTTTTTTCCCTTCTTTGTTTATGAAGTTGGATTGGGATTAAGTGATAACTGCCTGTGCACTGATGAAGTGCCTGCAATACACCCTAGGCAGCTGCTAGCCTCACCAGAAGGTTTCTTGATGATTTTGTTCTGGTTCCTTAGCAGTCTGGCTTATCAGTAACTCCATCAGGTCAGCAGACTTTGTGTGGTCAAGACCAGAACAAGGGCTGTTTCATGTAGCAAGCCAAAACTATGCAAGATAAAGAGACCAAAAGAGATCTCTTTTTACCACTGCAGCTCAGGATGCTGCATTTCTCACTATTATTATTACTGTAGTATTTATTTCCCATCGCCTGGAAGCTACAGGGCTCTCTCCAGGTTGAAGCAGAGCACTTGGTCTCTGCTAATTCTGATCCATGACCAGCGTGTAAAACATCTCAAGTGAGATGGGGAGGCAGCAGCTCGCTGAATCCCCAGAGGCAGCTTTGAGTTTCCTGAAAGAGAAATTTCAGCAAAGTTGTTTGCATGAGACATGCTCTGTGTTCACCTGATGGGAAATGGAAAATATTAAAAACCATAAGCTCTCAAATGCAGCATCTTTGCTCTTTTCCCACTCTATTTTAAAGGAAAAAAAAACAAAACTTCCAAACTATTTAGAAAAATGAAACTTATCCTGATACCATCTTTACAGAGTTAAAATATTCCTACAGTGACCTGTAGCAGCACACATTTTAACATGAGCATTCTTTCCTTAATTTTCAAGATACAGCAGAAAATGATTTTAAGTTTGCTCTACTGACCAGAAGATGACCATCCTAAAGAAAGTTTGCTGTGGGCCCAGGCTCTTGTTGAACTTGCATCTGTGAGTGGTCTGTTCTAACATGGCATCTTAAAATAATCTACTGTGCCTTGAACATGACTGATAACCAGTAACAGACGCTCTGTTGTTCTCTGGGGGTTGTGCTACAGTTTGCATGCAGGTTTCTGCTCTTTTGCACAGGAAATTGTGGGACATCTATAAAATAGCAACGCCCTGTGTCTCTCAAAATGTCAGAACAATTACAAGCTTTTATTAAGCAGGCTTTTATTAATTTGACATTCTTTAGTGAAGTGAGAGTATTGTGTTGATTTGGACCTGGAATGCTTTCCTTTCATTTAGTATTTCTTTTAAAAATGATTTAGAACTGTACATTTACAATATAATAATTCATGAATTGTGTTAACATATGTTTTCAGGAGTGAATAGGAGGCCAGATTTTCCTGAAGATTCTGATTTTCATTATGGGAGGAGGGACAGTTCTCTTAATCTTCTTTGAAAACTTTGATTCACAGAAATCTATTGGGGTAGATCATTGGCTGGCTCTGGGTGTTAGGAAATGAAGAAATGAACTCTTTTTTGTTTGTTTGTTTTATTTCTTCCTACCATTTTTGCAGCAAAAGCTGATATTAAAGCATAATGGTATTTACATTTATGTGTGTGTGGTGTTTTCCAGACAGTCAATGATTGGAGTCTAGCTTGCAGCAGACAAGTGCCTGTCTCACAAACAGAGTTACCTGGCAGATGCTCCTGTTACTTTTCCTGATAATCTTGTAGTACAGTAACAGATGGAAAAAAGATCCTGTCTATGATGTGTCTAAGTTCATGTAAATTAATTTTCCTGTCCTTTTCATGCCTTCTGGATCCTGTAATACTTGATAAGAAAGTTATTAGTGTTTTCAGAGAAAATACTGGGACTCTAATTGGCATCTAATCCTGTCTCCTTTTTCTTTCCCCCTTACTTTCAGAAGAAGAAAAACACCTTTGTTGTGTTTTGTTCTCATTTCAAACCTTATTAGCTCTGCCTTGCCTTGATTTTTAAACAGAATTTCCTGTTGAAAACCATGTGGAAACGTTAATAAACAAGGGGCTAATTATGTTGGAAGGCAGCCTGGTTGTCAACATCTGCAGCTACCCATCTAAACTGCACTGATGACTGAAAGCTGCAGTTCTCAGTTACGCAGGATAACAGTTCAAAATATAAATGGCAAATACTCATGTATTGTCTGTGTCTTCTCTTGTTTTCTTCTCTTTTCACAGACTGCAATGCAATTGTTCACAAAGGCTGTAAGGAGAGTTTTGCCTCCTGTGCAAAGGTCAAAATGAAGGTAAGAGATTTCATTGACATTACTGAGAGAGAACTGTCTAAACACTGGAGTATGAAGATGCATAACATCTTCTACTGTATCGTGCAAAGCTTTCCAGCTCGTCTGGAGGAGCCAGACCATGTCCTATAGCAAATCACCTCTCTAAATGCCCCAAATTCTTAGTGCTTAGGCAAGTACTGAGGAGAAGAGGATGTTAGTGCAGTAACTGTGGTAAAACCACTGGAGGAGCATATGAAAAAAGCAAGCAAAATGCAGGGTTGTCTCGCACCCGTGGGTGCAATGTCTCTTAGTTTTCCAATGCTACGTTTTGCAATGCAGCATTATGACTATGAAATGCATCGTGGCATTTATTAAGTAGTGTGTTTTTGTGTGAGGTTTGTCTTTAAATAGAATTCACGCTTGCCTAAATGTGAGGAATCTCTTTGATGGTATGGTTCTCCAAGCTAGCACAAGTATGAATCAGTAGTCAATGCAATTATGAGGAAAATTAGAAGATCTCTTCTATGACTTTTAGTTGTTCTCCTCAGTAATATCAGCCCTTTTTCTTTCCACATTTCTATTTACTGCACATTTCTCCATCTGTGATTTTGCCTGTTTCACTGATGATAACTACTGCAGCTGACGAGAGTTAATGCCATCTCTATATACCCAAGGACCGATCTGTTCTGAGAGGTTTCAGGAAAACATTGCTTTTTAAATTTAGATACAGGCACAACCTGATGGGAAAAGGAAGCAGAAACTACAGTAAATTTCCATTTCTTTTAGCCACAGAAAGGGATGCTGCAGGCACATGATACCTCTTCATTACCCACAGTAACCATGAGAAACAAAAGTAAGTAAATCTCTCTTTCTTCTGCTTTGGTGTTGATCTCTAGCTGCTGTTCTTAACTATTGTGATGAACAAATATTCCGTATTATCAAAGCTAAACCTTTAGCAGTAATGTGTAGGATTTCAGAAGCTGTGCTGTAGTTGTGCAGGTGGTTTCGCCACTTCTGCACCAAGTAAATTGAAGCAAATGTAAACCCATGTCAAGTTTAGAATAGCTGCTTCAGGGCTTTGACTTCCTCAAGGGCTGCAGCTGACGAGCCCACAAAATCTGAAAGACTTGTGTTCATGTGTGCTCGACAGTGAAAAGATATGTTATGTTAACATATATGTTAACATAACATATATGCTACGTATGTTATGTTAACATAGAAAGCTAAGATTGAAAGTTGAGAGGATCTTTGCTTAAAGTGTATTTTTTAATATTCTTGTACTTTGATGTATTAAAAAATAGAAAAGTTAATTTTGAACAGGAGCAATACTGACAGATTCTGCATGCTGGCACAGTGATATATGTTGTGCTGTAGAGCTACCCAGAGTGACTGAGGGGTGAAAAATGAAAATGAAGTAGCCCCTATCGATTCTGTAGTGCCATGGTTTGACAGGCTTATTTGTGCCTACTTGGAGATCACTACAGGGGGCCACACGGTGTGGTGGGGGTGGGTTTAATCAGAAATTCAGAAGTTCATTCCACAAACCAGAAAGCAGTCTGAAGAAGGGAAGAACTGGAGTTGAGATGGAAAGACTAGGTGAAAATTGCTATGCATCTTTCACTAATGAGATACAGATTGATATTTCCCCGTGGTTAGTACTATTAGAAAACCGTGGCTCAAAAGCTTCGACTAGAAGGATGAGGATTTATGTAACTATAGGAATTCCTTGCCCAGAGAAATTTAGAAGTACCATAGTAGGTTGCTACCTGTGATTATTCATTGATTAAAATTATATTCACTTGCCCAAGTGTACATTTCTGGACTTGCAGGTTCCACCTGCATCTTATGCTTAAGTGCAGTGCCCCACCAAGGGGCTGATTTCCTTTCCCTCTTGAAAAAGAGCAGCGCTTAGTTCAGTAAAAGGATTCAGTCTCTGCCTCTGTGCACAGGAACCCTGCTGAGCTGTGCTGTTATCACAGAAAAGATATCAGTTAATAAGGCCTTGTCTTTGGTTTTCTTACTGTGTAGCAGAATTGAATTAGACTTGAGCACATTATGTCTTAAGAGGATAAAGTTTCTCAGATGGCCCAGATCAATCATACTACTTTAATACTAGGAGGAGATCTAGAATTTGTTAAAAGATATCTGAGAAACTAATATTTGCATTTTCTATTTGAGCAAAATTGCAAAGTGATTTGGACTTGGCTTTGCTTTGAATAGAAAGTTGATGACCAAATCCTGCTTTATGTAAATGTACACCACACCAACAGTGTGGGAAAGTCAGATACCTCAGACTTCACTGCAGTTATGACTGTTTCTACTCACTGAGGGTCTGCTCTAGACGGAAAAGGACCTGAATTTGAGGGCCTGGCTTCTCCGAGTTACCATTATTGCAGTTAACAAGGCAGTTGCCTCTTCCCTTCTAGGCTCACAACCCAAGGAGCGCCCGCGCTCTGCGATACTTGCTCCTGATGAAAACACCGTAACCTCCATATTCAACAACAGGAGATCACAACAGACTACAGCACTTTCAAAGAGTGTCTCCATACAGAACATTGCAGGGTAAGGATGCTCCCTGTGCATCATCTGATGCTGATGGATGAAAAAAAAAAGGTCTCATGAGAAATGGACTTGCTAATATTATCTGTGCTAAAAGTAGGAAGAGGATCAGAAAATCAGAAACTGCCCATATTATTATGATCCCGTGGGCTGTTAAGCACAATCAGGTTGTCTGGGTTAGTTTAGCCATGGCATGACTTCAAAGGCGTCTCAGCTGGTCTTGCCGCATGCACAGCAACTTTGCAGAGATGCTCTGAGCTCCAGGAAGAAATGGTGGCATTTAGTTCAGTTGATTTTTTTCTGTTCCTGCTCGGAGCTAGTGAGAAAGACTCTTGGACAGCCTTCCGTATTGCATTCTGGTCCCTGCCTAACCCAAACAAATGACAGACGAAAGTAACTATAAAAATTGAAAGGAATGAAAGAAGTTGTCCAGACCATAAAACCTGAGCTGTGATTCTTCATGGAAGAAGCACCATCACTTGGAAATTTAGATCTTTTTGCTTCTCAATCCTGTTGTCTAGGTGTGAGAAAACATTATGAGTACATTTTCATGTGTTACTAAGTGAAAAGTACTTTGCCTTTCTATTTGCATTTAAAATGACATTTCTTCTGTAATCTTGAAAAGATTATTCACTGGGATTTGATGTCCTGAACTATGTTTCTTGTTTCCCTTTGCCTACAGAGTAGGCAATGATGACAGCCTAATACATACTTGGAAATTCCTCTCGCAGTCTACAGACTCTTTACATAAAATCAGCCGGGTGAACGAATCGATGGAGTCACTAATTGATGAGGGTAAGAGACCCCTGTGGCACATGTAACAACAGGAAGGCCTCAGTGCTGCTTTCCAAAAATTGAAGGCCCTTTTTTATGATTTAACATGAGTTTTTCTTTTAATAGAAGGGTATTATTTAGCTTTCTGCTCCCCAAAATTATATCAATTAATTCCATTAAATTCAATTCTCAGCTGTAATCATTTTTCTATACATGAAGTTTTCCAAGGTATAATCAATATTTTTATAGTATGTACCTGAAAAGAACTAAACAAGGGCATGCTGGTGGTGGCAGAAGATTTTTAAGTTTCTGCACAAATTAGCAATCTTTCTTATATATGTATTTATGTATGTAACGTAAGTAGCATTCAGCTCCACTTGCATTAGTTCTGCCTTTTTAATTTTGAAAATACAGACTTCACATAGCTCTGAGGGAGCACGTTGTGTGATGATCATTGTGCCATTGAATCACAGATTAATGGTTCACTAATGACCCACTTTTATCAGAGTTAAAATTTGGTCTCTGTGAAAGTTCTGATTTACCTTTGTGCAATGAGCAAGTAAGCTTTAAAAGTGATTTTTGTAACATGGCCCTTACTTGGTGCAACTCCATAAAATCATTTCTTTGTTGGGAAAGGAGAACGTGTGTGACACTGGTGGTATAGCAAAAGAACTCCCAAACCTGTTGGATAGGGAAGAATCTTAAATCAGACAAGTTGCCTGTATCCTTGTAACACTTGTGCTGCCTTGTGAAGGTGCAGACATGAATGAAGGACAGTTGATGGGAGACTTGGAGCTAGATTCAAAGCAGCTGGAGGCAGAATCCTGGAGCCAGGTAGTGGACAGCAAGTTCCTGCGGCAGCAGAAGAAAGACGTCGTCAAACGGCAAGATGTCATTTATGGTGAGCCATACCTGCGTTTTTCTCACTGATTTTAGTAACTCCTTATGTACTTCTGTATATTTGGGAAGCTTTCGGCTAATGAATAGGAACATTTATTTTGATTTCTCAAAAAACAAAGTTTTGTTCCTGAGATTCTTAAAAAGTAAGATTCTGTGAAGGCTTGTTCTGCCTTTCTATGCAGAAACTATCAAAGAAAAACAAAGGAAAGAATGAAAAAAAACCCACCTCCCTTCACTCATCTACTTAGGACATTTATGCCCTGTTACAGTGGAGCAACTAGCTGATTGTATTGGTGTCATCTTCCTCCCGATACAAGAGCCATCCTGTATTCCAACAAAAATAAACTATGTTGAAGCTGGAAATGCAGTGTTGAGATAACAGTGAGAAATGGTCAGATCTTAGTAGCAAAGTCAGAAACTTTTTGTTGCTGGGCTCCTCTGTCCCCATATTTCCAAAGGTAAAGCTATTGAATGATGTCTGAATATCTGATATTGTTACATTTTTGGAAGCCACTCTAGAGAAGCAGAGCTTTCCAATGACTACTTCTCCTTGTACTCTACACCCAAGTCCTCTGCAATGAGCAGGTTTTTGACCTTGTCCTCCTCCTCTGCAGAGCTAATGCAGACAGAAATGCATCATGTCCGCACTCTGAAGATCATGAACGATGTGTACAGTGCAGGAATGATAAAGGAGCTGCAGTATGAACAACATGTGGTGGACAAGATCTTCCCCTGCCTGGAAAACTTGCTGCACATCCACAGCCACTTCTTCCAGAGGATTCTGGAAAGGAAGAGGGAATCGTTGGCAGACAAAAGTGAAAAGAACTTTGTCATCAGGAGGATAGGTGACATCCTGGTGAATCAGGTGAGCTCTGGAAAATACTTGCATTTTCTGAGAGACCATGATTTTCTGGAAAGCAGGAGTGCTCAGTCCTTGCTCCTTCTGCTTGCTTACGCTCAGTAGATGATCACAATTGGTTGTGCCTTTGCTCTCTATGTATCTGCCTCTGCCTTTTAAGCACTTTGAGCTTTTTCAGAACAAGGTCTAATGATGATAAGCTGTTGTGTTTATACTGTGAGGGAGAGACATGTTCCATGTTAATGCAGAGCGCTTCAACCATAACCTGGAGCGTAGGCCAGTAGCCCACAGCTACAGGCATAAGTCCTGGGTTTTGGCTAAGACATGGACCTGCTTTGTCACTTTGGGTGGATCTTTCTACCTTTCCATGCCTCTATTTTCTCCTCTCCTCCTTTTGTCCATCTTGACTTTTTTGGGAGACTTTTAAGCCCTCTGAGGTGGAATCCTAGACTTTGTTTTAGGTCACTGTGAATACCATGAAGTCCTGAACTCAGTTCTGTAAATTCTAGAGATGAATAGCTTAGTTCAGCATATTTGGGACTAATCTGGTCTCATGAAGTTCTTTGAGAGACAGTGTTGGGATACTGTGCCGAGAGCTCATTGCAGCTCCCTGTCTTGTGTCTTGCAGTTCTCCGGGGAGAACGCCGAGCGAATGAGGAAAACGTACGGCAAGTTCTGCGGGCATCACAATGAGGCTGTAAATTACTTCAAGGATCTGTACTCAAAGGACAAGCGGTTTCAGGCATTTGTCAAGGTAGGACCTGGTAGAAGACTCACAGATGATGCAAAAATTACCTCCCGCCTGCACTGTGAGCATTTCCCACAGCAGAAGTGACATTTTCCTCTTTGATTCTCAGAAAAGAATGAGCAGCTCAGTGGTGAGGCGCCTTGGGATTCCTGAATGTATCTTGTTGGTAACGCAGAGAATCACAAAGTATCCGGTCTTGTTACAGAGGATACTGCAATACACCAAAGGTAGGACCAGTTCCCCTTTCCCAAACTCGTATTTGTTTATATGGTGTAAGTTTCCTGATCCTTTTCAACTGAAGCAGATTTTCTTAGAATTGTCATTACTGTGTACTATAATTAAATAACTGGGTTTCATGTTTCCTTTCTGGATTAGCTTTTTGGCTTCCTTGATTTAACTGACATAAATCTATTTCTAAATAATTATGGAGTGATAGCCTTAGACTTGGAAATCTTTTGGCCTGTTTTGGGTTTTTTTGTGGGAATAATGGCTGAAATATGCTATTATGCATTTCGTATATACTGGCTGTATGCAGAGTGTACTGGAATAGTCCACAACCATATATATGAAAGGGCTGTGAAAATCTCTTTAATAAGTAAAAATGTAAATCTGTCTCAGGAAAGTATTAAAAAGTTATAATACAGGAGTTTGAGGTGGAGGAAAAGAAAGAAGGGAGTAGAAGTGACGAGTTAGAATCCACACAAGGACGAAATGAAATGGAGACGTTTCTGTTTCTGTTCAAAGAAAATGAAGTGGAACATCAAGACTTGACTCAGTCATTAAACCTGGTTAAAGATGTGATTGCTGCAGTCGATAGCAAAGTCAGCAATTACGAAAAGAAAATGCGTCTTGAAGAGATTTACACCCGGACGGATAGCAAGTCCATCATGAGGATGAAGAGTGGCCAGATGTTTGCAAAAGAGGATTTACGGCATCGAAAGCTCATCCGAGATGGGCCTGTTTCACTGAAGAATGCAGCTGGACGATTGAAAGGTAAGACTGTCTTGCCTTGCAGTTATGGGGATAGGATTCCTCCTCAGACTTGTCATCCCCAACAGTTTTTTTTTATTCTGCTTTGGGAGGTTTTGACAGTAGCCTTAGACACCTTTTGACACGTGCCTTATCCTTGATTCCCACCCTAGCATTCCTGATTCCTTGGGCTGTTTTAGAGATGATAACTGTTTTTCCACCTGTGACTGGGTACTTGGTGAAGGCTCACAGGGTAATGGGATCTTGGTGTGTTATTCAAGGAACATAATGGGTCACCGATAGATCCTCTGGGCCATGAGATCCCGATGAGGCCACAGTTGCTCAGAGCATCGAGTCGTGACTTCCGCACCTAGATGCGCATGTGCGGTGGTTCTGGGAAGCACACGCTGAGGCTGAAACCAAACCTCAAGTTCCCAGTGTCTCTGCCCACAAGCAGCACCGCGTCTCCTTTGCTCTGAAGCTCCTCAGCAGTGCTGTCCCTGGGCACCCTGCGACAGCCCCTCTCCCAGCAGCTGCTGCAGAGCAGGGCCTGGACATTTCTTACTCCCAGACTTCTGGAGCTGCTGAGGCAAGCTGTACTGTGCCCAAAGCGGGAGCGAGGAGGATGGGGAGCCCTGCAGCTTCCTCAGACTTAGTGTTATGTGTATTACTAGTTACTGGATCTCTAGAATTGCTTTTTTTTTATATATTTTTTTTTCTGAAGTGCTTTGCTTTGCTGAGCAAAGCGTGACACTCTTGTTCTCTCCTGAGGAAAGCACTAAATCTTCCAAGGAGACCTTAAGCTAGGATCATGGCAGTGCTAAGGGCTGATGATGCTCTGTTTCAAAGTTGTCAGAAAGATGAGGTTTTCTCCTCTTACTCCTGGCATCAGTTGTTTAAACCATCATACTAGGGGATGAACGGAGCCTGGTTATGCTGTGCAATGAGCTCATTATGAGTTCATTTTGCAGCTTTGATAAAAGTTTGAGGGTTCTTTTATCCAAGATCCTTTAAGTTCTGCCAGAAGAGAATGGAGGGAATTGCCCATGAGATGATTGTTTTGTTTTGTTTGCTTCATCTCTGTCACAAGATTTCTCAAGTATATTCCAAAACCCTCTTTGTACTGAAGGATAAAGATGGGGCACTGTACTTGGTAGTTACACTGCAACCTTATGACAGTGTAGCATGAGAAGACTTGGAAAGCTGCATGTGTACTTTGGGAAAAAGTGGGTGTGCTGATTTAAAATTTTCTATTCTCCCTGTTGTACTTTCTTCTCCTGTGAAAGAAAGCCAGGTCCTGTATCTGATGCAGACCCCTTTAACTCCCCTTGGATTTAGCAGGATTTGTATTTGCCTGGGAGCAGAGTTACTGGTGGTTCCTTAAGTCACCATTTCCTGGGAAAGAAATTACAGCTGACAAGTACCATTGCTGCATGATAATTTGCACTCTGCAAAGCAGTCATCAAGAGAACCATAAAACCCAAGACTTCCTGTGTAAATCGTTTGGTCAAGGACCAAAATAATAGTTGTTTGAGAAAACAATGGCTGTGTTCGGTGTATTCAGCTTTTGTTTTCTGTTAGATAGCTTATGCCTGGAGAGGAGCATCGCAGCTTAGACAGATGCACGAGTCCTACAGGTTCCTCATGTGCAGTTCTCCATAGCACAAAGATGTTGCGTCAGAGCTGGTCTGACCCTGTTCTTCCACAAGCTGGTCCTGTTGCTGCTGCAGGAGCTGCTGCTTCTGCCATTCAGGAGACCAAGCAGCATAGAAGATTGGTCCCGTTTTTGGGGTTTGCAAAAACAGTCCTAATGCTCCCCAACAGCTAGGCCTTACCCCAGCATTGGGGGTTACGAAACCATTAAGCTGGTAATCTGCTCTTCTTTTTCATTTGCAGAAGTCCAGGCTGTTCTCCTCTCTGATATGCTCGTGTTCCTTCAGGAGAAGGACCAGAAGTATGTCTTTGCCTCACTGGTAAGGCTTCAGCATATTCTTTTCCTTCCTTTTCTATTAGAGAGATCTTTGATATGTGTCCTGCAGTGAAGCCAACTATTCGCTGCTAAACAACTTAGTTTTTGTGGCATTTAGGTTTGTGCTACGTATAACATTTGTGTTTTCTGAGCAGACTCCATTCTTGTCTATTGGAAAACGTGTTTTCATCCCCATCTCCCCTCAGTGATTTCTGCAGTGCCTTGGCACAGCTGATAATTGGCCTTGAAAATATGCCTGTCACTTGATACACTTACTCCTTTTCAGTTTGTGCAAATTGAAGCAGTGTTTGGGGGTGAGGTAATGGAATAATGTGACCATTGTAAAAGCCAATCTTAGCAGAAGAAAATGCCCTAATACCTTGTGAAGTGCTAAGGGGGAAAAAGAAAAGGCTGCCACTGCAGTAAATTCATCAGAACAGCTTATAAATTGATGTCAGCGGAATATATTTGTAATGCACCAAACCAAGAGCATTAGCTTTGAAATCAGACACTGATGTGCCAGGGACTATCTAGTACCTAATTGGGTCCTTTGGGGTTGTACCTTGCAGGATGGTTTGGCCTTTTGCTGCTTTCTGTTCTTTGCACCCTTTGAGCAGCGTTTTGAAAGCAGCAGTCTGTTACTGCAGCTTCCTCAACGTGCTGCACAAAGGCAGTGCTCTTCACGGGGAAGCTTTCACCTAAGCAGGTTGCCTACACAGAGACACAGCACAGCATGGATAGACTTCCCTCAAAATTTTGTCCATCATGATAGTCAGTTATAAGGTTCTGAGCACAGCAGAGCTTTTGTGGGGTTGGAAAATAAGTTGTTATTCCCTCCTAGGGAGCGTTTGCTGAGATAATGTATGTGAAGCAGACGTTAGCAGGCCTCGCTAAGTGTCAGGAATTTTAATATTAAAGATAGAGCACAGAGTGTGGGCAGGAGGAGATGAGATAAAAGGTCTGGTGGAGACAGAGCAAAACTCAGCAGAGCTTGCAAAAACACACGGCTGATTTTAAATTAATTTGTTGCTGGGAGGAAAAAAGGTCAAATTGCATTTCCTACAGGACTGATAGAAGAAGGCAACCTGCCTGGTCTTAAAATGCTAAATTTTTATTTAGCCAATAATTTCAAAAAAATTGCTTACAATCTGAGGGAGATAGTTGCATTGGTGTTTAGACCTCTTGATTGTTAGATTATATCCAAAAACTCTGATATTACTTTG
This sequence comes from Eudromia elegans, assembly GCA_003342815.1. NCBI lineage: Eukaryota > Metazoa > Chordata > Aves > Tinamiformes > Tinamidae > Eudromia > Eudromia elegans. The sequence continues at coordinate 206,564 of PTEX01000393.1, forward strand.
CCCTCCTCACCCATCTTTCCATCTGAAGGACCAGAAATCCACTGTGATCTCCCTGAAGAAGCTGATTGTACGAGAAGTGGCTCATGAAGAGAAGGGTTTGTTCCTGATCAGCGTGGGTGCCAAAGATCCCGAGATGGTGGAAGTCCATGCCAGCTCCAAAGAAGAGCGTAGCAGCTGGATACAGATCATTCAAGACACAATTAACACCATGTAAGATACTGAGCTGCTCTTGCGGGACAGCTGTTGCACGTGGCCACGTTGTGGTAGTAACTGAGATGTGTCTGTCTTGTCCAGGGATAAGGATGAAGATGAAGGAGTCCCTAGTGAGTCTGAGTTGGAAAAGAGAGTGTCGGACACAAAAGTGAGAGAATTGAAAGGTAAACACCTTCCTGGGACAGAAAAGAGCTGGGAGCATTTGGGGGATTTGGGGAAATCATGCATCCAGCAAATACCTGCAGTCCTTGTTTGCCCTGCTCTGCTTTTGCTTCTTTTTTCCCAGAGTTACATGCTCTTACTGCTTGGAATTTTTCAGGGCTATGTCATCATGTTCCACTAGATGGGGCCAGTAACCCAAGAATGGCCTTGCTGCCTTGCCAAAGCTTTGATTTTCTGTTTTCATCTCTCTTTTTTCCCCTTCCTGTTCACCCTGTCACCATCACAGAACAACTTCACCAGAAGGACAAGCAGATCCTCATCTTACTGGAGGAAAAGGAGAAGATCTTCAGGGACATGGCAGACTGCTCCGTGCAAGAGGACCTGCCGGGCTCCAGAGTGCTGTTCAGAGCTAACACAGAGGAGGCACCAAAAGGAGAGGCCATTATGAAAAGTGCAATAAATGAAGGTGGGCAAGCCAGGAATGCATGTTTGTTACACTCACCCACACGTCCAACTCATGGTGAATCTGTCAGTTCTCAGGCATGTTTTCAGAGGGGGAGTCATCTCCTTCCCAATGTATAAGCAACATTACAGAGCATAGCTAGACATTGCTGCTCACACTTGTGAGTACTGTGGCTAGGACAGGAAAGGAAGCAGATACTGATAGCCGTTAGATGGAGGCCAGAAAAGAAGTCCTAGCACAGAGAACATCTGGGTATTAAATGGAAGCTGAAGTCAAGGGCAGCCCAGAATTTCTTCCTTGTCTGAATTATGGGCCTCTCTTGTCTGAATTATGGGCCTCTCTGTCCTCTGCCCTGCTCCACTCTCAGCAAGGCAGCACAATGTGAGAGGTGGGCTCCGATTCCGAAGGCATTACTGGTGCTGCAAGGGATGAGCAAGTCTGTTGGCAAATGAAAACTTGGGCAACTTTCCAGTGTGATTTCTGGAGAGAGCAAAAATTATTTAGTACTGTAATCAGAGCACACCAGGGTTGCCTGGAGAAAGGGAGGGAGGTGTAAGCCACTGCACAACTCCTGGTGTTGGAATTTATGCCCAAACAGACTGAGTTTTTACAAGAGGAAACATGCACTGTTGCTGTCATTGTCACAGAAATAGCAATTTATCCTTCTGAAAACAGTGTGAATTTCTAGCCTGAGCTCAATTGTAAAGAAAATGGCTCAGGAAGCCTGAGATGATCTTTAAGAGCAATATTGTTGTTCTTTATCCTACCAGTTGAAATGCTGCAAAGCCTGGTGAGCAGGAGCCTGGGCTGTGTCCTTGGGCAGCAGGTAAACAGCGCTGCCATGGAGCAAGAAGGAGGAGTTGGTCCCATCTCTCTCCCTAGACGGGCAGAAACTTTTGGAGGATTTGACAGTCATCAGATGAACGCTTCCAAGGGTGAGTGATTAAATGTGTGCATATTGGCTTATGTTAATAATGCATAATGTCATGGTGGCCTCTTGCTTCAGAAGGACTCCAGCAGCTGTTGAGTTCTGATTTCCCAGCTCCTCCCCCATAATGGTAGACAGATCAAGTAGCAGATGAGAAAATGAGTGTACGTTCAGAGGGAATTATGGTTATTGCTGTAGCAGTATCTCCAGCTCTGTTTTCCAGTTGCCTCCCAGCAGTCAGATGTTTAGCTGGCTGCTTCCCAACGCTCTTTTTATTTGCCACCCTCATCAGAAACAATCTTGTCCTCAAATTCTTTGCTCTTTGTACTCACTTATGCTCCCAATACTGTCAGTTGTGCTGGGCTAGTGTCTGTGTCTCGGCTTTGGGATCGTTGGGCCCATCTGACCTCCTGTCTTGAAGCAGCAGCGTTAGCTCCAGACAGTCAGGCATGAGAAATATGCAGAGATTTCTTCAGCCTTTGGAAAGCCACAATGCTCCCAACGGGCCTTGTCATGATAATGACAAATATATTCACACTGAGAGCTGGAGGGCTTGGCTGGGGCTCTGCCTCTCTCTCGCAGTGATAAATGGGGGACAGCTTCAGGCTGTTCGTAGCCTCACACACCCCCTACACTGTAGAAATAGCCTCTTTTGCATTAGACTGTAATTCAGTAGTAAGAGAGTCTTAGGAGACTTCAGAAGTGCAGTGTCTTGCTAAAGAGACACATTTCTAATGACTGAGGCTGGGGAGAAATTGTTAGCAAGAAGCTGCATGGTAGTATCTGACACAGTATCTGAAGCAGCTGTAAGCCACATTTAGACAGGGAGTACTGAAACTTTACCTGCAATAATATACTCTGATATGATGTTGTTATTGCTCTCTATCTGCTCTTAATCAGCCTCATGTCCTCCCAGCTTATGCTCTTCTGGAGTATAAACTGGTTTGGGAGATAGGCAGAGCTAATAAGAGTGTGCTGAAATGTATCAGCACGTGGTTTGAAACCAAAGTCAATCCTAATCTGAATTCATATCTACCTTTTCGCATGGTGCTGACGTGCTCTGTATTACAGAGAGCAAATGCACTTAGTTCCAGTGTCAAGAGATCTGTGGACCTTCTGTAAAACATCTCAGTTTCCTGTATTAAATTTCTCAGAGAATAGCAAGTTCATCTATGGTTGAAAATGTTAAATAATCGTTGCCAATCCTGGCTCCTTCCTTTAGGTGGAGATAAGGAGGAAGGTGATGATGCCCAGGACCTTCGGAGAACAGAATCGGACAGCATTTTAAAGAAGGTATTTCTTTACAATGAAATGAAAAAAAATGAAATAAAATTGGAAGTGTGTAGTTAAAACCACTTTGCTATAGCTAAAATCCTCCCTTGAAAAACATGTCAAAAGAGTAATATTCCTTTGTGGCACAGGTTATCTGCCATCTGTCTGCAGATAAGTTAAAACATGTGTTTAATTATGCATCATTATTGAAATGTCAAGGTCAAATATAACCTTGCATCCGTTCTTGCTGTGGATCAGTTCATCGTATCAGTACAGAACATTCCGAAATTAACTTTTGATTTTATATGATTTTTTTGCTGGCTTAAAAAGCATACATGAATTCTCCCAGAACAGAAAAGAGGAAGATCTGTCATTAGTGCTTCAAAACAGATTTGCTGTGATATTTTCTTTGTACTCATATTAAAACTATGCGATCTTTTCATAGGGTGGAAATGCTAATCTTATGTTCATGCTGAAAAGGAATAATGAGGTAAGAACTGATTCTGTTGCCTCAGTGTTTCCTTCATTTAAGTGCCAATTGAATTTGTCTCAATAGGTGATAACATAGGAGAAAATTTATTTCATGAGCTGAAGTGCATGCAGACTTTAAATGCATTAAACTGAATCCACAGTGTCATTTATTTGTTTAACCTTGGATGGTCAGACAGAGAATTCACTGACTGTCATCTGCTTGCCAGCTGTGATGTGTGCTGATTATGGGCATCAAGGGTTAATTACTGCTAGGATGTGCAGGACTGTATTTATTGTACATCTGCAGATAGAGAGAGTTTAATTATATGTTGCAGGTGCAGTGAATTGGGACAATTAGATTTCTCTTCTCTCATTGATACGTATTCATAACTCCCAATTAGCATTAATGGCAGAATGAGAACCTATTCTTTTAATGCTAGCTATCAAACAACTCTTGCAAATACTGCTGGTTTTGTTGGTTGATTTGGGATAAACTTTTGTTTTGGTCTAAAAACTAATTGTAGGGTAGGCAGGATTCAGCAAATTTGCAGCTGAGCTAAAAATACGCTCAGGGATGGAGCATCGCCCCAGCGTCGTGTGCTTTTGGCCCTGCATCGATGCACGACGCGTTGGTGTTCACCTGTGTTTTCAGGGGCTCTGTGTGTACGCCTGCCAAACTGGCACGTGTCACACTTGCTGCCACAGCTCTCGTGTGCAGTGACAGTGGGTGTTGTATGGGTGCTGTGATGTGGAAGGGAGCAAACAGTGCAGGTTCACTTTAAGGGTTCTCCACCTTTACTCCTTTGTTTCCCTGAAAATTTGAACTCTTAGTTTTCCTCGCAGTTGCTCTCTTTATTTGTGAGCAAGTTGATGCTGCAGGAAAGAGTTCGAGGAGCCCCTCACGAGTTCCCACGGGGTCTGTGCCGCTGCACTGATGCTGGGCATCTCTGAGGAGTGTCTAAGAGGAGTGCTGTGCCCAGCTCGTGTGGCTGGGATGATGCAGTTATTGCAGGTGAAGAGTGAGAAAGGGGCCCTAGGGGTGGAGGGATGGCTGTGGCCTTCAACACTGGCTCATAAGCCTTACCCATGGGATCTTGGTGTTAAAGCAGAGCACTTTCCTGGTGCAGTCTAACAGCAACGCGTTTGTTTCCTTGCAGCAGGTTCTCCAGAGCATTACCAACCTCCACAAGCTGCTCAGCGCTTTGCAGGTAGGCCCCCCCATCTGTGGTGACAGCAGAGAGCTAGTCTGAACCTGGGGAGCTGACGGGGGTGGTGGTGGTGATGAGACCTGGTCCGTGCCAGAAAACCCACCATGAGCGCGTCCCCTAAGTGATAACGCCCTGTGTCCCCCAAGAGCTGCTCGGGCTGGAGCTGCTCTCTGCAGTGAGGGCTCCATCGATTTCCCTGTCCCTCCGCAGGCTGTGGTGCTGCAGCAGGACACCTTCATCGAGGACCAGAAGCTGGCACTGAGCGAGCGAGCGCTGACCCGGAGCCTGTCCCGGCCCAACTCCCTGATAGAGCAGGAGAAGCAGCGCAACCTGGAGAAGCAGCGCCAGGAGCTGGCCAACCTGCAGAAGCAGCAGGCACAGCACCAGGAGGAGAAGCGGAGGAGGGAGAAGGAGTGGGAAGCCCGTGAGAAGGAGCTGACGGAGCAGGAGGCCCACCTGGCCCAGCGGGAGAAGCAGGTCCAGAGAGGGAGTCAGGATCTCGAACGGGAGCGGGAGGAGCTGCAGGTGAAGAAAGCTTCCTACCAGCTCGACTTGGAGAGGCTTCGTGCGGCACAGAAGCAGCTGGAGAGGGAAAAGGAGCAGCTCAAGAGAGACATGGAGCGATTACCTCAAACACGGTTGGAGCCTGACCACAACCAGGTAAATGCTGCCAAGAGCCACGTGCCAGGGAGCCCTGCTGAGAGCTCTGCCCCGCTCTCGAGGTGCTCATCGGCTACTCGTGGCGGGGCAGGAATCGATGGGATTTGGATCTGCATCCAGACATGCAGGGCATGGGTTTTAACACTGCCTCCTATTGTGCTGGGTTTAGTTTTTGCACATGGTAGGCGGTGCTGCAGGAATTTGCACCGTGAGGGTGGCCCCTCATGCACGGCCCTTGACGTGGCCAGCGGCTCCCAGCGACATGCAGGAGGCCTTGTCGGGAGCTCCTCTGTGCTCTGCCCGCCTTCCTGTGCCCTCTGCAGGCAAACAGCAGCTGGAAAATCCAGGGCGGGGGTTTTATTGCACTGAATGATGGCCCTCGGCCCGCAAGGCTTCAGATCTGTGGTGCAAGTGGTAATTTGTTCTCAGAAACGGTGCAAGCACTGCTGCACCCTCCTGCTGTCACAGAAACCGCTTGCAAACTCCTATAAATAAAGGACTGATAACTACGGAGGAGCTCCTTGTTTGCAGTCCATGCTTATGGCAACCTCCAAAAACATTCTCCATATCTAGCAGAGAGATGGACATTGCCCCTGTCCTGAAGAGTCTGGACATCTGCCACCTCGGCATAGCTCAGCAGGCAAAGGTCACTTGCTCTGGTGCAAGAAGCTTCTGGTATCTGGCCTCCCAGGCCAGAGAGAAAGGCCTGTGCATAGATCTAGCTGTGTGCAGGTACATTTTTAGCAAGTTGGGGTTTATTTTCTATTACAGTGCAGCCATCTGCCTGAGGAGAACATGCCTCAGTTTGCAAAACCTGGGCAGAGATTGAACCTTGAGTCTGTTGATCATTTGTTTGTTTATAACTTGCTAATTCTCAATGTAATTTGCTTTGAGCTGTAGCAAAATTAGTTTATAAATGCTGGACCGTGGAACAGAAGTGATTGTGGGTGCCAGAAAGGACTTAGTGTGCAGCTCAGCCATGAACCCTGAGTGCCAGGTCAGAAAGGTGCTTGTTCCTACCAACCCCTTCCTCTCGGAGCCCAAAACCATCATGGGGTAAAACAAAAGGCCTTCAGCATCAAGCATATACCTACATATTAGGGGCACGCATGCCGTGGAAAGGCTGAGTGGTAAAATAGCCTGGTAGATCAAGCAAAGGAAGCAGATACTTTACTGATGTTTCAGCGCTCTTAATAGTGGGTTTGGTGAGGCTCTGTTGAGCTCATGTTTTGATCTTCCCTTTGAATACATAAAGGCTCAATTACATCCTGAGACAGACATTAGCAAAAAAAGAAACAGAACAGGAAGATGTTTCGCTTTCATCTTTGCTGGGGAAGGCTTCCTTGGCCACAAGGCTCCCGTGCGGGGCAGGCGGCAGCTCCGTGGCCTTCCGCCAGGCTCTGTGCACGCAGAGCAGCCTGGGCTCACGAGCCCTGGCCCTCAGCTCCCTCGGCGTGGTGTGAGTACGTGTTGGAGCAGGAGACCTTGTGGCCTTGTGCTTCTTGTGCCTCCTCTTTGTGTCTGAAATGGAGGGGGCTGCTCCTCTCATTACTTGACCTGGATAGAGGACTGGTTTTAAGCTGGTGAATTCCTTCTGTCAGCCTTCCGGGAAACATCTTCCTATCCAGGTTTCCTGTCTGCCCATTTCATGCCCCAGTAAAGCACTTCTTTTTCTCTTACAGGTTTCAAATCTACATGACAAGCTTGCAAGAGTCCCCTCCCTGCCCAGCACCGAGGATTCCTCCAAGCAGAAAAGCCCTCCCCTTCCCAAACAGGGGCACTTTGATGCAGAACTGTCTGTGTCTCCCAAAAGGAATAGTCTTTCAAGGACACACAAAGAGAAAAGCACTTTCCATTTGCTTAGCACAACAAACCAGACTAACAAGGCGGCTGAAGGACAGCCCCAGATGCCTACCCGCCTCTTCAGTTTAGCCAAACCAAAGGAGAAAAAAGAAAAGAAGAAAAAGGGCAAAGGACATCGCTCCCAACCATCTGGTGAGTGTCAGGGTTGATTGTAGGTAGTTTACAGGGCCGCTCTGGGTTTTCCCCTCCAGTCAGCAAATTGGAGGAGGCAGTGAAAGCTCGCCTTGAGCGGGGATGGTAGCTTTGAGGGCTGGACAAAATCAGTTGTGGTGAGTGGAGTTTCCAGCTTGAAGCAATCTTCTCTGTGTCATCCTGCACGAAAGGAAGCAGAGGGTTGTTGGAGGAGCCATACCTCTCCTGTGGGCTGTGGCAGGAGCCTGTTTTGCAGGGGGAAAATTCCCCGGTTCAGTACATCTGCTCCCACAGCTCCAGCTGGGAAGCTCCTGCTTGTCCCCTCCAACACTGCTGGTGTTTCTTGGGGTTCACGGTCCTTCCCCACTATTCCCGTAGTGATTCCCGCCCCGTTTCCCTCAGCAGATTCCCACTCGTCAGAAGCACCGCCGGAGGGTGAGGAGATCTTTTGCTGAGCGCCACCACCGACTCTCCAGGATGACATCTCACCTTGACCGCGCTGCGGCCAGACCCCGGGGGCTGGAGCACGTCGGTCCTGCCCAGCCTTGGTACGGAGGACGTCTCCCTGCCCGCTCCACGGCGTGCTTCTGGAGCCCACACCTGACCAGCTACCCGGGGGGTTAAATAAAACGTGTTGTAAAGGTCTGTACGTGGTGGGAAACGGCCTCTCTCCTTTGGTTTTTGCATGAATTCTCTCTGCGGAGGCTGACGACGCTGCAGACGGTAGCGCCTTTCTGTGCAAACCTTGGTTTAAAGCAGTCGGGATCAGGAACCGTAGCCTTAAGGGGTCTGTGCCTTCAAATTCCCCTTTTCTGGGGAACGTAACCAAAAACAAGCATTTAGCGAAAGATTAGGACTCTACAAATGGTGCGTACACACTGGCATATATCGACATACTGTATATATACCTATATGTATCTATATCCCCCGGGATATGCCTTCAGTCTGTACAGCCAAGCCTAGCTGGGCCAGTGGGGATAGATGATGCCTGATGACTTTCAGGGAGCGCGTAGATATTAAATATCTTGCCCTTGCTACTCAGATTGTAACTCCACTGACTTGCACGCCCGCTTTTGTGCTCGTGGGAAGTGGCACGTTTCGGTTCAGAAAGGTACCCTACGCCAGGAAGCAGTAGCAGTGTAAAAAAAAAAGAAAATTCAGGAAAAATGTAAAATTCAGGAAAAAAAAAGCTTTTTTTTTTTTTTAAAAAAAAGTGTTTTCAAAATAATTCAGTGGGGCAGAGGAAACAAACGTTAAACCGTTTCCACAGTCGAGCAAAACGCCTTTGGGTGCATTTAAAATGGTGTAGACAGGAGAAGTTGGCTAAGCTCGCGAGGCAGCCCTGGGGAGCCAGAGCAGCGTTCGGGTGGGAGCAGCTCCAAGTGGCCTTTTCTCTTTATTTTTTTTTTTCCAAAATTTATTTCTGTATCTCTTTATCTCTGCGTTTGACATCTCTTCATGCAAACCTGATGACTTATTAGAGAAAGGGCCAAAAATATGCTTTGAGGCATCTCTGTTCTGTTATCTCTATTTTTCCTTCCCCTGCTTTGTACATTAAGGCCGGGCTTCTGTTCCTTTGGATTTCAGTAGCATCTCCAGATCCCAAAGGACCCAGGAGCAATTTCCAAGCACTCCAGTAAAGACATCATAGGTCAAGGCAGCTGCTAGTCCTAAACCTAGACAATACTGTGCACTTAGGAAGCATTTCTGGGGAGAAAATCTCTTGTTACGGACAAAGCACCGTGTGACAGGTCCTGGGGCCATCGCGCTTGGGCTCTGCTGGGCAGTGTCCATGCAGGAGGACTCCGGGATATTTTAGCGTTTTTTTCCAAGTTTCCTCTTCCTCCAGACCCTCTCAGGAGACCTGCCCCAGCAGACTTGCAAATGCTTTTAAGATGCTATCAGCTTCACATAGCTAAGGAGTTTGCTCAAAAATGGTTTGAAGGTCTCAACTGCATTTCCTTTCCTCTCAGTCTTTGTTTTTAAAAAAGAAAGAAAGAAAGAAAGAAAAACACATTTTTCTTGCACTATCATTTCATTTCCATTTGCTTCTTAGCTTATCACAAGCTAGTCCCGGGCAGCAGAGGTCAGTGCTAAGGGGGAGCAGCAGCAGTGCCAGGGAGATGGGTCCTGAGATTGGTGTCTCTCGAGCGGCGCAGGAGTCCTGAACAGCCCATTCACTTTCCAAGCTCCCTAAACTGTTAAGACTTGGAAAAAAAACCCAGGAAGAATTCAAAGGAGCATGGGATTTATTTTTATTTTGCTTTTTTTTTTAATATTGTTTGGTGCTTGTTCTTAATTGCAAGCAGGGCTTGCAAGAATATTTATCTTTCTGTTTATTTGAAAGAGTTTTTTTTAAAAAAAAAGAAATTTTCTTAATTTTATTTTTTTAGTTTTACTTTATTTTGCCTTTGGGGAGTTGTAAAGTTTAGGGGGTTTTTTCTTCTTTTTAATTTTTTTTTTTTTTTTTTTTTTTTTTTTTTTTTTTTTTTTTTTTTTTTTTCATTTTACCAAGAGATTGGTATAATCCAGTGCTCTTATCTCTCTGGTTCCTACCCAAACGGTGCTTGGGCAGTGCTGCTTAGCGGTCTGCGCCAGGCCCAGAGTTAACAGCATTTCAGCCGAGACCTTCCTTGAAGGCAGAGCGTTTTGGGGCCAAAACAAAATTGGAAAGAGAAGCGGTGACTTCAGACCAGACTCCTGCTATCAGCTCCTTTCCTTAGCTGGTTTGTTCAGGTTTTCTCATATCTCCTGGCGGCAAAGGGGGAGCCAAGCACAGAGCGTATTCCCGTGAGGAGAGGGTCTGATCCAGGAAACCCGGACAAGTCTCCCCCTGAACATGCAAGGAGCTGAAGGAGGCGTGTGCTGATGCTTTAGTGGTGTCTTTCTAGTAAGAAAACACTGATAAAACAAAATAACTTCTGCCCTGTTATTTGTACATCTGCAAAAATTAATGTGCCAAGCTGAAATGTCTGGTTTCCAGACCAGCGCATGGCTCATTTACTGTTGCACAAACAGAGATCAGTTCCCTGGTGTTTTGGAAGGTTCCTCTCTGTAGAAGCCTTTGCCAGTCTGCGCTTTTCGTGCTGCTGCCTTTTCCCCAGTACAGCTCCAAGCTGTGAAACAGGGGGATGTCCCACGGCTCTGAGAAGAGCATCCAAAGGGAGACAGGATGCAGAGCAGGAGGACCGAGTTTTTGATGGGCTGGACTATCTCTTCTGACCCATGTAAATAACAGAGAGCATTCAGTGCCCTAATCAAAAATTGCTTTTGCTAAAAGATCTTCCATGGTCGTCATGATTGGAATCAAAAATATACACCAAGCAGAAATATTGGATATCGAAGCTGGTTTTGTCTTGAAATCTGGTGGGCAGACATCTGCCATCCCTGGGGGATGTACAAACCTGTGTGATTCACTTGGTGTTTGCGTGAGGCTCTCATTTGAATGGGGACTCCCACACTGCTTCCTTCTCCTTCCACCTTTAGGAAGGTCTGGGCTTGTTTTTATTTTTCTAGCCCTTTTTCTCCTCTCCAGTTTTCTTTGGATACCCTTGGCTTTGCTCCCTGGAGTCCCACTCTGATGCCTGCACATTGCCTAGGGTTGTCTGCTAGAGAACAGCCCCAGTTTCTTGGCACCCCTTTGCATTTCTGGAGAACATGTTACATCCTCAGCCCAGACGCCTGGTCTGGCTGCCGTGGCAAGTCCCAGATCACCCCTGTTTGCCCTGGGTTCCTGGTGCACAGAAAAGTCTCTTTTGAAGGGAGAAGAGGACCATGCATGGGCCCTGAGAGCTTTTAGTGCTACTGTTTCACAGAAGGGAAATCAGGCTTTCTTCTCATGGGCTTGGCCCAGTGCTCACGACCACCCACCAGACGGGGTCCAGTGAAGAGCAGAGAGAGGACGTGGTCTCGGGTGAAGTGCAGGAGCAGTCGGCCGTAGCAGAGGGTGTCGGGGTGCCCCGGGGAGCAGAGAGCAGCGGTTTGAGACACGGAGGAATTGGGTGAGCGGGTTGGTCTTGGGGCCCCCTCCAACGAGGCGGTCATCTCAGCGTGTGGCTTGGTGTCAGTCGGATGCTGTGAGCACTTTACGTGGAGCTGCTCTCGTCCCTTCGCGTTCTGCTTGCGGGGAGGCCGCCGGGTCACATCCTGCGCACGGCGCCGGCCACGGGGACGCGGCCCTGGGTTTGGCTCCACGCTCCCTCCCTCCATGTCCCCCTGGACGGGCACAAGCCAGGGCCTCCTGCCGGGACTGGCCTCGGCATCGCCTCCCGTGCACGGAAGGAACCCTGGAGCCTTCCCGGCCTCCCTGTAGCTCGGAGCAAGGCGGCGGCGACGGGGATGCAATCAGGGCAGTGCAGCGAGGCTCTTCCCCTGCACCCAGTTACTGCTGTACAAGCTGTTCAGGGACCTCCCGCGCTTGGGTTTTCCTTTCGTTCTTTCCCATCTTGGAGGCTGAGCTCCGCTGAGGAGCACGGGAATGCCCTGGGCTTCTGCAGCTCCGTCCCGCCTGTCCCAGGCGTGACTCTGGAGCCTGAGGCCCTCGGGAGCCTCCCTGCGGCACGAGGACACCTTAGAGCCGCATCCCCACCCAAATGCCACCTGGTCAGAGAGGTCCCTCACGTGCCAAAGCATCAGGGAAGCTGCTGGGCCCCCCGTGGCACAGACCAGGCATGGGATAGAACCTGGGAGAATCCAACCAAACATTCCTTGGGCACCAGGGCTCGGGAAAGCTTTTCTGCCTGCTGGCCAGGTTGGGGAATCTTGCGTAATTCCAGGCGCCCTTTTGAATAAACCTCCCCTCTTGCCCCGGTTGTCCCAAGGGGCGACCGCTGATGTTCACGACCCGGCAACGCAACTAAGGACGAGCTAAGGACCGGCTTTAAGCTTAGGCGAGCTGAACTGGGCTCCTCTCCTGCCCCTCTTCCGCACCCGCCTCTCGCCGACACCGTCGCTTTGCCCAAATATATCCTGCTCCCGTCGCTTGCGGGGCCAGGATGGCGTTCACGGCTTCGCAGACAGCTACGAGCTTCGTATGTATTTAACCTGTCCATAGGTATCGGTCACCGCCACGCTCTGAAGTATGTTCCTGTTCCCCGTGTCGATATTAAACACTGACCCGGAAAAAACGGGCGTCCAGTTCAGCTCGCCTACGGTTAAAGTGCAGCCCGGTGTTTGTTTTGTGCCGGTGTGGAATGCCCTGGAGCAATTCCCCGAGCATGGAGGAGGTTTGTTCTAATAGCCTGACGTGCCTCTGCTTTTGGGTTGTTTCTTAGGGGGGGTGGGACAAAAGAAAAGGAAAAAAGAGGAAAAAAAGAAAGAAAGAAATGCTTTGTGTTTTCATGTTGAACTCATTAAAAAAAAAGGAAAAATGTTTTAAAAAATGATAAATTGAAAAAAGTTTTTTTTTAAAAAAAAAAGGGTAAAACCTAATTGCTGTATGTTAATTTGTAATTATGTAAAAAGTGAGCAGGTTATTGACTGTAAAATTCTTCTTTTTTTTTTTTCTGTAACTTGCCAGAAACCGTTAGGTTTTGTAACAAGCTTTTATTTATCTTCCTTTTTAGTTATCAGCATCAACCTCTTGTAAAGTCATTTTTCCTCTAAATAAATTTGATTTTAAGTCTGCCATCTTCAGCCTGGTTTATTCCCAGCCCTTGGGTGCTGTTGGCCCTGCTGCCTGAGCGAGGAGCTGCAGCCCTCCCTGTCACTGAGTGTTCGCCTCACTGTTATCCTCTGGAGTCCCGCGAGCCCCTCTCGGCCTCCTGAACTTACTCTCTTACAGGATTTAAATTTTAAATTATATTTAACTTTTTTTCCTTTTTTTTTTCACACCCACGTGGGGTTCTTCATATTCTTACAAGAGGAGGAAGTGTCAAAGCGGCTGCCTCGGCCTCTTGGCTCCAAGGCCGGCTTGGAGCATTGATGTGGGCTCACGTGTGGGTGGCTGTGGGTCTCTGGCCGGTGGGGCCCGTAGCCCGTGCCCATGGAGAGCCACGAGGTCCCACACGAGGAGGGAGCTCCCTGCATCCCCCATGTGGCGTTTCCCGGACCCGGGGACGTGTTCTAGCCGGCCCTGAAACCATTCTTGGCTGCCCCGGGAGCCCCGGCTCCGAACGGGCAGCGAGAGGCGGTGAGCGCGGGCGCTGATGGCGAGCGGACGCTCGCTGGGTTGGAAGTCTCGGCTCGGCCGCTGCCCAGCGCAAGCAGCAGCGTTCTGTCTTTGCTGTAGCCCTGCCTGCGTTTCCTTTCCCGGCCTTGCTGAGTTCAAACCCCAGAGCTGGCCCCATGGCAGGACCCCCAGGCAGCATCTGCATGCTCATAGTTTCTATTAAGCCGATAGGAGAAGACAAGGGCACATCCTAATGTGTTAGTGGTACCTAGGATGGCATCTTGGCACCCCTAGATCCACCCACCACCACCTCTGCTTTGGAGCCCGCTCCCCCATCCCTCCTGCCACAGGCTCCAGGCCCGTGGCCGCCTCTCCCCATCCCGTGTCCCTCCCGTGTCGTGGGGCTCCCCTTGGCACCACAAGGACTCGTCCAAGGCGGCTCTGTGTGGAAATGGTCCCTCCTGCTGAGGGGCCTCGTGACGCCTCGCCCGGCTGTCCCCAAGGGCACGGGCGGCCCTTGCACGTGCGATGGGGCAGAGCCGGGGCCTTCTCTCACCCTGCCCTTCACCCCGTCCCTCGCACAGACCTGTTTGGGCTGCACATCCCTGCACGTCCCCTGGCTGCAGCCCCTATGCCGCCGTCTCCGGGTGCTCTACCCTGCCCTCCTTGCCCCACGCCGGGTCCTCACGGACGCTGCTTCTCAGTGAAGCCGGCAGGTCTAATGAGCCTGGAGTCTAATTAGAGCCTCGCAGGAGCCCTGAGTCGACAGCGGGGAGCCCGGGGAGCTGCAGCGCTGCGAGTGCAGGACGAGGAGGAGGAAGATCAGGAACGCAGGGACAGCGACAGGCAGGTACAGGCGGATCCTCCTCGGGGAGATGGGGAGGAGGGAGATGCGAAATCCAGGGTTTCTGCCCCCTAACTGGGTTTGTGTTTCAGCCCAGAAGCCCTGAACGGCCAAGGGGCGGCCTCAAGGCTGGCGGTTTTGGCTGGGAAGTCAGCAAGAAGCGACCAAGTGGGTCACGGGCTGCAGAACCAGGGCCCGCAGCTTTGCACAACAGCAGGCGGGGTCAAATAAAGGGGTGGCGAAGCGGAAAGAAAAGAGTGTCCGGGAGGGGAGGGAAAAACGAGCTCCGGCTGCTGTCCCATGCGCAGGAGCCTCCTGCCCGGTGCTCCCGGCACAGCTCCGCTCGGAAAGCTCTGGAGCCGCGGAGCGCTCCGAGGAGTCCTTCGGGGAGCTCCGGCACCAACACAAGGCAGCGCCGCTTTAGCACGGCCCCACCAAAGCTGCCCGGGCGCAAATCCCCATGATCTTGTTTTCAAAGCCCCTGAGCCCCATGTAAAATCGGAATTAGCACCACTGAAAGGGCTATAGTCACACGCTCTGTCCCTCATTTGTTTTCCACTCTCACTCTCATCAAATCGCAATTTTTAGGTCCTGAATTGGCTGCCCATGGGACTCTTTCAGGAGCGTGCTTCCATGGCTTCCATGGCTCCTCACCCAAATAGCTGCCCTGCAGATACCAACAAACAGAGCGCGCCACCACCCTTGTCCTTGGGGGCTGAGGCATCCTCGGTCTTCTTCAATATGGGGAACTCCAGGCACCAAACCCCTTAGAAACACAACTCTGGTCTCACAGGAAGCTGCGTTTCCTACTCCTGCAAGTCCCTTCCAACATAAAATAATATAAAAATAAACAAAAAATACATTTATAAGTCTGGAAGGTTTCTCTGTTCCGCCTCATGTCCGTAACCGCTGAGAGCCGCTTCCCAGAGCCCCATTCCCAAGGCTGGGATGCAGGGCCCCGCTACATCATCACCGTGCCTCAGTTTCCCAAGCTCTGAAGCAATAGTAATTGCAGCCGGGCTGTTTGCAAAAGGCGGTTGTTTGCGAACCGCCCCGCCAAGCGCCAACCCTGTTATTATTCCCCGGCCCTGTCATTATCCTTAAATCCGGCTTGCTTAAGAACGGAGCACAGAGGCCTGTGAAAAGCACACAGACAGTTTCCCAGCTCATCATTTTTTATTAAAGTTCGCAGGCAGCTGGAAGGAAAAATAAAGACGAAGAAAACACTACGAAATGTAACTAAACGTCACCGAGGGCTGTGACACTTGCAAAGCGCCAAAGGGGCTCCGCACCCCACGCGCCGGCCGCGCTTCGCCCACTGGCATCTCCACCCTCGGCCTCATCCCCTGCTAAATAACATCCCCTCCCCATCCCACCTTGTTTCCCCCTCCCAAATCACCCCCGTCCCTCAAACACGGCCACACGGGGGGCCACCAGCAGCACGGGCAGCTCCATACAATGACTGAAACTCTCTCGACGCTCCTTCTGCCCCCAAAGCAGCAACAACAACGAAAGCACCGGACGGGGCGCCCACGCTCGGCCCTGGGGCTCCCTGGAGCGGCCCCGTCGCAGCCGTGGGCTCCGGCCCCCGCTCGGTGTCCCGGACCGTTCCCGGCGCTGGGAAGGACGCAGGGGCTCGAGGAGCAGCGCGGGGCAGGACAGGAGGGCGCTTAGTCGCTGCGTCAGCTCCGGCGGAGCGCGGGGGACACGGCGGCCGCTCCGGTACCTGGGGAGGGAAAGGGAGAGCCGGTTAACGGGGTCATCGCAGCACGCTGCTCCCGCGACGCCCACGGCACCACCCAAAGCGTGTGACAGCAGCTCCACGTCCCAGGGCAGGGCTGCCACCACGGGCAGGGGAAAGCCGCTTTTTGTGTGGGGTTTGCGCTGCTTTGGGGCTGTGTTTGGGTTGGGAGCACGGCGGGGCTGGTGCCAGCGGGCTCTGCTCTGCCCAGATCCCGGCAGGCTCGCGAGGAAACCTCCGCAGCAACGAGGTGCGTGCGACGCCCCAGCTGGTTTTAGAGTCAGCAGGAGGGACACAGGACCCTGAGGGGACCAGAAAGACCCTCCAACCCTTTGTCTTGTCCCATCGGTTCCTCCAAAACCACCTGCTCCCAAGCGGTTCACTAACCCAGGGCTCCGGCTGCACGTTTCCATCCGCCCAGGACTGGGAAAAGCCCCGATTCCAATGACTGCTCCCCGGCTGGCCGCTCCCTGCAGGGCTGCTCCACGAAAGGGGTCCCGAGCCGGGCAGCACCCACGAGGGGCAGGGGCAGAGCCGCAGCCCGGCCGGCCTCGCTGCTCCGCGCGGTAGCGACCGACCACACTGTGCTGGGCGGGCAAGCGAAGCCAAAGCAGGGAGCAGAACAGCCCTGCTCGTAAAAGGCTCGTTATCGGAGGCGCAATTAACTAATCAGGAAGAGAGCCATTGAACAGATCCGCTGTTTACGGTGCCCACAGCCCGGCAGAGCGGAGCGTCGCTCCGGGCCCAGCTCGTCCCCTAAACACGCACAGGAGCCGCGGGGCCGACGTCCCACGGCCACAACCTCCCCGTGTGGGGCCTGTCGTGGCCGGAGCGGCTGGAGGAGCCGAACCCAGCAAGGGCTGCAGGTCACAGAGTGGCCTCTCTGCTCCCGGATGAGCCAGAAATGGAAGTCTGGGCTTGGCCGCCCACCTCGGCCCTCCTGGGCCCATCCCACCGGGAGGCTCCCGCCCGGGCCGCTGCTAAATCAGGGATGGGATCCGGTGCGGGGACACAGCCACCTGCCCCTTCCTTCCACCCTCCCTGGCGCTCAGTTTGACTCCACGTCTTTAGTTGGGCACTAAGAGGAGGGAAAGACCCTCCTGCCTTCTCATGCCCGCAGGAAGCCTCTGCCAAGCAGCACCCGAGCCCAAGCCGGGCAGAGACGAGCCCTGGGATGGTGCTGAGCCCCGCACACGCTGCAGCAGGATTCGCCCTTCTCTTCCACGTGTATTTCAGCACCACAGGACCACACAACTCAAGGCTCCCTCCTCTCCCGTCATTGCTCTCCGGCTAAGGACTCTTCTCCCCTCCTCTGGCTCGAGCCCATTTTTGACTCTCGTCCTTTGGACCCCCCAAAATGAGAGCACCACAGGGGACAGTGGGTTTGGAGCTTTCTGTTTGGAGACAGGCATTGGGAGAACTCGCTCCTGGTGAAGCCTGAAATTACCTCCGGGGAGATGCAAAACTATCCACATCAATTGTCACTTCAGCCGCTTTGATATTAGTCTGCTTGGGACAGACCAGACCACGCAGCACCGTTCCCCAGGCTCCCGTTGGGTCTTGCTTATGTTTATAAACACACGGAGCCTTCATTAGCGGAGTGCTGGGTGTTGCACTTCCCTTCTGCAACCAGTCGCCTCCTCACGCTGCAATTCCTGTGGGAACCCCGGAGCTGGCTCGGCCAGTTCTACCCGGCACCTTCCTCGGAGAGCTGAACACCAGCGTTAGCACAGCTCGGTGCCTTAAGCAGAGCAGAGCCCGGGACACGTTTGTGCAGTTAGAGAGGGCACCCGAGCAGGTCTCCTCCAAAAGCCAATGGAGCAGAGTACCAAAGCAGCGGGAGCACTGGAGCCCAAGGTGGGCTGCAGGGCCACGTGCTGGAGGCAGCTGCACTTTCAGGTATTAAACTGCTCCACGCGCTTCCTGCCGGGAATTCCCGCCGCGTTCCCGGCCGGCAGCGGCCTCCTGCCCACTGATGTGCAGGCACACGGAGCCCTGCTCCAGCTGGGACCAGCACGGCCCACAGGAAGCCTCTCCAGCTGATGGGGTTTACGCTCTCCACCGAAAGGAGGCTTGGCCTTTTATGACCAATGTTGAGTTATTTAGGGTTCAAAGCCTGGATGAACGCAAGCGTGCTGGTTTATAGGCGAGGAGGAGTTTCTCGTTTTCAATGTTTTGTTCCAAGGCTTCTGAAGGTACAAAGTATTATTTGCTACGGTGCAACTGCCCGGGCCTTTCCCAAGCAGCCGCGCTTGCTCCTCATCTCCGGAGGGCACCGCGGATCTTCTCTGTTGAGCCGTCTCCGGCTCCACGGAATTCCCCATGGGATTAGCTGGGGCTGTGGAGCTGACAGAGTGCCCAGCTACCTCCTCCCCAAAGCCCTGGGGAGCAGGGCTGGCCAACCCATCTCCTGGCTGCCCATCCCTCAAGGAGGAGTCCACGGAGACCAATTGGGGCATTGCAGCAAAGACCCTCACAGCCCGGGGCAAAACTCCTCAGCGTTACCACTGCAGGGCGATGGAGCAGCCCTAGGACCCCGCGTTTCCACACTTGGATATAAGGAGACGTCAGGGGCCAAGGCCATAACAATAAACTTAACTTAAAATTAAGAAAGCACAAAAAAATTCCTTAAAAATGAAGTCAAAAGGCAGTCTCTCTGGCAAGCACTCATGTATATTTTAAATACTTCTTTTAACTGAAGAGTGGAAATGAAGCCAAAAAGCACATAAAACCTTTATACAGTGACTTTTCACCAGCTTTATTTGCAGGTTGGTAGATTTGAGCTCCAAGTTTTCTTGTGCTTGCGCCAAGCTCCACGTTACAGGGGAAAATATCTATGTACCCCCTCAAGAGCTGCTTATTTAGGTCTGGGCAATTCAAAACCTGTACACAGAGGAAAAAGGCAGGAGAGGAAGGTAACAGCTGGGTATTTTTGGAGATCAACTTTTATTTGGTTGCTGAGAATTAACTCTCACCTCAAAATATTCCCTATTCCTATTCCTGAAGGTGTGGCTGGCATTGAGATTTAATATTCAGACACATCTGCTACCAGAGAAAATTAATTTTCAGCTCTAGGATGGCTCTTAAGGGGAGGCCTCATTGACCTGAGCTGAAAATGATGGAGTCCTCACACTCTTTGCTGCAATATTTAATAGCTGAGTGGCAGTTAATTAGATTACTGAGCCGCTGTGACAGATGCTAGGCAACGCCTGAGAAGCAGAATTTGGAAAGGCCATTATCTTCCAGGGCTGGAAAGGCTCGGAGAAAGCGGAGAAATTAACCCCTTCCACCCTCACTGCACCCTCTTTGCGAGCCAGCTCATGTTAAACCCAAAAGTTTCTCCAATTGAAGACCAGTGTCATGCTTAGGGTGCTTTGCACCCCCTCTCCAAGGGCCTGAACGAAGCCAGTGGTCACGCTGGGCTAATGCCTAGTACATGTGCCAGGAGATCCTCCCTCATGTGTTCCCAGCTGGCATCAGAGAAGAGCATTGCTGGGAAATGCCAGGGCTCCGCAGTAACTTCAGCCCACTGAGCAATTCCCAGGCAGACTTACTCTCCTTCCTTGTATTAAGGGAAGTGGATTTCAGAGACGATATGGAAGAATCACCCTCCCCACGGTTCCAGCTCCCAAATAAAACCCTAAATGAAGCTTGTCCACCTCATCCCCATACGCCAGGGCTTCCAGGCTCCTTCAGCTAGTTGGTTGTTACCCTCCAGGCATCAGAGTTGGGCCGCATGATTGCCAACACTGCAAAACCTGCAACCAGAGGCTGCAAAGGTGCCCAGGATTTCTTGCAAAGATGGTACTACGCAAGCACCCATGGCAATAGCTGTTTTCAAGATGCAAGATGAGATTTCTGCCTTTCCTTGTACAGCTGCATTTTGGCACACACAGGTTAAAATGAGCAAGCCTAAGTGGAGCAAAACCAGTAACTAGATGGGCAGCCAAACATCTCACTGTGGAGAAGAGAGGAGGAACCAACTACCAGGCCTCCCGTCCCTGTCCTATTGCTCTGCAACAACAGTTTTCCAGAGCACTAGAGTGAGAGAGGATATCGTGAGTTTCCACCAACCTTCTTGTTCTCACACCGCTTGAAACACATTCTTCTTCTGGTTACCAAACCCCTTCCCTCCCACTCATGTCTCACATAGAAGTCTCAGAAGTTCTGATTTAACAAGCAACTGTTTGGATGCTAAATAAACACCAGGACCATCAAATGCACCATGGCTTCTAAGCCTCCACTTCTGCTACCCACTACCCATCTTACCCACTAAGATGTAAATACACAGCTTAAAAAGAGATTCCACCCTCCCAAGGGTTGCTTGCCTATGCACTCATCAGCACCAGACTGATCACATCAATACCCAGGAAAAATAACAAAGTATTGAGAAATTCTGCAAAGTAGTTGCTGCTGAAGCATCTTCCAGATCAAGTGTAGATGCATTTAGAACTCTTCAACTGCATCTCCCTCAACCACATGGAGACAGGATGTATTCCAAGGTCATACCCATGCGAGCTGGCACGGACAGGTCTGCTCTCCCACACCCATGCACATCCAGCAGCTGGCTTAGATGAGGTGTTATTATAACATACATAGAAAGAGGGAGGCTGGCACATCCAGATAGTTCAGGAGGAGGGCAAAGCAGCTCTGGTCTACTTGTAGTCACCCGTACAGCTAGAGAGTCAAAGATCCATTGAGTTATTGAGGGTATCAGCTTGAAACAAGAGCAAGTTAGACCAGTATCACAGAACTTAGAATTTGTACTCTTTCCCAGTGCTACCTCCCTCTCGCCTTCAAACGTACTCTCCTCATAAAGGGGAAGCTAACTGGAGCCTTGGCTTCAGCGTGGTGTGGAAACGCATCTGAGGCGAGACAGGAAGTCTCAGTTTTAGCAGAAGGGACCCTTACCTTATCGTATTCCTGGATATCAGCCCCAGAGCCCTAACTCTCATGACGGCAAATGCTTCCAGGTGCTGACAAAAGCCGTGGGGATGAGCGAATAAGGCACCGTCGTGATACAGTTCCACGTGTCCGACGTCGGGTCGTAGCAGTCCAGCGTTTTGCACCTCTGAGTCCCAAAGTAACCCCCCACCACGTAGAGTTTATTCCCCGAGGCCAAGGCATGGCAGGACATGCGCTTGGCTGTCATATCCCCAATGCGGGTCCACTGGTCCGTCTCGCAGTCGAAGCGGTAGGCGGAGGCTGCCGTGAACTCCGTGTCTCCCCCCATGATGAAAATCTGGCTGCCCAGGACAGCGGCCGCCGTGTAGCGCCAGGGCTGCGGGCACTCGGCCTTGATCGTCCACCGATTCCCAACCGGGTCGTAGCACTGCACTTTGGACACCATGTCCCGGTGAATGCTGGTGCCGCCGAAGACAAAAAGCTTGAGCCTGGCGCTCACCACCGCAGCGTTGCTCACGCCATCTCTCAGAGGGGCCACCATCATCCACTTGTTGGCTGCAGGGTCGTACTTCTCTACTTGCTTCAAGGAAACAGAGGGCGATGCAGGAAAGACCCCAGCCACCGCAGTGTGCCCACCAACCACGTAGAGGCAGTTCTCCAGTTCAGCTGAGCCATGCCCAAACCGAGCTATTAGCATGGGGGCAGCTTTGGACCATTCCTCGTGAACAGTGTCATACACCCACACGTCTTTGGAGACTCCGTTCTCCGAGCCCCTTCCTCCCGTGATGTACACTTTACAGCCAATGGCACAGGCACTAAACTCTTTCCGAGGACTTGGCAGGTCTGCCTTGGGGATAATTTCCTTTGCTTTGTGATCCACCTGGTAGATCTTATCACACATGAAGGTCTGCCCTCCCAGGATGAGCAAGGTGTGCCCAGCTTTGCGAGGCCTGGCACAGGGGCTGGTGACCACTCCATCATTCTGGAGGATCTTCTTCTTGCACTGAATAGCTTCATCCAAGACAAGTTTGTTCCTTTCATCAACCATGATCAGGTCCTCACAAGCCAAGGCTTCCTTGAGGCATTCAGAGGGAAGCAGGGCCAGGCGAACGTTCCTCAGAAGCTCTGGGAGATAAGCCTTCCGCCCATCCAGGTCATATTTTACCCACTGGATGACAGCTTTGAAGACCTTTTCTTCATCCTCAATTTCCAACTCATCACTGGAGATGAGGTCCAGAAGAGTGTCCTTGGAGAGGTTGTTGAAATCCTCACTCTTGTGAACAGTTTCAAAGTTGACCAGGCACATCCTCCAGGAGAGCTCATAGAGC
The DNA here is from genome assembly GCA_003342815.1 of Eudromia elegans. Lineage (NCBI taxonomy): Eukaryota > Metazoa > Chordata > Aves > Tinamiformes > Tinamidae > Eudromia > Eudromia elegans. The sequence continues at coordinate 228,863 of PTEX01000393.1, forward strand.
CTCCGGCACTGATGAGCATCCGAGAGCAACATCATGCCCAGGCAGTTGGAAGGATAGAGGTTCTTCTCCAGGAACTCGGCTGCCGCGTCTCGGACATCATGGAACTGCAGCATGTCTCCAGCCTCCAGGAGGGACTCTGCATTCTCCTCGTTAATGACGATCCGAGAGGAGTAAGCAAAGTCCAGCAGCAGCTCAAGCACCTCCGGGTGCAGGCTGTCATGGAAATTCACCTCATCACCCAGGCTCTCGCGAAGGCCATTGCTAAACATGGCTTCGAAGTACCTGCTGGAGGCCGCCAGCACTGCCCGATGGCACGGGAACGACCTGTTCCCTGCCCAGAGGGTGACATCGGTGAACATGCAGTGCTTCCGGAGGGTGTTCAGGTGGGACAAGACGCAGTCTGGGTGGGAAGCCTTGTGAAACAGCAGGATGTTCATGGAGCCGGTGCTGGTCCGGGATTTGCGGTTCTCGTGGACGCTGACCGACATGGTGACACAGTTATGGCCTGCGGAGAAACAAACAGAAAATTCCTCATTATTTTCCTGTCATTACAGACGTGGGGCAAGGAGCCAGCAGCAGCAGAACATCTGCACTTGCTACCTGCCCCTGACAACACAGGTAGCACCTCTGAAACATGAAGCAGCAGCTGAAACTGCAGTGCTGGCAGGGCCTGTGCCTGCCTCATGTGCCCCTAAAGCTCAGCTGAGGCCGAGCAGGGTAGACAAAGGCGGACAGGAAATTCTGCACTTCGATTTCAGCAATGAAGCAACAAGGTGAGGCAACCAAAACCCAAACGTGCTGACAAATTGTTTCAACAGCCTCTAGAGGGAGAGGAACTTTTCCTTCAAAAACAGCACTGAGAGAAGGGTATGCCTAGGCAGAAATCATGTTTGGTTTCTAAGTGCATGAAGATTATTGCAGGATTAAGACAGACAAGTAATTGTTACTCATTTTATTTAGGAAATACACAGCTACTAGCACAAGCCGAAATACTTATGCTGTAGTTTTGATTGATAAATCTCATCAGACACTTCATTGACAGTCACTTTGCACTATACATTGCCATCAGAGAATAAGAGAAAAGAATTAACTTGCACTTTTTAAACATGCAGGAAGAAGCAAATACAATGTTTTTAGTAATTACTATTTCATTTAAGCATGGCCTCATACCTATTCATGCCTGTGGAGCAGAAAGCCCGACTTACAGGAAAAAAATAAAAAAGACCCTGTTTGAGAAATGGTATCTGGCAGGGTTGGACCTCCCCTCTCTCTCCCAACACTGCTCATCTTTCTTCCCTGCTCTAATAACCTTTTTCTCCCCTTCTTTTCCCTATTTGCCCTCCCTGCAAAACAAAACACTGCAGTTCTGCTTTTGAGGCCAGAGACACAGGGCAGCCCCAGCTCCCCATGCTGTCCCACTCCACAGGTCTGAGCTCCAGCCACGTAATCCCTTAGAAACCACTAATTAACAAAACAGACACAGATGGGGAAGTTTAAAATAAGTAAACATTGCTCTTTGCAGCACGATTTTTTCTTCCAGGGCCTTTCTCCCTTGCTGCAGGGTTTTCCTGCATGCACAGGGTCACAGCTCAGCTCTGTCCTTGCCTCATGGGCTCCGGGAAGGCTGGGATCACACAGATACCCCTAGTCCAGCCACTGGGCCCTGGAGGGAAAACATGGAGTGTGGCCTCGGCTGAGCGAGCAGCCTCTGCAACACGGGGCCCTGGACATTCCCAGACACCACCTCATCCCAGCACATGGGGCTCCATTCTCAAGCTCTGCCAGCCCGGAGCCTCCAACATTTCCAGCCTGGCCCATGGGCTCCTGACCTTAGTGCCTGTCAAACTCGTTTCACTTGTGATCAGGGGCTGAGAACAAGCCAGGCTCTGAAACAGGGATGGAAACGCCAGGACCAGGTAGCGGGGCTGCACTTGCACCACGCGCCCGAAGAAAACTCTTTTCAGAACCCAGCGCAGGAACAACACTCATTTAGGAGGCTACATGAACTCAATACATGTCAAAGCTTCATAGCACGGAACTGAGGAATACAAATGAAACATTTATGAGCCTGCTAAAAGCTATTGATTGGGTTCCAGGGCCTGCAACCTCAGAAACCACCCTGCCAAGGCGATTGCTTTCTTTGCTCACAGCTCCGGTCAGGTATCGGGCATTAACCTTTGATTTGCTTATCCACAGAAAATTAAGCAATTTATATAAGACAGCTAGGGAAATAAACAAAAGATTACAGAAAGGCAGCATCATTTTTTTTTCCTGAGACTAAGAATAGAAAAGCCGCTACTCAGAAAGGCAAGAGCAGGTCATTTAGAAATGAGAAATGTCTATATAAAAGCTACAGCAGAGCTGCCGTGATTATTAAAAAATAGAAATAAATAAATATGATCAAGCCTGTCATGGCTTATGGATCCCCCTAGGCTAAGCACATCAACCAGCTGAAACTTCGGCGGCCTCTCAGCTTGGGTGCGTGGCCATCTCAGCAGCAAGGCTTGCCCTGCATTTTTTGGCAATCACAAACAGCTTGTTTTGAGGGCAAACAGTGCAATGTGCCTAATTCTTGAGTCCTGCTGGAGCTCGGCACGAGCAGGGAAACAGCAGGGCTTCATTCTTCCCTCCACCCACACCCCCCTGCATCTCACAATCTACCAGAGACTTTGGCATCATCCCACACATATCGGGTGAACAGAAACTGCAGGCAGCAGCTATTTTATCTGATGGGTTTCTTGCACAATCAGTAGCCTTCTGCACTTCAGAAGCCTGAAACCTGAAAGGAGCTTCTATACTTTACATACTGGGCACAAACGTCTGCTTAAATTTAAGCAATATTTAACTGCAGCAATGAATAGGGCTGGACACCCGACATGTTCTCTTAGGTACTTTGCAGAAGTGGCTGCACATAGGACAGAATTCAACCTCTGCCACATTCCTGCTTTCTCCTATTGAGCTACTGAACTAAAGCAGAAAAACGGAACCAGGCAGGAGGAGGGATATTTTGCACAGAGGAACTTGTCAGTGTCTCCTTGCGAGCTGCCACCTGCTCTGCAAGAGCTCAGGGGTCATCTGAGCTCGCAGCTGCATCTGCCATCACACAGCGAGCGATCCCGAGAACAGCATCAACGGGAAGAGCAGAAGGCAGGACCTCAACAAACTGGGTCTGGGATTTCTCCAGGCTGCACTCATTTCTTTTTTTTTTTCCCCTGAAAGGCAGTTGTTAAAAAAAAAAAATCTCCTGCATAACCTTTTAGAGGATCTTATTGCATGCAGAGGCAGATAACTCTTATTCCATATGGATGAGGGCATAGGGCATCAGCTTTTTGACAGCTATCCAATGCTTTCTGCTAGCTATAATATTCTGCAGGCTCTCCGCAGCCCTTATATAGCAGATCTAGGAAAGAAGGGTTTTTTTCCAGCATGGCAAGATAAGGAAGCTTTGGAAAATCCTTCCACTCACGCACACATGGAAGACAGCAACCCAGGAGGAGGGTAAACAAGGTCCAGGCAGAAGAGACCCCTCTGATCTCAGCTTGCAAAGAAAATGCCTCAGCTAGCTCTGGACAGGACAAAGCTGGCAAAGAGAACAAGGAGAGAAAGCAAAACCACAGATTTGGCCAAATTCCCCACTCAGACAACAGCCAGGGGTCTCCTGTCCGAACCACTGCCTAGAAGAAGGCCATCTCTCATGGGCCTGCAGGTCGCTCTTTCATAAGCTCCACTTCAGGCAGCTGGTACAGAAAATATTAGAATATCTTGTGGGGTTCTTCTATCTCTCCCATAAAATACAAGCTGCCCTTAGAAACCTCGGAGTCAGGTCCCCAGTCACAAGAAAACTGCATATGAGAGGACAGCTTAGGAGCGCTGTTGGTATATGAACTGCTTGCCTATGTAGGGCTGGTTTCCCTCTCCCATCCTGTCATTAAACCAGCAGATTATCCATGATCCTCCAGCAGAGAATTCCCAGCCGGTCTAGCTAGGCTCTCCACTTCTGGAGAGGTTACTTCTCCACAGCTTCCTCAGACGGGCTGTACAGTTAGCCCAACAACCTGCACCGAGCTGCATCTGTTCCCAGATCAGACAGATGAGACACTGAGTAATTTTAAGAGCGCAATACCTGGGAGCAATTACCACGTTCCCTAATGAGACTTTGGGGTTCGGGACTCATTTCTGCTTAGAAGTGCAAAACTACAGGATTTAGCTGCATTCTCCCGAGACCATAATGGTTGTCTGAGCACCAACAAAGAGCCGAAAGCCCACGAGCTGAACCTGCTACTCGCTGTTTGCCAGTCAGACTTTACGAGAAGCAGCAAGCAAAACACAGTTTTTCTGTCTCGCTCAACCTAGACTTATTAAAGCACATAAACAAGCTGTTAGTTTTGCCACTGGCTCAATTTACAACTCCTAGAAGGAACTGCTCATGCAGGAGCACAGGTTGCAAAGCCACCGTCCTCGCCACAAGACTCCGGTTCTTCTGCTTGTTGTGACTTATGCACAGGACATTGTGTGCTTTCTGCTAGGGGTTTTATTAGAATTTAAATGCTAACCATGTGATTTGGAGATCAAAGGCTTTGGGCCCAGGAGAGCTCTCATCTTATACTTTCTTTGATTTATTCCAATTCATTTTGTCTGCTTCTGTTTTCCCTGCCACGTGGGACCTAGCTGATGCTCTGAATTCAGAACCTGCAGAGGAACAAGGACAACAGTTACCTCCTATCCACACGCACTAGGCTGGAATATAATGAAAACAGCATCATTGCATGAGGAGCCCTTAAGTACCTTTGTTGGTCTGGGCCTTATTCTTTCATCCATCCACGAGACCTCTCAGACCTGAGGAGCATTGCAGATGAGAGGGAGTACTTGCCTGCCTGCATACAAATGCAATAAATCATTAGGTCCACACGAACTAGATGAGCACAAGTGCCTAATGAGCCAAAGGCAACTTCTGTGCAGCCACAGGAGGAGCAGCAGCTCTAAACCTGGACCCCTCTACCTGCTGCAAGGGGGAGAGGAGCACTAGGAGATGCCGGCTCCGTGGCAGAGAGCCACACGTCCTCCCCACATACGTGCTGGGCTGTGACCTATAGGGGTCCATTCCAGACCAAGGCAGACCCGCCTCGAGCCAGGCGTGACACTCATTTTTGTTCCTTCCTCTCTGGTTTCACAATACTGGTGCCTTAGGGTGAATGCGGACAAAGTTCAGCTTCTCCCTGGAAGCAAGGGGATAAATGCTCTGCCTATTCAGTTGCTTACTTGCTCATCCCAAATATCCATGTTTTCCCATGACTTCAAGTGCCTCCAGCGCCTGGTGCTTGAGCCAGCCATGCCAGCACAGGGTAAAATCACTCCTACAGAGCAGCCAATTCCCCTTCTCACCACAGCAATCAAGGAACCTGCAAACTCCCTCACTCTCACATTTTGCCAGGGAAGAGTTTTCCTGCTGAGACGTTGAGGAGACAGCAGAGCAACAACGGGCCGTCCAACTCGCACTGGGCCAAGCCGCATTCCAGCAGTGAGGAAAGCGCGTCCTCAAGGGAAGGTCACGGGAGACGGATGCCAGGCAGGTGTCCAACACACAGCTCGAGCTTCAAAAAACAGCAGCAAACACAGAGATGCTGGGGAACGGAGACAGAACATAAGCGGATCCAAGTAGGATCCAAGCTCCCCCTCTTCGTGCCCCTGCACAAGCAGGGCAGCACGCAGGCTACCAGCACGCAGCTCGGAGGGACCTCTCAGAAACACCCCGCACTAAAAGTGCCCTTTTCCAAAGGGTGCCCAAGATGAAAGGAGTAAAAATAGCCCCTGGCACCGAGCACAACACTCAGCTGCAGCCAGGCGGGCAGTGAAGGACCTTCCTTTTATCTCCCTCGGGCACGCGCGCTGCTCTGGGCTCTGTCTGGTTTAGGGGCCAGCTCTGCTCTCCAAGGAAAGGGGTATTTTCTAGCAGTAATGCAAGCTCAGGGATTTGCCTGTATCACTCCAATTCATAGCTCTGCTCAACAGGATGACTAATGCGCTCGAAATGCAGCCCTGGGTTTTCACCCTGCAATGCACCCTGTAATTCTGCCTTGGATCAGCAGGTACGTCTGTAACACGGCTGGATTTGGTCTTCCTGACAAGCTGTCCTTTCACTGTATCTGCAAACAGGCAAGCAAAGGAAAGGGAGTTCAGTGCCTCAACTCTGGATTTGCAACACTGTCCCAACCTTTTTGGGTAGGAGGTCTCCATTACTGTTTCTTCTCCCCGTATTTTCTAGTCCATCCTATACTTCCTACACCAAAACCAGAGAGACCATGTGAAAGGCTGCTCTGTTGGCTCAGACAGAAACTGGGAGGTTTTCCAAGCCCAATTCCATAGGCTCCAGGAGATCAGATTGTCTGGAGAAGGTCCGGGCACATATCTGATCTTCATGGTGCTTACTCAAGCAAATCTGACCTCGGAAACTTGGTCTGCCCATCACCATTTCCTATCCCAGTCTCGGCAGTACCCCCTGGAGCCTTGTGCCCCACTCTGTGCCCAAATGCCCCACAAGAATTCACTGAATGACCCTTACAACAAAAATCAAAAGCAGTGTTTCAAGTTCTACTAACAAGCTAGCTTCTTGTTCCATCTTGCAAAAGCACTGGCAAAAGGGGCAACAGCGACTTAAATCTATAACGAATGGAACTGGTCCAAGCCAAAGGAGGCTGCTTTCCAGACAAAACAGAAGTATCCATAGGAAACTTGCCTTGCATGCAATAGATGCAGTTTTATTTGTCAAGCAGATACCAGACTTGCCACTCTGCAGCTGAATGACTCCATCAAGCTTCTTAAGCTACCTGTGAAGCAATCAAATAAAGTTCACACTCACCCCTAAGCACGCGGGCTTTGCAGCTCCTGGGAACAACACACCCTCCCACCACTACCCAGGCCTGGATAAATAATGCTTTTAGCCGCAGCTCAGGCTCCAGACAAGAGCTTTTCATTACTACGCCTTAGCCCCAGTGGATCTTTTCAGAGCCCATGATTCATTTCAGCGGCTGCTGCAGGGTTTTGTGCCCCGGGCCTGCCCTCCAGCTCGCTGGTGAATGAATTCCATTCTGCCAGATCAATCACAGCGGGGCTGCAAAATGAATGCAGGACTGCAGAAGAGACTAGCATGTTTTCCATCCCCCTGTCTCCCGGATTATACTCAAAAAGGCCGTGGAATAGAAACCATCTACTTGATGACAATATCTACCCCAATACTATCTGGGTAGGATAAAGTCCCTTTCAAGCAAGCCAGCTTGCAAATATGCTGTGAAGGCGAACGGGCGTCAGTACTTCAAATACAGACAGGCAGAACCACATGTCACTTCCCAGAGAGAGTTTATAGGCTATGTGGTATGTGTCAAATTAATGCCAGAATAACTGCTGCCGTTGCTGACTCCAGAGAACCTGCTCAGATCCTCCCACTCGCTCTGCGCCCAGCACGGAGGTGCCAAGGGGAGAGCTCGGACGTGCAGACCCTGCGACCTGCGCTCACACCAAACAGGCCCATCTCCCACCACCAGGGCAGGACGCAAAAGTTGGGCCTGGTTACTGAACCTGGGTTTGTTGTGTTTCACCTTGCTCCTCTGCCAGCTCTTGGTCTTGGTGCACTCTCGGTTAGCAGACTCGCTTGAAAGGGACTTTATCCTGCCCGGATGGGGCTGGGGTGGCTTCAACCCGGGTGCTTGCAGCAGAAGCACTGCAGCAGCCCAGGTGATCCGGACACCCCTGCACTGCTCCCACGCAAACCACAGTGAGCTGCAGTATGAAACAGCCTCGCCACAATCCGGTAGACTTTGCAAAGCCTAATGGTCAGCAAGCAGACAGTGGTTACGGGATATGCAACATTCCCACGCTCGGATGGGGTCAGGATGGGAGACAGAGCAGCCTTTAATGTTTGGAGCGATGCCAGCAGCCACTGAGGGGCTTCAAAGTTGACCAGCACAGACAGACGGATGCGATGGTGGTTGGGGGCCGAGCCGGGGGGCTCGTTACTGCTTTAGGCATCACTCCAGCGGCCGCTGCTTCAGGCCAGGCCGGCCACGGGTGCTCCAACTCAATTGCAGTCTGTGAAAGGTGGGAGCAAATCTGTGCCCGAGGACAGGGGCTGACATCACCTCCCCAAACCTCCTCCGAGGCCGGCAGCTGGCACGGACCCCGGAGCTGGTTCTGCCCGTGCCACTCCATCCACCTCCTGCTGCCCGATGCCCACCTCCCTTGGGCTTTTCCCTCTGCTCCTCCAGCTCCAGCACCACCCTGCCCCTCCTGCTCCACTCATGTATCTCATCCCTCTGCAGCTTCCTGGAAACCTGCAGGCTTTGGGCAGCGATGGTTGACACTACAGGGACACAGATGGTACCATCTCTCGCCTGTACGTATAGATACACACAACACACATCCCCTTCTCCTCCTTGCCCATCCAGGACCGCATCCAGCCGCACTCCTTCCACGGTGCACACTACAAACCCCGACACGTGCCCATTTCCACACATCCAGCACTTGGGCCACGCAGCCTCTTGGCACCCGCTCCCGAGCTCTCTGCCCACACAAACGTCACCTGCCTCGATGGCACTTTTTCAGCTCAGCCACCTCTGCTCTGCAAAACCACAGCAGGGACTCGGCGCCAGCCTCATCCTTCCAGTCCCACCTGCCCCAAATCCAGTGTGTAAGGCAATCCTAGGGCACAACCCACATGCATGACGAGCCTAAGGGACCGCGGGTTATGCTCAAAATGCTCAAAAATGAGAAAAAAAAAAAAAAAAAGGACCAGAAATTTAAGTTTCCCAGGGCTATAGCTCCACAGTGTCCTGCATCTGCATAACGGTGTGACTACTTTTCTGCCACAAATTTCACAGGTTTGAACCCTAAGATTCCTGTGCCCCTACCGAACTTTCCCCTTGCACAGGGAACTTCTGCAAGCTGCGCCTCCTTCCCAAGCACCATGCTGAACGCAGCCCTGTGGTGGAGATAAACCGCAGCAGATGGTTGGAGACACGGGAGATAAAACACGTTCTCTGATAAGACTTGATGTGAGGCAGCGATGCAGGACAAGGCAAAAAGAGAGGCCCCCAACAAGGCTCTTGTCCCGAAGAGATCCTTTGGGAGATGGATAGAGAAAAGGGAGGGTAAAAGATGAACCAGCCGTGCCAGCAGCAGCAGGCAGCCCCCACCCGCGAGGCGCATTGCAAACACGGCAGGGCACTGCCAGAAACAACAACAGGGCGACGCAGGAAGGAGGGAGAGCAGCAGGGAGGTTCGCACGGTTTAAAGGTTAGAGCCGTTTGTCCGCGCCGACACGCCGCGTCGGTCCCAGCGAGCATGAAAGAGCCCGAGCGCGTCGGCCCGTGACGCAGGGATCACAAGGGATGATTCCCGGCAGGAACAAAAGCAGCCGTGAGGTCGGGGTTCCCTGTATGGAAAGCACCAAGGCCACCACTGAGGTGCCCCCTCAGGAGAGGCTGCGGACAGGGGCCTTGGGGTCCGGCCCCACAAAACATCCATCACACGAGCAAGGCAGGGGAAGCAGGTGCATCTCAGGAAAACAACTAAAAAAGTAGGAGGAAAACTCTGCTTGCAAGCCCTGGAATGCAAAGGGGCCTGTAAGGGTAGCAAAGCCACAGGGAACTGTTTTCTTTTTTCCTGTTTTCAGCTCAAAGCAACCACTATTAAAAAACTGCAGGCTTCTAAGCGTGGTTTCTGCAGCTCATTTCCTGGCAGACACTTTGGGAGTTGCATCCCTTAAACCACAGACAAGGGCTTGGAGAAATACACGCACAACAAGCACAACAACAATGCCCGAATTCCAGATTTTCCCTATCGGAATGGCAACTTCTGAGGGTTTTTTTGACTGTTTAGTGATTTTTTTTTTCCTTAAAAGAGAAAAGCCCTTTGCCCCCCTCCAGGCTGCCAGGGGCAGCTTTCCAAGCGGGTGAAACCTGCCCAGGAAACACCGCGCTGCAAAGTCACAAGACAAGAGCCAGAGCCGCTCATCCCGGCGGCTCCTCCGCCACGGGGTAACGTATGGCTTACAGAATCTATACCATACATCCATACCACTCCTTGGCAGGGGGCTTTGACTCGCGGGGGGCAGCACTGCGTGGGCGCCGGGGCGAGCAGCGCCCACACGCGCCCCGGGGCACCCACGGGCTCCCCGGCTGCCGAGCAGGGCTCTTTGACGGTAATATCGGACCTCCTCTCTTCACGCTGGGTAATGTGGGGGCCGCCGCGTGGGAGCCCGCACTGCCCCGGCTCCCTCCGGAGGGCCGCGCGCCGCCCCCGCGGGCCGCTGTCCCGGGCGGGCTCCGGGCTCGGCCCCGGCCCCGGTTCCGGTCGCGGCCGCGTCCCGCCCGCCTGCCGGCACTCACCGCCCCGCGCTGCGATCCGCGGGCGCCCCGGCCCGGCCTGGCCCGGCCCCGCGCGCTCCCTGGTTACCGAGGAGCCGCCGGCCGGACGGCGCCGCGCGTGGAACTCGCGGGGCGGGGCCACCCCGGCGGCCGGCGCCAATCAGGGAGCGCCCAGCCCGTGACGTGTGCGAGGGGGCGGTCTCTGCGGCCCCCCCCGCGGCGGCGCGGCGCATGGCGGGGGGGCGGGAGCCAGCGCGGCGCGGACCAATGGGATGAGGGGACGGGGACAGGGGGCGGGGCCAGGCTGTGGCGCTCTCCGGGGCTTCGAGGGCGCCGCGTGACGCGGGACGGGGTCGTGGGTGGGGAAAAAAAGTGATATTTTGGGGAAGAAAAAGACGGAATGTGTAACTGAAGAGTCTGTAGCGTGATTTCCTGATGTGCGTGTTTCCGTTCCCACTGCCAAAAAGATTAACAACGTACCCAAAAGCGCATCACAGATTTCAGGCACCTGGCAAACCGAGGAAGCGAAGCTCCCAGCCCGCTCCTGCGACCCGTTTTCTCCCTGTACTCCATCACAAACTACCCGAAATAATACGCAAGTCAGCCATGAGGCGCTGTTAACCTCCAGAAAACCCCCCTATGGGAATATGCAGGCCCAAGGTGTGGAAGCCCCTGCACGCCCGTGATGGGGCTGCTGAGGGCCTGCGCTGAGGAGCCTTCCTGCGGCCCGATAAAAACCTCTCGCTTCAGTTTCCTGCTGGAGAAACTGCCACCGATGCTCAGGGAAGGGGCTGCTGCAGCCGTCAGTTTTATCCAGTGTGGGAGGAGGTGGGAAGTGGCTGCCATGGAGAATCCTTGAAACACCAATCCTGGTTAAACGCTGCATTATAAAATACCTCCCTTTCCCGCCTTCCCAGGGCGAGGCAGGAGCTGGCAGGGCGCTGTGTGTTTGGTAAATAGCGGGTTGTGCTGAAGATGCCTGAATTGCATCAAACCCCCCTTTCCTCTAGCTGTGCGGTAACTGGGACCCTGCACGTTAACCCCAGGGCAGCTGCTGTTTTCCCAGCTACGAGCTCCTAACAGGCCCCGCAGATTGTCCCAGGGCCTGTTAATAACCTTAATGAGCCGCTCAGGAAGACAACAGGGATTTGTGCAAGACGTGGGGTGTGGCGGCCTCCGAAATGCATCTGTTGAACAACACGGGCATGAAAGGGAAAATTGATTTTTCCCTTGGAGTGCCAAGTTCCACCCAGGCACTCTGGAGCATGAAAGAGCCGCCGAGGAGCACGGGGTCGCGCCTGCTAACGCCGAGGCCTCAGCGGACCCTCTCCCCAGCACCGTGTGCCTGTGAACCGGCCTCGAGAGCATCGGGGCAGATGGTGCTCAGAGGAGCTCGCTGCCAAGTCACAGTCGCTTCCGAGGTGGGAATTTCCTGCCCACCAGCTTTCCAGCTGTATCGCTCCCCAGATCCCCGTGCAATCATCCTGACTGCTCCCCATTCCATCCTGAACCTGCAATCCTGATCCTAGCGCCGGCACCGTCCTGCTCGAGGCCGGGCAGGGAGGTTTTCTGCCTCGATGGGTGTTTGCAACAGTTCTGCTGTCTGCGGAGCTCCTGCCCTCCCTTCTGCATGGTGCTGGCCATCCCCAGCACCGCAGGCTGCATCCCGCATTGCAGGGTGCTCCTATCCGCTGTTAGCGTGGGGCGGTAGGATCCAGAGGCAGGATTTGGACACTCGCTTGTGCTTTGAAGGAGCAGCACCAGTTGCACCGTCAGAACGCTCTGTGCTCAGATCACTCAGCACCTTTGCTGGGAACAAATCCGCCTGCGCAAGCAGTAACGCTTTGGGGAGCAACACATGGCCGTGCAGCAAGGCCAGATCCGCGGTGATGGGCACACGGGACCTACAGGGACTGGCTATCAGCTCCTCTCACTGGGAAGCTGGGCCGGGCATCTGGGAAGGCAGGGGAGCGCAGTGGGAATGGTAAATAGCAAGGGAAAAAAGTTGTAGGGCATTTTAAAAAATAAACCTCTTGTTTAAGAGGATTTAAGTACTGAGAGTGTGTAGGGAAAAGAAGCTTAGTTTATGATGGATGTTAATACCGCCTTCTTATATATGATACTGGCCTCAAGCATCTCTTGGGGTATTTAAAAGACTAGCACTATGTTTTTAATTTCAGTTTATAGGGCACGTTCTCTTGCATTGTTAAACAAACTGTGCCCTGCTTGGCCCTTGGTTGTTGTACACACTGTGAAGGTAGTTTTAGCCAAGCGGGCTATGGAATCCTGCAACTTGTTGGCATTTCTATAATAAACTGGAAAACTCTTGCCCAAGATTTCCCCCTTCACCGTGAACTGTTAAATAGAACAGGGGTTAAATATATTTAAACTCGGGGAAAAAAAACCTCCCCAAACCCAAAGTTTTAATTGAAAAAATGTTTACCCTGTGGCCATATTTGTACATGAATGCTTACTGCAAGAGCAATCCTTAGGAATGGGGCACTCGACCCTTTGCAAGGTTATAGATTTGATCCGACCTGTTTTAGAAATCAGCCCAAATTGCCTGGTTCCCATTGAAACCTTGCCTTCCCAAAGGTGGACATACCCAAGATTTGCCTTCCTCGGCATTCACTAGCTGTTTTTACCCATTTATATAAAATCTCCCTTCTGTGGGAGCTAAGTAGGTAAAGTTCTCAAAAGTGGCAAGAAGGATACAACCTGGTCAAAAAAACATGTTGACTTTTTCTCTTTTTCTTTTTTTTCTCTTTTCCTTTTTTTTTGATAAGGCACCTCCTAAGAAAACCTCAGCTCTTCAAGAGGTTAAATAATAAAATGCAGTGCTCTCCCCTCTAGGTGACTGGGTTCGGTCCACGGCTGGTCATTAACATGCCCTAAGTGCTAATGGCTGCTAAGTGGTCCGTATGAAATCAGTTTAATGGGTCTCAAGCCAGCTGCTAGTTGACAGATGCCCAAAAATCACGGCTCCAAGGGGCTTCCGTGTTGGCAATCACAGCAGGTTGGCCAAGGACGGAGGAGGCCACACAAATTCAGCGCTTCCCTGAGGCTGGAAGTGTAGACGAGGCTGCTTGTGACTGTTTTCCCCTGTTGTGAATGCCAAGAGCCTTCAGAGAAGGTCACAGCACCATGTCTGAGGAGCTCTTCCATGCTGGCACCTCTTGCTCGTCCAGGGAGGCTGGAGTAGCAGAGGTAGGAAAATACCCCCCAAAGAGTCCCCACAGAGGCACTCCTGAGGCCAAGGAGCTGTGGGAAGCTTGACAGAAGTTTTCCCCCTTTGGCTTGTTCTACAAGAGGGGACAGACTGCAGAGCTGCCACTCAGCCTAGACCAAGGTACATTCCCTGCAGCAACAACAGCAAGGAAAAGGCAGGTTCCTCACCCTCATCCTTCTCCTTCTGATGCCAAATTTACACAACCTTGCTTTCTTCCTGGCAGCAGGAAACTTCACATTTAAATATAGGAGCGGAGCACATTTTCAGATGGAAATTACGGCAAGGGAACAACAGATGGCATTGTTTGCCGGGCTGGAAATGTGCATCTGCTCTCCGCAGGAAATGCTAATCGGAGTTTAATTAGGCATTCAGGAGGAACGGTGCCCCGTCCCTGGGACAAGGGCCATGTGTGCACCATCCTGGAAAACGCAAGGAAGGGGGTACAAAGTCATCAAAGAGCCTCGCTGGGCCAAGTCCAAATTAAGTCCATAATGCGATAGCATAACCCAGAGAATTTCCGCTTGCTGAAATCCTTCCAAGCCACTCAAAATAAAAATGCAATTGGCAAAGGCTTGTTTTATTTCATTTCCAAGGGGTCGGAGATGTTGGTTCAAAGCAGTTCTACCACTGAACTGGAAGCAGATCCTCTCCTACCTGCTCTTTGACTCTCCGAGGCGTGGCAAGATTAAAGGATGGCTAAGAGCTTCAGAGCAAGCACCAGAAGTGGAGGGAATTAGTTGGGAAGACCAATAATTCAACCCTGGCCTAGGGTAACTGATCCCTCCATAGGGAAACTTATGGCAAGGGGAGAAGAGGGTGCTGGAAAATGCTCCCTGACTTATCCTCATTAAATAGTCAATTATTAGATGTGTCCCCGCCTGGCACCTTAATTTGGAGCTGACAGAAGTGTTTGCAAATCAAGGGCATATCTGATGGAGAGGTGACTCTAGGAGCCCCTCAGAAACCTCCTGCCCAGCAAAGCAGCATTTGTGGGTCTGCCTTGACATCATTGCAACCACTTCTTTCACTTTTTTCCTCATTAGACCAGGCAAGCTCAAAGATCCAAATCTGACCCTGACTGAGAGCAGTGTCCTTGTTACAAGAGCTGGGCTGGAAGGACACGTTGCCTTGGTGGTGCTGAGGCCAAGCGGCTGGGACTCCTCAGGGTGCGTTCACCTTCTCTCAGAGAGCATTAAATAAGAGGGAGGGTTTTTTCTTTTTTTTTTTCTTTAAAGACAATTAACTATTGCTGTGGAGTCCTCTAGCGGTGAACATTTCACTCACCACCCAGGCATGTTCCCAGGTGAACTCGACCTCAACCAAAAAAACAAACATAGAGAGAGATACATACAATAAACACACAGAAGATTTCAAACATGCACCTACACTCACTATTCAGGAACTGTGCTTATTCTCTTTCCGATATCATTTTCCATTCACATGTGGAGGGTGCTTTCTCAGATGTGTGGGTCCGAGCTTGACATGCATTAGAAACTCAGGCAATTCCCCATTTGGCTTCAGTTGTTGCTGCTGTTCAGGGAAGGGATGGAAGAGCAGGAATCCACAGCACTGAGACACCCCCAGCCTCACACGGAAACTCTTGACCATTCTAAAATCCAGACGAGACCCGTTCAGGCAGTGCAGGATTATTGTGCTGAGGAGAATAGGCCGGTCCAGCCCCAGCAGCCTCATAATGCTGAACATGAACTAGTCCAGGGTTCGGCCCTGGTTCTGGGCCGTGAGATAAATCTCTCTGTCAGCAGTTGGTTGAAAGCAGTGGAGTTTAGGTGAGATTTCAAAACTGAGTAAGTTTGGCACCATTTTCTTCACTATTCACTCTTCAGACTTGCTCCTCCCATGTTGTCCCCAACCGTATTTTATTCCTGGTCCTATCAGTCCAAGGACACGGCCTTATGCAAAATCCATAGTGAGGTCTGAGCAAAAGGCTGCTTGCAGCAATTTGAATATGTGACAGGGAGGAAAAAAAAATCTATTGCCTGCTGTGAGTTCACTCTGCTAAAGAGAAAAGCGTTACCCTTGACAGGATATTCCCCCTCATAATGAGGCAATCATGTCCACATGCAGCGCTCGCCCTTCAGGCCCAGCTCTTCTGAACTGTGATTCAATTTCTGCTTCAGAACCAAGGAATAAATCTTACAAAGGTCTGAGACTTCACTACAAAATATGCTCTCACATGCTGCAACCAAATAATTGGACACTCTTTCTTTTATAAGAGTCTTTTTCTCCTCCTATTTGAATAATCAGCTACAAATATTGCCCTTTGAATTCCTTCTTCTACACGGGAAGAGCTGCATTAGCATCAGCTAGAGATAACCCGCTAGTCATTGACAGGCTGTTTAATTTAAGAAGCAACAAAAAGACCAGAGGAAAAAAAAAAGGGGATCATAAAATTGTTAGTAGACTTGAGACTGCTGCCTTTAAAAGGGCTACTATTCTCAGGTTATCAAACAATTCAGAGGACTGAAGCTCTAAAAAAAGCATTTTTAAAAAAGAGTCTTCATTTATCCTGCTCAATATTTATTCTGCATTCAAGCCAGCACATAAAAATAACATAGAAACACAGTAATTTAGGCTCAAAGGGACCGCAGACGCTTATCCGGTCCAACATCCTGCTCAACACGGGACCAGCAAGACCAGTTTGCTCATGAGCAATCCCACTGAGCTGTGAATGCGTCCGGGCTGGAGAGCCCACCACCTCCCCTGCCATGCAGCCTGTGCACATACATATATTCATGCAATCAGCTTCGTCTCTCGGCGTGGTCAGATTCTCTTCCCTACTTGCTAAGCTTTTTGCAGACAAACGCTGCGATATCGGGTATGTGTTTGAGTGCACATTGCCGTTCCCACTGACTTGCTTTAATTATTCTTTCTCCAGGCCTCATATCCCACCAGTAAGAGCAGACTCCTTCCTGAATAATTCTGCAGCGAAGGAAGGATTTAAGCTTATCTCTACCAACGTCTCCATGGGGTCCAGATGCTCACTGGCGGTGTCACTGTTAATTAGACTGATTATAGAGGAGCTTACAGTAAACTTAAGCAGTGCTGCCAGCAGCATATCAGCCCTGCTTGCCTGCAATACTTTCTATTTCCCTCCATGTCCAAATCAATAATAAGACTGTACCAATAAATAATATCATACTTGTAAATTATAATGGCTTCATAGAGCTGAAGTAACAGAGATTGAGCATGTCATTTCTACTACAGAAACGTGCCCCTAGGGTCTGTTGTCTGGCTACTTTTTTTTTGCTGTGTCCCGAAGGGGAATTTCCAGGCACTTTCAAAGTGGCTTTTCACAAGGGGATTAACAAAGAGGCCATTGCCAGGGCCCTGGGAGAGCAGGAACTGCTGCCTCTAATGGGAAAATTCCCCCCTTCCCCACCCCTAGACTTCTCCACACCAGCGAAAATATTGAAGAAAATGAAGCGCAGTGTTAATGAAAATTTCCTCTGACCTTATGCTGAATTTCTGTGACAACCAGAAACTCTATGTTCAGTAGCTGGCTCTAAATTACTTTTTTTTTTTTCCTGTGGTTCTAACAAATTCTAACAAGAACTGTTATTTATATATATTTATATTTTCTGCTTCAAATCCACCCTCTATACAAAAATTGTTCAATGATAAAAGTTCTCATCAGATGAATGACATCCTTTTAACAGATATAAGGTTTCAGGAGGAGATAACAGGCAGCAGACATGATGGAGCAACTAGAATAGACAAGAGATGCTGAAATGACATTCTTGAGACAAACAAGAAGTTCATTTTAAAGTCCAAGATAAAACTCAAGTTCTGAGACCCAGAGAAAGTCCCTCTCACAACTCGGGGAGCAGGAGATGTCGTTTCCTCAGGCACTGGAGACTCGCTGTGGACAGTGGTGGGGATCTCCTGCTGTTTATAGCTTCTCTTCCCAGAAGAGACCTCATCTGTTCCTAGCTCCCCCAATTCAATGTGCTGTGAAGGTGCTCTGCCAGAGAAAGCAAAAAATATAGAGGGTTTTGTTACCTCTGCAAACCACAAAATCAGGCATCCAATCCATTTACAGCTCAGAATTTACCACAAAAAAAGTATCCGCACCTCAGCAGTTCATATAAATGGCAAGAACCATTTGTTTTCAACGCCCAGGCGTGGCTGCAGCTTGCAACTCTCCATTGCATTTCATCAGGAGACACTAGAAGGGCTCCAGCGAGCCTGGGACTGGTGCTGAGGTGGTACACACTACCTGATAATCCAAAATATTCCCCCCTCAGCCTCCTGGAGCACGGCGGGGCCAGCCGGGGCAGGCAGAGAGCCAGCCTGGGGATACTGATGGCTATTGATGACCCGGTGCATCAGGTAATGGTGCTCATCGGTGCCTTGGAAGCTCACACTGCTCCAGACTCTGCTCCTCTTTAATTATGTGCTGTGCCCTTCTCATGTAATTAGAAGCTAGAGCATCTCCTCTTCTCCTTGGTTCGCCGGCACAGCCCCCCTTGTTGCAAATACGCTCGAGGTTGGAGCGAGGCTTTCACTGGCTGAACTCTTGCTTTTATTTCTTGTTAAATGTGCATAGCAGATACTACCTGCGTTGTGCAGGGGGCATAAATTAATTAAATGTTGTTATGGAAACAGCAGAGCAACCATAGCGGTTCTAGGGGAGGGAGGGAAGGAGCCACTCATAATGTGAAGGTCCATGGATGATTTGGAGGGACAAGGGTTTACCTGGATCAGGCTTTTGGAAAGTGGCCAGAGCCAAGAAAGGTCTCCTGCACTGATGCATCCTTTCTCTTCCAATAGCTGATAATTCCTGATTGTATTAATCCACTCTTGCAAGCCTTGTGTGAAACCCTAGCTTTTTAATAGGTCAGTCATCTCCCATCTTCCCATTTCATATATGAAACTGTTCAGGAGGTGACTTTTGGTCAGTTAGACAGACTTTTACGGGACTGGGTTCTCTCTACTGATTCTGAGCCAGCACCTTAGTTTTGGAAGGTAAATCAGTCTGCTTTGTTTTCTGTCATTTTAAAATGTTGTAATCGAATTCCAAACCCAACCTGCAACATTGGGTAATGGCCTAACCCATACCCTACATTATCAGCTAACTTCAATACCGATCCATCCTTCACCTGAGTAGGTGCTGCTGACAGAACTGAAATCCAATTAATGCTCATCATCAAGAGATAAACATATCTCATAATCAGAGGATCCCTCCTTCCATCTCTCCATCCATCCATTTTTATCTCTCCTTGTAGAATCTGTGCATAGATCAGCCACACCATCTGCTTATCCGTTAAGGAAGAGCAGCTCCACGTCCTCCTGAAGATGTTCTGATAAGTGCAGTGAGTACAATGCAAGCCCTAATGGGTGGACATGATCTACTTGCATTGCATTAATAATTCCAAAAGGGCCTGCTGATCTTATCACCTCACGTCTACTTCGTGTGTTAATCACACGCATCCTCAGTGCACTGAAAATTACCACTGTGACAAGCCCAGTATCGAAGCAAGCACCTAACTGCTTCCATTGACACTAAAAACATCCCTGCCTTGTTAATAGTATAAATGGACTAGGGACTGCGCCTTCCAGCTTAATTCAAAAGTGCTATAGGCATGAGTGGGTTATAAAAGCTGTTCTTCTAAATAAAAGACAGTTCCCTGCCAGAAGCAGCTCAAACATCTTTATGACATCCCAGTGCAAAACAAAAAAAAAAAAAAGAAAAAAAAACAATCGAAAAGAATTGTCATAAAGGGAACCATGTCACTTGTGAACTTTACTGAATTGAGCCTAATGCAAAATTCATGCCGGGGTGTCACAGACGAGAGGCAGTTTATTAATCCAACTTGTCTGGAGCTGGTAGGCAGCAGTCATGGTACATTAACAGTGTATGAATAGTCCTCAGGCTCATTTGGATTCCCATTCAGGATCCCTCTTGTGAGTGCAGCCGGGTCCGTAGAGGTCTTTTGGACCACAAGACTGGCCTTCCCGTGCTCTCCCTTCAACATCTTTTTGGACGTGTCACATACAAAACAAGTGGTGTTGTATGTGTCACACACAAGCGAGTGCTGTGGGACTAAATGAAGCCTTTGCCATCTCGCTGATCAGAATGCAACACCAAGCTGTGTCATGCTGCTTTATTCCAGTCATGCATTAGAAGCCATTTTATCTCTCCATTACATTTTGTATGTTCCCAGGCTAACTTTCCCTATCAGGAAGAAGCTGCAGGGAAAATAGAGTTCTTAGACTCCCTTTTCACACGCTTTCACCATTTTGCAATGTCTTATTTTCCCCGTGCAGAATCGCAAAGCGTCTTAGAGCTGGTGTGTACAGAAGAAACATTCTCTGCCTGACAAGAAAGCATCAATGCACCTATAGCAAGAACGTGTAGCCTCACAGAGTGAGTTTGTCAGAACAAGACCCTTTCAGAGGAAACAAGAAAGATCCTGAAGAAGCAGCGGAGTGCGACCAATGCCTCCTGAAAGGATGAGGGGAAGGAGGAACTAAAATGCTTTCTTCTAAGGCTTCTAAGCTGTCTCCATGTCTCCGGGTGTTTTTGGATAGCAGTCAAAGTAGACAGCAAAGAGACTGAGAGGTCTGGCTAGGAAAGTGGACAACCTCAGTCCTGGTAAATAGCATAAAAACAAAACCTTTAAACAGGGATGAAGATCCACAGGATTAATTCCTCCTTTGAGGTCTAGGCTAATTTTCCAATTGACTTCAACAGGGTCAGGATTTTCCCAGCATTGTGTCTTTAATTGTGTCTGCTTGAGAATTTAGCCATCCTAGAAGCTCAACAAATGTTTCTCATTCTTAGCTGAGTTGAACCAGTTCACTGCAGAGCTAAAGCTTGGCATGAGCGAGTGCAAATAGGAGAGGAGATGAAGGTTGTGGAATTGCAGGGAGGCAAAGGACATACTTAGAGTGGGAATGTGATGGGGGAATGGACCCAGAAAACTCCAACAGAAGTTTCCTGAGCTCTTGAGGACATCAGGAATCTTTTACAGATGGAAGTGTTTTGGTTTATTGAAACCAAACTAATGAAACATCTCAAAGAAAGCACCAGTCTTCTGGTGTGAGTCTTGGTGGAAGAAGACTTGAATGCACATATTACAAACATGTTAAGGAAGATCTCTTTCTGGCCTGTTTATGGGTGCAACCCAGCAAGGCTTTTGTCAGATAGGCATTTGGCTCAGCACTAAAGGGTAATTGCAGCCCAGCCACCTATAAAGAAAGAGCTACAAATGCTGTAGAATGAGAGTTGGCCAAAATCTATCCTCATTTACATCCGTGCAACTTCATTGATTTTAATGAGGTTGCACTGATATCCCTGATGGCAGAATTTGGTTTGGATGCTACAGAGAGTAGATGGGAATGTATTACACAATTATGGCAGGGAGCTCCTCTGTGTCACAGTGCCAATGACTCATTAAATGACTTTGTTTGTGTCACTTAACCTTTTCGTGCTGTGATTTTATTTATTTATCTATTTTTTCTTCATGTTGACCTGCCTGAAGTGGAGAATGACTGTTGAGCTCTTTGACCACTGTCAATGGATGATGCTGCAAGCTGCAGTGCAGACAGTTGCAGTTGGAAGCAAAAAGGAGCCAAAGTGCTACGAAATGTGCCACTAATTAAGGATGTAACCTGTATGCAGCAAAGCCTCTGAAATGTGAGATCCATTAGAAAAAAAAAACAATAGCAAATTAGTCTTCCTAGGCCCCAATATTGCAGAGATTTAGGACTGACTTCTCTGTTTAACTGAAAATTTTCAAATAGTGTATTTTTTGGACTGAAGGCCTCATACTCCAGCTTAAGGGATATGTCTTGGAATATGCTGGCACCTTTCCAGCTGTTTTGCACCCCAGACAAGCACCGAGCAGGTGTAAGCAAGCTCAGAAACAGGCCCACAGCTCAACATACTCCTCTCCGTGGATGGTTTCTATTCCTAGAGCTTTTCACGTTGGGTGTTCAGGCTTTATGGTTGGGCTGCCCACAAGATGGCACTCGCCGCTAGCACATCACTCATGTCCCTGTCATGCAGCTGGACGGACAGCTGTGGCCACCGAGCTGGCCAAGCTCTGCTCCAGCAAGACGCAGGAGCTACGAGGGTGGAAGAGAAGAACATGGTTGGTAGAGGCAGTCTCCCTGTGGACTGGGAGCTGCTGCTGTCAGCTCGCATGATTACAGTGTAGACATGCCTTTAGTAGCTGTATTTTACCCGAAAATCTCAGCAATGCAATAGAGATGACACCAGAGCCTCTCTAGATAGACTGGGGCTTTTCTCTCCTTACCACTGTCCATGTTTTTGCAGTTGGGACTGAAAAAGCATGGCAAGTTAAAGAAAATACCTCTGCTTACCCTAGCTATCAGCTTGGCTCCTTCTAGGAAGTGTGATAGGACCAGGGCAGTCAGCTGAAGCTGAAGAACCTGCTCCTTCTCTGGAAATGTCTGAGTTAGTTGAAATGCATTGCAGGATTTCTGAGACGTGGCAGCGTAGACCTTGTGGTTCAGAAGTTGTGATTTCAGGATTATCTTATAAACCATGATTTGGGAATCACTTTTTAGCGTATGAATTGGCCACATAAATAAGAAAAACACACCATAATTCAGGCGATAACCTTAACTATACATTTATCTTCATCCTCATAAATATATACAAGCCACAGTAGAATCTGTGACAAAATTGTAGCTTAGGCACTGAAGAGATTTCTGCCACTGAAAATGTAAGTGCTAGCCATTCTTAAAGAAAGGTTTAGTAAACTACCTCTAAAGCACAGGAAATTGGTTTAGCTCTTTCTGTATGGTATTAGTCTTAAAAAACACAT
The DNA here is from genome assembly GCA_003342815.1 of Eudromia elegans. NCBI lineage: Eukaryota > Metazoa > Chordata > Aves > Tinamiformes > Tinamidae > Eudromia > Eudromia elegans. The sequence goes on from PTEX01000393.1 coordinate 251,266, forward strand.
AGTAGAAAATAGGGATGAAGGAATCACTAAGATCTGAAACACATGGACTCTTCCAGCAGCAGTATTACAGCCTCTCTTCCCACCCGCCCTGGAAAACCTATGGGTTTTTCTGCAATTTTTCTGCAAATTCTCTGAAATGCTGTCAGGAAATTACGAAATGAAATATCCTGGTAACATCTGAAGAATGAGAGAACTTTTCTCACTGTACATTCCCCTCAATTCCTTAATCTAACATTAGATTCTACTTATACAGTACTTTACTATATAAAATTTCCAGCCAAACTCTGTTTTGATCGAGTTATGTTAAGTTTGAAAAGTTGACTGACTCCAGCTTAAAATGGATGCACTTAAAGAAGGATGAAAGGGGTTTTTTATCAGTGTTGAAGGAAGTAGTTCAAAAGCAGAAATAGTTTCTTTCTGAAGAGAAAGAATCTTTCTCACTCTCCTCCCATAATGAAAGGGATCCTTGCAACTAACTGTCCATCAGAGACGAAGCCAATGAACTGTAGATGAAGTAGCAGTATACTGGGAATTTTATTACTATAACTGGAATAAATGAAATTTACTGTATATAAATGCTCCCTCACGCTCCCAAAATGTCCTCCTAATTTAAATTGGGGTTTTTTTTTAATATATGTCTTTTTCTTCCCCTCTTGGAAGCCAGTCAGAGGTTTCTCTGTCCAGGTGGAGATAACCTAAGAGAACTGGTGGCCTTCTCCATACTATTTTGTACAGTCAGTAACCCTAGACACAGATGGAGGAAGAAGAGAAAAATACACGTACCCATCCCAATTACCCATCCCAACTCTATAATCTCTCTGTTGTGGAGATCATTTTCCACCACTGCTTAAAAGCTGCTGTTTTTCAGCCCACAGATTGTCAGAACTGACCAAACTGACCTAGTGAAGACAAGTAAATAGTCAGTAGGACTTAGTCATGCAGATATGGGCATGTAGGACAGGTCTTTTGTACATAGCTGAAGTAGCAAGGAGATGTTTTGTGTGATAATCAGTAAGATAATCATTAAGCAATGGATGATGCATATACTGGAGTGGTCACAGGGATAATAAAAAACCTGTTGTTCTGCTGAACAACAGTCTGGGGAGTGTGAGCTGATCCAGACATGAAATACACCACTGCAAGGATTCTTGCAACAGAAACTCTCATCATGCTCTGGACAGTGACTAACCATCCTGTTTGAGAGATTGGATTCCCCATGCAACCATTACCTTATGCAAAGATCTACATATATATTTTTGTTTTTAACAAATGGTCTCTCTATGTGCAACAGGAGAAATACTATTATCCTTTCAATATGTTGCCTCTTTCTGTCCCGTTTGGAATCCTTCCCTGAGCATTATTATATAAGTGTGATTCTCATACAAACACACACACACACATATATTTGTATATACATACACATACACATATATAGAGAGATACCTAAAAGAATGCATATGAATGTGTATATATATATTATCTCTACTACTCACAATTCTTAATGGTTTTGCAAGTGTTTGTAAGATGGGAAGCTTAAACCAAAAGGTCGAAATATACTGAATTAAATTCCTACTCACTGATCCTGGGAAAATACATCCCTAAAAACTCATTATTGTTCTTGACTTGGGTACTTGCAGTACCAATTCTCCTCTCTCAGGGTTAGATTTCCCTTTTTTCATTAGACTTCTTTAGATGATAACTTCTTTCCCCAGTCAAAGTGCCATATATAAGATTTCTTTGTTTAAATGGCCTCAGAATGGGAAAGGGCAGCGCACACACACACACACACACGAGCAGCACATAAGGATATTAAGCATGTTCATGTAAATTATTAAAGGCAATATTGCAGCAAAGTTGTTAGAGATACAGCTTACATAACTGGCACCAGCAGGCTGCACGTGCCAGAGAAAAATAATCAGGAATTAAATGGATATCAGAGCAAATCCAAAGCAGTTTCTTGGTCTGACAACTGAAATTCTATGGAGGACAGTGTGAAGAACTCTATTTTCTAACTGCTTTGAGCCTAGATACAGTCATATATATAAATACCCGCACTCGGAGCATACTTTCCTTCTCCCCAACAGGCATCTGGCCTGCAATAAGAAATGTCAGCCTCCTCATTAGCTGTTTGCATCCAGCAAACACGTGACGCAGCATGTTGACTTAGGCATGTATGCATGAAGGCAATTGTGTTCTCTGAGCCTTGGGAATACAGAACAGGGTGGGGGATTTTCCACACGTTAAAATTTGTTTGGGATTTCTCCATTGAGGACTGATGAAGCCACAGAGCTCCTGGCCTGCTTGGAGCTGCAGGGGTTGATGCTCACAAGAGAGAGCAGATTTTAAGCCACGAGAGAGTCCTCTAGACACGTCAAGATGGATGAGTGGTGACGTCTGAGGTAGAGATATGACTGTAGGCTGAATCAGCTGAACTGGGCTGATATTCAGCCAGTTGTGAAGTGACTCATCCCCTCTCATCTCTGATGTTTCTTTTTACACAGTTTTCCCCCAAACCTGTTTTTCGGTCTGATTCTGCTATCTGTATTTTTAACGCAGGCATATGACAGGTAGCACACCTAGAGCAAGGACTGCAACCAACCCACAGGATGGGCAGTGTCTCCGGGAGAGCAGGGATCTTGATCCCTCCAAAGGGATCTTGAAGGGAGAGTGAACAATTAAGACGAACACCCAGTGCAGTGCAGCGAGAAATTATCTACAAAAAGAAATAAATGTAAAATGAAGGAGAGAGGATATATCTATTGAATAGGTGTCCCTGAAATCCTACCGCCAATCAGAAAGAAATGATAAGTGGGATTTAGGTTATTGACTATAAACCTAAATGCCTACGTTATCACCCACGTAATCTGAAAAATCAGTAGTAGGGCATCCAGACAGACAGAAGTGGCTCAATGCCTCGAGAAAGTATCATATAATGAAAGCCATACAAAGCTCTATTTATTTAGTTCAGCAAACAGAAAAATGAAAGGTGACTTGAGTATAAAAATACCTTTATGGGAAGAAAATAGCTAGTATTAAAGGGATTTTTTAATACAGTACTGAAAGACAGCAAGATTCAATGTCTGCAAGCTGATGCCAGACAAATTCAAACGAGAAATTAGGCATACGATTTGCTAATGAGGACAATTAACCACTGGAACGAACTTTCAGGGGAAGTTCTGGTTTCTTCCTCTAAGGTTTTTTTCAGTTCAGAGGCCAGGCACCTGGACAGTTTAGCCAGGCACAAATCCCTGTGCTCAACAAAAGTACTAGGTTGGAACTGAATGGTCTGTAACTTAACGGAGCTTAGAGAGTTTGAACTAATGATGCTTTCTGTTTTCAGTTAAGGATCTAGGGATTTTCCTTTTTTTTTTTTTCCCCCAGTTTTAGAGCTGGTCAAATGGCACTGAGGAACTTGCTTAAGAGCACATATGATCTTGATGCACAAATACTGGGATCAGAGCAAACAGCAAATTGCTCCTTTATTTTGGGTGCCAGTCTAGATCTGAAATACAGCAGGATTTAAGACATGACTAGAAAAGCCCAGTGGCAAAGGTGGGAAAGAGCAGGAGCAGCCTTCTCCCACGGCTCTCTTTAGCTAGAGGCACTGCAGCATGATAGCAACTGTAAGCAATATCACCTCCTGCTACTTGATCTGAATTTGCATGATATCAGATTGTATCCATTTACCAGCTCAATATACTTCACCCTCCAAATACATTTATTTAATGCATTTACTTCCTTTTGATGCATGAACAGTGAAGCGTCCTAACATGAGCACTGAGTACTCTATTATTTAAAATTATACCTTGAGTGCACTGTAATCAGCTTATCCCACCTTTCCAGTAACAGCTCATATTAAAGATAACCACCTTTTTGTTTCTCTTCACATCTTTTTCCTGGTCTGCAAAGACCAGAGGAAGTCCACATGCTGCATACACTGTCCAAGGGGTTGGTAGCCTTGACTGGTTTGGAGCAAAGCCAGGAGGGTTGCAAGTCTTCCACTTTCCATGAAGAAGGGGCCTGGATACCAAATTCCTGTTCATATGGCCCAAGGAGGACATGCATCTGTCACAGCCAACCAAGAGAGTTTTCCATGGGAATGAAGGTAGTTTTTTCTGAGGATGTAAAGATTAAAATGTGGATCTTTGCCTCCTGTAAAATAAAATAATCTCTTCGACCTCCAAAGGCCTGTTCCCATATACAGCAAGTGAGGCATTAGTCCAGAGGATGGAGAGTAATGAACATCCTGAGGATGCCACCACCCCATCCTTTCCATCTTCAGGCAGGGCATTCCAGCCTTTGGGAGCCACCAGCTGGTTTCTTTGTTCTTATGCACGAGCCAGCTGAAACACACTGCAGTCCCCTGCAATTCCTGCCCACACCAGCCCTCCTACAAGTCACCTTTGGATCCAGACATAGACAGGAACAAGATGGAAAGAGAAACCCACCAAATTATGGGAGAGAGGAGCTCAAGATCAGAGATATGGATAAAATGAAAGGTCTAATTAAGTGTATTCTTTTCACTAGAGCCCAGCCTGGCTTTGTTCGTTATGCACATGACTGTACACTGGTTTCCAAGTTTAGAAAGGGACTGTGCTCTCTCAGCCAGTGCCCGGGAAGAACTCCTGCCATTCCCCAACCTGATATGAGAGTTAATGGCAGCCTCTGCTATGTCCGTATATATTTACTTATTAATTAAAACCCATAAGCTTCTATTTGAAGCTAAAATGACACATTTAACTGTATCTTTCAGAGCTTATAATAATTTTGGTCCAATATTAAACTACCAATACATTATGCAATATGCATACATGGGAAGAAAAAAGGAACCTCTTGAATAATCCGCTCCTCTGTCTTCCTAACTGCATCGGCAGAGCCATTAGGTAGATGCATTTTGTTTCTGATTTGCAAAGGTAGGAGCAGCATTTATTTGTGTCACAGCGTTTGATGTGAATTCGAGTATATGCATAACCTGATGGGAGAAGACAGAGGTCTCCCCGGGAAGACAAATGCTTAAGTGCTCTGTGCCCTTGGATGTGCTTTCCCATGTGTTTCTCTTTCACTGTATGCAGAAGTGAAGGGGGATGCTTCCGAGACCTGAATCCTAAAAGTGGGCTCCCAAGCCTTGTGTGAACATGGACATTAATTTTGATTAAGAGTTGCAATGAATTCCGAAACTAAACTTAAGAGTAATAAGGTCTCCTCTTATCCCAGAATGATAACACTTTACACATGTACTACTCATAGACAGTTAGTGCTGATTAATTTGATGGGTAGACGAAAATGTGTAGCTTAAATAAATTATTATTTTCAGTGTTAAGGGACCATCTGCAGACACTGATCTTTTTTTTTACTCTCTTTCTATAGTTATGCATTTGAGCCAGCTCAAGCACTTGAGAAACCTGTTTCAGTTTCTGTTTTATGTCAGTTTTGGTGTCTGCTCCTCATTGTTTTCAGCTATTCTCTGGCTCTTGATTCTTCAAACCAAAATGGAATCCTCTGTTACAGATAATGTATATATGTGATTCCTGCCATTTAAAGTTACTACGGATTTTGTAAAATGAGAGACTCGCTATTTTTTGTGACATTTCACAAGCTATTTTAACTCTCAAAAATGTAAAGAGGTTTCTTCCTTTTAATGGGTAATGATGTGTGCTAAAACATTTAGTGAAGAACTCTCCCTTGACAAAGAATAAATAATACTTTGTATTAATGCAAAATCCTTCAATGCTTTTGCCTTGCCTATACATTTATTAAATCTTGAATAGAATGTAAGCCTTGTAGTGTGCTTTATGGCCTATTTTAACACTAACCACATTTTTTTAACTAAATGCTTTTGTTGCATTGCATAATTTTCAAAGCCTAATAAAAAAGAAAAAAAAAAGCCATAAAGAGAAATTGTGCTATACAGTGTAGACTCTTTTGTTTCCAGCTGTTGTAAGGTCTGATGTATGCAGCGAAGGCGAATTCACCATGCTTAGAAAAAAGTGTTCATGCTTTAGAAGAAAAGATGCTTTTCAAAACGGCTTATGTTGACCTCTAGTCTGAGGAACAGCACAGCTTTCCATATATTTTGTGGTCTGAGGGCAAATTCTCCTCTCCGATTGTCCCTGCTCTACAGATTTCTATTTGCCGCCCTAGTTTTCTTCCCTGTAGAGCTTTCTATGGGAGTTCTATGTGACACCCACACATAATGAACACACAAAAGCTTTGCTGTTCTCCCCGCTGGTTGCTACACTACATAAAGGATGTCAGCATGCTAGTGCTGATGGAATTTCCCCTGTATTTAATGTGATGGATGCCCTCTACGAATATGACCCCACATTCAAGCCGTGCTCGGTGCATATATAAGGAAGATTCAAACCAAAAAGGAATGGTTTTCCATGTTATGTCTGAGCTGCGCTGTTTCCACTGGGGAAGGTTGAAAAATGTATTTATATCCAGACGTGTTTCTCAGTAGCATACAATCAGAGCCAAAACCTAGGGCAATACTCCCAAGACAGCCATCTTTACAGCGTCCATTCGCCCACAGGGTTGCACACAAGCTCATGCTGAGGCAGCTGGGCCTGGCTCTGAGCTGCCCTGCCATGAGCACTGCAGGAGCAGAGGCAGCTCTGATCCACTCCACCAAGGTGAACCCTTGCAGCAGTGTACGGCATCCAAAAGAGAGAGCTGGCGACATCCCACTGTCATCCAGACCACTCAGCAAGAAAAATCAGAGTTATCCTCTTGAATTTGCTTGTCAAAAGGGTTGCATGCACATTTTCTTAACCAGGTAGTTCACAGATATGAAGGAACCGTATCTTGATCCATAAAGGATCCACACCGCTAACGCCCATCCCACCTTCACCCACCAGAAAAGCAACCTTTCTTACAGCCTCCAAGGGTGCTTTCTTTGGCTGGGAGCACAGGGAGTCCTCAGAAACAAACCCTTCTTTTAACTATAAGCAGACATAGTCCCAATCTGCAAAATTTCAGACACTCTTCAGCCTTTGGTCTCATCAGAAGGAGATGGTCAGCTGTGAAACTCATCTCATAAAGCAGCTGCTCTCTGCTCCTTTGGTGTGGGGAAGCACTGAGAGCAACCACAGCGACGTGCCATCCATGGCAAAGAGAAGCAGGAAAAAATATGCACAACTGATCACTGTGCAACAGACACAGAAGGACGCAGGAGCCCTGAGTAATGAAGAACAGGGTGAACGGACCCACTCTTTGCTCAAGAGAGAGCAAATATTTGATTGACTGAGCCACCGAGGTGAGCGAAGGGGAGAGGAGAGCTGGTGCTTGGAGCTCTTCATCCTGGGTCAATAACTTGAGACTAAGTAACCTTCTTACACCTTTTGCGCCAGGAGCTTTTTAGCGTGTCAAAATGGGAGATTAAGGATATTAAACTCGGCTCCTAGCGCAATTACTATGCAGATGGTGGAAAATAAGTTTTGGCAGATTTAGTGTGGGTGCTTGGTGAAGCTTGTATCTATTGAAGGGGCAATGGGCAAACACTAAGGAAGAAATTTCAATTTACTCATGGCTCTGGAAGACCTGAGATAATCAAAAATATTCAGAGAGGCTGCTTAGATTCTTCTTTTAAGGAGAAAACCCAGAAGTTGACAGTTCCTCTCAGTTTCACTGCTTTCTACAGGCAAAAAGCTGCTCTCTCCTGCACTGTTATTTCGGTCCTGGTTCAGTCCAGCATCCAGGTATGACCCATGGCAAAACATGCTGCACCAATCCTAAAGCCTGATCTGCTGCTGATGCCACTCCAGCTGCTTAGTCCGGTGGGTGCCTCTTGCCATTTGGGTGCCTGTCCTCAGTCCCAGGCCTCTTGACTAGCCCCATTGGTCTCCCATGCCAAAAATGTTAATCCTAGCTTGACTGAAGTATTCAATACTACCTGAATCTGTTGTTAAGCAAAATAACCTTTTTAGAGCCCTGATATGGGTCAAACTCACAGGAAATTATGCAAATTCCTGCTTTTCTTCCACTATTACATCACAGTCGCAGCTGAGTTCTTTTTGGTTTTCCTCTTTGGAGAAAACGCAGCTCCAGCAGGGGTGGAGTTTTACCAAGGAATGATGTTTTCTTTTCTTTCTACTTCTACTCCAAAGTAGCCACTTCTGCTATGGATCCTGACAGCACGAGCTAGACCTGGTTTGAGCCCTGCAGCAAATGAATAAACATCCTGTCTAGGATATAACATTTTACTGTGCTGATTAAATTGAGCTGAAACGATGGATACTGGCTCTTGGAACCTGTGCTATCAGGAAGAACAGTGCTAGGTGAATTTTATAACATGTTTTGAACTAAGCCTTAGCAACTGAGTAACAGCATTTCCTAGTTTTAATATACTCTATATCCCTGAACATTCCAGGAACATGTTACTCCAGGAACTCTAGGAACACGCAGGAGGTATTCAATGGCCGTGCTGTGTAGAAAATTCATTAATGCTCAGTCAAGCTTAGGTCTGGAATGCAGGTTTGGTGGTAGCATGAAAGATCTTGAAGGGGAGAACTAAATCCCACTTAATCTTCCAGAGAAAACATCAGTCATGATTTGTTGCAGACACAATGCAGTGCAGCAGTAGCTTCCCCTGTGTGACAACAGAGGCCAGAGCTCTGCAGAAATGACCCACTTTTGGGCTATTTAAAATTCACTTAGGTGCTAGAAACCCAAGGCCAGTGTCTGCGCCATCCATAGGACAAGTGGTGACAGGAGAAGTTCACCTCTGCACACGCTGCTGCAACATTGGCCTCTCAAGAAGGGACATCTTAAAAATAAGAAATGGGTTGTGGCAGCCACTAATCATTCAGTGACAACGACTTCATAGCCCAGTCAGTGGATCATCTCCCATGCAGTGCTGGTTCCTCTGCATTGGCCTCTTTTTTGTCTTGGAGAGAATTTTCAGATTTTTATATTGCTGTTTTGGAGCTAACAAAACCAGCCTGATCAAGTTGCCAGAATGAATCAGGGGGTTAATGCTGTACCTACAGCCTATCATTTATTTTTTCCCAAAACTTTAAATTGGTTAAAATCCAATTGTGTGTCTCATTTTTACGCTCAGTGGGGGGAATTTTCTGGCAGTGTTTTAGTCTGGACATGTTGCTTCCTCTCTATCATTCTTCTTCCAATCATAGTTGGAGGGAGGTCAAGCTGGGCAATATTCCCTTTGTGTGCAAAGTGATACGGGAACTGTTTCCCATTAGAGACAAGGTAGAGATTGCAACACGAGGGCTGAACACCTCTGGGTTCTGAAAACTAGCCTCTCTCTGTGGTTGGGGGTCTAAAATGAACTGAACCAGCTCTATCCTGTTCTGCTCAGGAGAACAGCATTGGAGAGAGAGGAATTTAGTACTCAAGTTAGCTCCTATGCCGGAGAATTATCACTTTGCTCTGGGTCAAACTCACAACGTGAAGCAGTAGCATCAGATTTATTCTTTGAGCAGATGGAGGAAGGTGGGGGGGTGTCAAAATATGGCTTGCTTTTGAACTGTTGCAATCTGGTAGAGAAAGAGCAGTAAATACCTGTTTCTTAAATGTTAATCCAAAGTGCATTTGAGGAAAGCACCTTTTCAGTGTGTGCACTAACCACTAGACATCTTTTCAATTGATTTGACCATTAAAGCTCCATCTTGCTTACAAACAGGCAGCGCTGTTCCTGAAGTTGCATCCATTCTTGCTGGGATTGCCAATATTTCCAGTAAATAAGTAAAGCACAAGCAACAGGGGTCCTCCTCACTGGCAACTTAGGAGTAAAAATAAATATTTTTAACTGCTTTGAATTCTCATATTTAGTTTCTCCATTCTTATTGGAAGAAATGCTTAACTTCTGTTACGGAAAAGCTTCTGTTATAGAAGCTGGAAGCTGGAAGTCAGAGAGGAAGGTGGACTGGTGGTGCTAGGCTCTGGCCTCCGAAAAATATAAGTAGGAGTTGGGAAGTCAAAAATACAGATTCCATCCCCCAGCCAACACTAGGGAGAAGAAACCACGATGACAATGAATGGAAAAAAGTCCAGGCTCGAGGTGGTGAGAGAAATCCTTTTTCTCCCATCTCATCCTACCAGGCATCCCTATCCAACAGGTACAAGTCTTCTAAGGAAAGTCTGCTGGAAATCACCTCTGTAGAGAAGGATTTGGGAGTTCTGATTGACACCAAGGTAACCATGAGCCAGCAATGGATGAGGCCAAACTCTTCACAGTGGTGGCCAGTGATAGGACAAGAGGTAATGGGTACAAACTGAGACACAGGAAATTTCATCTCCATATGAGGGAGAACTTCTGTCCTGTGAGAGTGACAGAGCCCCGGAACAGGCTGCCCAGAGAGGTGGTGGAGTCTCCTTCTCTGGAGATCTTCAAAGCCCACCTGGATGCCACCCTGTGCCATGTGCCCTAGGTGTCCCTGCTTGGGAAGGAGGTTGGACTAGATATCTCTAGAGGTGCTTTCCAACCTCAAAAAAAAAAAAGCAGGAATTTTAGCCTAAATATACTACAATGATATAAAAAATATTTCAGTTAGCAAATAAATATATCTTGCGCCTGGATTTTGGCTTTTCTATTCATTGGGCAAAGAGATAAAGCTCAGGGTTAGCATTTTCCTCCTATATCCTATGTTGAAATGAAGTTTCTGATATCTGTACCTAGAACTGTCTCTCATGAACGCATGTCATGCATCTTCTGATATTTGCTAGCTTGCTTTGGCTTTTTATGGCTCAGCTCTGTGAGTCATCCCTCAAAAAGGGACACAGAGGGCAGGATACATCTTGCAGGGCAGGAGGGGATATTAAAAGCAGAAGCTTGTGGTGAAGGCTGGGGATTTTGGTTTTTATTTTTGATGCAGACTGGTCCTTCGACCAAATGTCCCCATTATGCATGTGACTCAAAACTGAAGGAGCAGGCAGCAATTTGGTCATTATATCTTTCACCTGTCTTAAGGCTTGGAGTTCATTTGGTGCCCTTATGGAGTGGGGCTTTTGCTTTAATTTCCTCCAAAAGCAATCCAGTTAACATGCATCAAAACGGTTCTGCAAACTGAGCTAACACATGGGGAACTGATGACTGGGAGATTTGCTTCAAAATCCCACTCCTGCTCTGAAGCCGAATGTTAATATGGGGGCAGTCTTATGTGATATGTGGGAACAACTTGTTTTATACTTCCAAATGAAACTGGATTTGTTTTTCCTATATAAAAATATTTCCCATGAATGTGACTTCTATCTCCTGAAGAGCTCTATCAACCACTGAGGCTGGGGGCATCACAAGGGGGAGAGGAGAACAGGCATAGCGGTCAGTTAGAAGCACTTAGTAATAGTCTCATCCTTCCTCTCCGAGGCTGCTCTTCCCATGCTGTTGCAGGAGCAGCCATTCCTTCCTCTTCTCTGCGGGCAAAACTGGCTGGCAATCCGGGTCTGAAGGACGCAGCTTGTTTTATCCGTATCTCTTAGCTGGGTGTTGTGCTGCCGCCAGTCGTTTTCTGTCCTCCTAAAGACTATCTGAGCCACTTTGGATCTTTACAAATTATTTGACTTGTTGACCTGCTTCAACGGCTAATTCCACAGGGTGTCTGCGACGTGCTAAAAAATAACACCTTTCTTCTCATTGCCGCTAAACGATGTGCCTTTTAGCTTTGTCAAATATCCTCTCCCCACTCTAGGATGAGGGTAAAAGAAGAGCATTAGGTCAGGATTCACCACAGAGCTCATTTTCTTCCTTAACTGCCAACCCCCCTGCTTTAAAGCCTGAGCCTGCTTTCATTAAAATTAAAGCCAAAACACCCAGTGACTGCAATAGGAGCAGGTTCAGACTTTATTATCTCTTCTTTCTAGGTTAAAATCACTCCCAGCCGTTGTGATCTCTTTGCAAATACAAGTTCTGCTCCCAAAGGAACTGCCACAGAAATCTGTGTGCGATCTGCGGCATGCTGCTGGGCCCATGGGCTCAGGGACACACTCTTAGTGCACAGCACACCCAGAAAAACAATCTCCTACCTGCTGCCTACTCCTCCTAACAGCTTCTCTGGTGCTCCTCTTCACTCTGACTTTTTCTTCATTGAGTTACATTCAGAAACTCCCTGGTCTATCCCTGACTTTAGGTTGGGACCGACAGGTGAAGGAGTTTCCCTTGTTTTTCAAGAGGGCTAATAGCTAATTCCGCCAAGCCATACAGCGCCAAGAAGGGAGCAAGCAAAGCAAGTTAAAAATCCCTTCGTGCTTCCAAAGCCCTGGGCAGTGAGATACCCCGTGAAGTCACCAGCACTGGATCAGAGCCGGTGCTTTGCTGACTTCTCCCTTTCCACTTGGCTGCTCTTCACCGTGCAGGAGAGCAGAGTCTCCCCGCGGTCACGGAGGTGCTCTCGGGGGCTGGTGTACTTGGTCGACTGGCACGTTTTCTAGATAACATTTTCTCCTCTCCTCCATTCACCTAGTACTTTTTAGTACTCCAAGGAATTTGAAAAAATAGGTAAACTGCAATATTTTGAAAAGCTGTGCTCATTTAAGGAAAGAATAATACATATGCATTCTGAGCTTTTTTTTTAATGCTTTTCAACTATACATGAAATTTTAAAGTATCTCTTCAAAAGCGCTTTAAACTATGAACAACATGAAAGATTTGGAAAGCAACTGTCTCAAAAAGATGTCATTTAACAGTGTTACTGGTTGTTAATAGAGGAGGCTGTTGTTTTAATGGAGTTTGGAATAGAAGTTCCACACAAGGTAGAATAAAATTAGCTTTCTCAAGCTTTCTCTTACTCTGCAATAAGAGACATCTACATTTTGGACCCATTCTTCACGTGCTCTCCAAACTCACTGCAAAATCAGGAGAACTGGTATTAACCAAGAAGATCAAAAGAGATTCAGAATAACGTATATATATAACCGACTTCCCTGTTAGTCAGAATTTATGTTGGTCAGGAGACTTCCAGAGCATTCCATCTACCTCCAATCCTTTGCGGAGCCAATGTGTTTTTAATCATGCTTTAAGAAATGGTATAACTTGCCAGAGATGTGTCTCTAGGTTGCAACTCCCTAGGTTGCATGTGTCTTCAGCTACTTCCAAAACCAGGCTGCACAAATATCTCAACAGTACGTTGCATTGGGATGATAGTCTATGTCATGTTACTTAAAACGAATAAGCTGAAATATTATGGCCCCATCTCTCTAGTAGCTGGATGATGTAACTGTCCTGTCCTGTCTGCCCTAAAAATTGATCAGTCAGTGGAATGCACTTGTTAGCCCATAGGCTGCTTATAAATGGTTGGCTGTGAACGGTGTCTGGCATACTTGATATTCATAATTTATTACTTTGGTTGTTTGCACTAGACGTTGAGGTCACACAGCACATATCGGTTCCCTCATTGGATGGATCCAACTCGTTAAGTCAGTTCCCTGGACTGAATGACAAATGATGACATGATGACAAATTTAATAGCCACCTTGGGGGAATTATTCAATAATATTTGTCTCTACAGCATTTATGTTATAATTGCTTCCTGGAATATTCATGTAAAAACGGCACCAATGCAGTCAAAACAAATCCATTTTCAGTGTCTGACCTGATATTTATAGATTATTTTCTGTACCGTTTCTGTCTGAACAAACACAAAGTGACGCAGAAATTCAGCTTACTAGTGTATAAGTTACAGTACATCAACCACTAATCAACACATGTTTCACATGGCCCAGTAAATACAAGAATTCAATTGAGGTTGATGAATGGATAGCCTGGAATCTGTGGAATTTTTGGAGGACCATCTGAGGTTGCAGTGACATGTTATACAAGATTTGGAAACATTTGACCCTCCTAGTGTTTTGTGTTTCTGCATTCCGTGTTCATGTGAGCAGGAATCTTTGGAAGGAAGAAGGTAATGGAGAAATGGCAACCACATCACTTGGAAGTTAAGGCTCTGGGCCCAGTCCAGCTGGAGACAGGTCAGCAAGACTAGGCCTTATCTATACTTGAAACATGTGCTGGAATTAAATGATCTTTAGTTAACTTTAGCCTCTTTGTGTAGCAGGTACCAACTTACTCAGGCGTGATAGACCCACCAAGTCCATCTGGTGGTGGCAAATATATGTTGGAATCAGTTCAAAGATACTGCAGATGGTACAAAGTCATCCTTTGGCTTCAAGAGGTGATGAATCAAGAGTTTCAAGGGAACTGTTGGTGGGGACTTTTTCCTGCCAATCGTGATAGGGAAACTTCCCACATTTAAGTGTGGGACTTTGAGGTGAGAGATGAAAGGAGTAGGTGAGATGGTTTTGGTATGCATAGGAGGAAGATGAGTTTTCATCTGCCATCATCATCCATGACCTTTTTGGAAAGGGGCTGACCCACAGACATATCCAGCTCACATCTATGACTTGCTGATGGAAGCTATAAAGCAACAATATACATTTTCAGAGAAGAAATGCTCTCTTTCTCTTTTCCTGCCTCACCTTAGATCTGTGACAACAGCAGGCTATGACCATAAACTAGTTCTGTGTGGGACAATATGGATCCTCCTTTGGAGGTTTATTCTCTTGGAGCTGTGGATGACGAAGTGAACTCTGTAGCTCTTGTGCAGTGTTTGATTTTGAGCAGCTGTCAAGTTCCTTCCTTCTCCTAGGGTTAAGAAGATATAAGAAGTGGCGTAAGATGAGGGCTTAAATTAAATTTCTGTATGTTTATATGTACACACTGAAAGAGAGGGAGAGAAGGACTGAACAAGGGAGCAAGTAAGTATCAAAAGCACTTTAGGATCCTTCAAGATGAAAAGGAATATAAGATATTATCACTATTAGTTTTATCAATGGTACAATATTGCTAGTTCACTTCGTTATAGTCCCATCGCAACACTGATGTTGTTAACTGGCCTATTTTAAAATGAATTCTAATTTAGTTTTATCTTTTACTATTTAGGAAACCACTCTGAGAACTCTAACTAATGTGTTTCAGAGTGACAGAACAAGTGTGTTTTACAAAGCTAAATAAAAGTTTGCTTTATCAACCGCTGCAGAGTATAAAAAACTTCAAGCCATCTTAGGGAGCAGACATCGTTTTGTTTAATTGCAAATTAAAAAAACATAAACTACCTTAAACACAGAGCTACTGCCATGTCAAATCAATACAATAATTGCACTCAAGCAATCGTAAGGCACACAGCACTCAGCACCTTGCATGCTAAAATAAATCAAGCACCAGAGCAATAAGCAGGCCTTATTACACATGAGCAGACTATGGTATATTAACACATTTTCTACTGTGTGATTGCCAACCCCCACTTGCTGAGAGGCATTTAATGCAAAAGCAGGAACTTTTTGATCAGAAAGTTGTTAGCAGTTCCTTTAGTGCTAGTGAACTCTGGCTAATTAGAAAATCACTGGAATAGGGCAAGAGGCTCTTTGGTCATCCACAAAGACCACAGCCAGGCTTTGCAGTCAGGGTGTGAGCTGCTCTTGTTTATTATTTTTAGGCTGCTGTTTGTGAAAGTGGTTTTTTTTTAATTAACATTGCTAATATTTCTTATTAAGTGTTGTGATGAAGAGAGGTTTCCACTTGACGACTGTGCATATCTTACGGCCTTGGAGGGAGAGATGTTTTGTGGGCATCTTGGCTCCTCGCTTGTACTTTTTACCCACCACACGAATCTACATTAAGTTGGTATTGCTTGCCTTTTTAAGAGTAACATCGTGGCTACCGTAAACAGTTTAGCCAGGCAGCTGCTCTCCCAGAGAGTGGGGTAACTCTGTAGATAACTTTACATACATTGAAATCTCAGATGAGGATCTAGGGAGAAACTTAAAATCATGCTCAAACCCTTCAATGTCCTTCTAGACTGTCATTGCCCTTCCTATCACTTGGCATCTGCACTAATCTCTGTAACATTGCTACCTGAAGATAGGACACTTATCTACCATGGGGATTTGGAGTGAGATGAGTGGAGGGACAAATTGATTTCTCACTATTGTGCCAAACGGAGGACACAGTTGGGAAAGAGCAAACGATGACCAGTTCATCGGGGCCTGAGATGCCAAGCAAATTGTGTTGTGTAAGACTTTCTAGGAATTTTAATGACTTTTAGGCTGGGGTCAAGTGTGCTGAGGGAGGGCCTTCCAATGATACAGAAGGGAGGTGAAGATGACAGAAGCATCTTCAAAATGGGTTCAAAGCTCACTGGTGCTTCTTAAAAATGAAAAAAATAGAATAATCTCCATTCCGCTGTGTGCTTCTTTATCCAGATGCCTCTCACCTCAGTCCCTTTAGGGGACTAAACCTTATCAAAGAGGACAGCAGAAGCCTGGAGGGCTCCCCTTGACACTAGGGTCACCAGCTCTCAATGCTGCTTTCTTTTAGCTGCTCCAGAGACCATTTACAATCCCTCCTTTCCAATTTCAATCACTACTTGTAAATAATGCTTTTAAAGAGCTTAGGCTGTGCAGGATTCAGCTGTAAATCTCTCTTCCCCCGGGTCTGCTACTGCAGGCAGTTCCTGCCTTTGTTTTGCCCTCTGTTCCCGCCTTGCAGACCCGCTGCTCTGCCAGGCCTTGCTCAGCCTTGGCTTCGAGGAGCTCATTTGGGGAACTCCAGCCTCATTGGTGCCTGTTGCTGCTGCTAGGGGAAGGACTCAGGTCGGTAATGCTGCCTTTGGCATGGATTTCTCACCACAGCTTTTGCTCTGAGCTCCAGGCTGCGGGTGCCAGGCTGGTGGAAGCCAGACGAGCTGTCTCAGAGCAGCTCCACATTGCTCCCCGCCAGCCTCTGCAGCCAGGGCATTTGGGACTCAAATGAAGGGTAATAAAGGGCAGACTATTGAGGCAGGGCTGGAGGACAGCCCAAAAGAAGTTGTTGCACATATGGAAGTCAGTTCTTTCCGTTTTTTAACCAATACTGCCTTTCTCTTTGCGTTGGCACTTTGTTGTCCGATCTGAGAAAGACAACGTATTGCATGGACACTAGGAAGCCTTAGGGGCTGTGCAGCACCTCCCACCCACAAAGCTTTCCAGTACTTTCCAAAGGTGGTTGTAAGAAGCTCCAGAGAACCTAAGGCATAAAAAACTTGAATATGTTCCCCTCAAAGCCAAAGGCAAAATCAGGCAAAGAACCCAGGTGTCCTGTGCGTGTGTCTGCCCCTGCCATGTGGCTGTGCTGGCCCTGGGAGCCTTTCGCTTTCTATTTGAAGGTTGTGCCAGGGCTTCCAGCTTGGGAAACTGCCACGGCGCTACTCTAAAAATAGCATGAAATATCTACCTGATGCAAACAGAGATTTATGGGGTGGGGGGATAAAAGTATTAGTGAGAAACCAAGATGCGCACAAAACAAGCCCCAGAAGCATTTGGCAGCCAGCCCCGGCTTCTCATCTTCAGTCTCTGTCACCCTATCCACATTGCTGGGGCTGTAGAGTGATAGAGCCAGTTTATCCAGATGATACTGGAGAGGTGATAAAAAGGAGTCGCCAATTAACTCCAGCTACAAGCGTTATGTAACTGGAAACCCACAGCCCCTCAGGGAGCTCTTTGCCTGAGAAAATACAGCGAGAGGTCAGACAGTGGCACTTCAGCCAGGCCCCAGCAATGACTATGTCAGCCACCTCCAACACGCGAAGCCTCTCACTTAAGTATCATCTACCCTGTCAGCTCCTGAGGATGGGACGAGAGAATGTGTCCTCACGGCGGTGGCTGGTGTCTTCTTTGGAAACGGCCAAGCTCCTCTATCCAGAAGGATTGGATTGCAGGTGGCAGGGCCTGGAGTGCAACCCGAGCTGGGTTCAGCCCTCGTTCATAAAATTAGGGCACTCATTTCTCGGGGCTGGGAAGGGTGCCCAGCAAAGGGAGAAGGTGACATGGCACACATCTTGATCCGGGAGGGCTGGTCAGCACCCCATCGGGGCGAGTCAACCTGCTTTCAGGTCAACTTCTTAATCTCCTGGGAGCCAAAAGGCCAGTAAACAGCAAGGGGGCAAATTTCAGTCAGGGTGGCTAGTCTTGGTATCTCTTTTAAAAGTCTGTGCTCTGGTGGCAGATGCCATGCATTAGCGCTATTTACACATTAAGAGTCCTATAATTGGAGACTAGCAAGTGTCCTCATCACAGTTGACCTTATTTATGGAAGAGCTGACATCTGAATGTCAAATTTGCATCTGTGACTTTCCTCCCCCTAATAACCACTTTAACATGCAAATATTGAGTTGCAAAAGAATGAAAATAAATAAAACAGCTATTTCGGTTATCTCTGGGAAGATTTGTTTTTACTGTGACTTTGGAGACTGTGCTGAGATTAGACTGTCACTTAATCAGGAAGCAAGTGAGAAAGAAAGACATTTCAGATGCAGGAATATGTGAATTGTGAATTGTAAATAGCCTGCAGTGCAATTTTAGGGAAGAAGAGAGTATGAAGCACATTACAGGGCCATTTCCAGTTCTTTGTTCAGATATAACTACTGCTTACAGTGATTTTGTTAAATATTCTGTTTATATGCTTCTCCATCTTGAACAAGGAGTTATCCTGGTCCCTGGAGAGAGGGAAACTCACAAAAGACCTGCAGTCATGTGTAAAATCAAGGCATTAATGGAACCACATAACTGGAGGATATGAGGCATCGGAAGGGAGAAGACCAAAAGAGCAAACTGAGCAGTGATAGTTCTGCTAGGAACTGATACAAAGCGAGGATACGAAGGAGTCTTTGGGGCTTGTTGCGTTCTGTGTAGAAAATGTAGAGGGAGAGGCTGCTGGCTGGGATGTTGATAGATGTAATTCCATGTTGGAAATGGTCAGTCCATGATAAATCAGGATTTTTTTTTTTCGTGACTCAGACGGCTCTGGCCCTGCCGTGGCTCTTGTGGCAGAGGCTCTTTTGCCTGTGCAGAAGAGCCCCTCAGCCCAACTGTTCTCCTGTTCTTTCTCATGGCCATATCTGCCGGCCCTGGGGGATCAAGTGGATTCGTTCCTAATGACTCTGATTGCCCTAGGCACCCCATAAAACCTGTAGAGAGAGATAAGCACTTCTGGAGGGTGATTGGTTTGCTGGGTGAGCTGGAGTGGCCTTTCTCTTCTCCATGATTATCTGGACAGGTGATAAGACTCCTAATTTGGGGCCTGAGGTAGCTGCCTAACTTCGGTAGTATGAATTGCTCTCTTGGGGTTTGCAGTTCCATCTCCAGGGACACATGATAATAAAACAAAACAAATAGGCCAGGATTTTCCAGGCGTTCTTTGCACGGTAACCAGTAGAAGAGTGTGAAATATAAATGAATCCATCATGGGAAAACCTCTGCATTTGCCTGCTGCATTTTCCTACTGTATGTTTAGTCAGAGCGTCTCTAAGTCTAAAGATCCTTCCCATCTCAGATGTGGCTTCTTTAATCCACTACTGTCATCTCCCCCTACATCTCCCTGCAGCTCAGCTTCCTTCCGAGCAGCTGGTCCCTCAACTAGAGGCAGACCCCAATGCTATAAAAATCCAAGCTCATGCCTTGTTGATTGGTGGGTCCTTCAAATATAGCAAGTCCCACTTTTCATATCTTCTACCTTTGTGCTTCCTGAAGAAAGTACCTCTTAGCCTTGCAGGAAAGAGGGAAAAGAGGACTAATTCTCCTGCATTTGAGGGCTAAATCTGCCTGCCTGTTGCTGAGTATTAATGGTTGTCTACTTCAATGGTGGGTTTCTAGGCATGGATGCATTGCCCCAACACAGCAGTAGCTCTGAAGCACAAGACAGTGGTCAGTTGATATAACCAACTAGAATTCAAAATTTGTACATAAGAGAAGACAGAAGTTATTATATTATGAATCTCCCAGTTAATATTTTGAGGATTAAGTGTTGAAATTGTCAGAATGCTTTTTTTCTAACACATTTTTAAAGTTTTTTTTATTATTCAAAACATGTTCTTTCAAAACTAATTAGTTTATATGAAGAAGGTTAATTGTATGAAATGCTTGAATACAAAACTCTTCCACGTGGTTCCATTGCAAAACTTGCTGATCTGATCCCAACTCTTTCCCCTCCAATAGTCCTTTTGGAAATTGCCAGAAGTGTTACTTAAGAGGAGGCACTCTTTAGTACCCTTAATTAGGGGGCAGGTAGGGAAATACATTGGCTGGTGGTCTGCAAGACTAGATTTATGTGTAGGGTAGATTTATAACTGTTGCTGTGAGGAAAAAGAAAAGTGATCCCTATCTAATGTGGGGGTATAATTCTCCTCCATCAAGTCATGTTAATGAGAAAAGCATTTATCTTTGACAAGAGGTAGCAGCATGTTCATCTCAATGAAGTCCATCCCAAGAGGGACCAGGGAGAATGTTGAGATGAGCTGGCTTTACACTGGAGGAAAACACTGGGTTCACCCTGTTATTCACAGAGGCCTTATCTTCTCGGTTCACACAAGGCAGAGCAGAGATGCTTCCAAGCTTCCAAGGCCTCGCTGGCAGACTCCTCCATGGAACTGAAACCTGTCAGCATGTGATAATTTGTGTTGCTCTATATTTAGAGCAGCAAGTCACAGTTGCAGTTGTTCGTGCCTGGTCTTTAAAGAGCCAAGGAGAAAACTAGACTTCCTTAGATGGTCCTGAAAGTCCCTGAACAATCTCTACAGAATGGATTTTACTGCTTCATTTCACCTCAGTCAATGCAAATGCTTATTCTGACAATCAAACATGAGGTTAGATAAGGGGCTGTAGTAATTAACATCTTCAGCTCACAGGTCCAGACCTCTTCATGGCCTAACTCTTGCTCACCGCTGTTGAACTGCAGTTCCCGAGTCTGGATGGATGGTCCTGGTCAGACACAGGTTGCTTTACTGGAGGCAGCCCTGACTTACAGGCCTGAGCTTCCTCTGGACCCAAATTCCATGGCTGGATCCTTTCCGTACTGCCAAATCCTGATTTCTGATAGATGTCTGGATGACACCAGAACAAGTTTCTCCCAAGTTACCATCTTAACAGAATCTGTCTAGACTTCTAATGTTCAGCTTGAGTCTGATTTTGCCATCAGCCTAAGACAGGACTGAAAAAGAATGGAATCATGGCACTGTTTCTCCCCACACTTTGCAGTCCTGTTATTATTTGGTCCAAGTTTAACGTTTCAACATAATTCAAACACTTAGCTCAGATGTCAAGCCTTTAGACTAATTTCTTTTAACAACAACAACAACAAAAATTTTTTATTTTAAAAGCCATGTTCCGAGAAACAGCACGACAGCTTTCAATTCAGAGACTACCGCAAGTGGGACATATTGATATTATCAGTTTCCTTCCTTTTTGCAGAAGGAAACCTCATGGCAATCAGGAAATAACCATGGTGGAAACAATGTTTTACAAACCTCTCCCTGTCCCCCAGCAATCTGGCAAAAACGTTCTCCCCATTGCACCCCTCTCAGTTGCACTCCTTGCTTTTTTGCTGCCTGTCAGTCAAAGTGAGTTTAAGCTCTAAGGCCTAGTTAATCCGTGGCTTCTTTGCTTGGCTCAGTTTGTTGCAAGCATCAGTGTTATGAACACCTGCCCTCCAAATAGAGGCTGGAGGCAACCAGAGCATTTTCCATGAGTCATTGAGTAGCCACCAGATGTTCTAGGCCATTTGTATACACTGGGGCTACCCAGTGGCCTGGGCTCGCTGGGCACCTCTGTCCTTTTCCATGCTAATCCATCCCCCTCTGCAATTTCTGAGCACCTTTCAAATAGCAGAAACAGATGGAAGTTGAAAATAAATTAAAAAAAGAATTCCAACTATATTGCTTCTGCCTTAAGAAGCGAATTTAAACCCATTCATAAAAGAGGAGGAATAATCAGAATGGGATCCAGTAAAAGCTGAGAGTGTTGAGTCACAGCAAGGGATCCTTATTCATTTGTTTGCTGTTTGTTTCAGTGGGAGGTGAAGGAGAGTTGATTTAATTATTTTTAAAGGGAGTGAGACAAGTGTTGATTTAGCGGTTTAGTCATCAAAGTAATTCCACTTACAGAACTGCAGGATGCCAAGGAGACAAGCTCACGAGTGGGAATTAACTTCCTGCATGGAGTAATGTGGGAGCTGTGCAGATTCCCTCCACAGCACACAATAAAAAGTTATTTTGTAAGGTGGCTTCCATATAAATAGCATACTATTGAAACATTAAAAATACTTTTATTTTGTAATGAAACACTGTCAGGAAATGAACAGAATAAATTACAGAAAACAGTACCCATCAAGACGTTGTCTGGTGAATAAATTTCAGCACTTACAAGATCGATAGCAGAGTATGAGTCAAAGAAGGAGTAGATGCAAGGAAAATGGGAAAAAAATCATCTTAAAATGAGTATTGAAAAGAGATGCAGAGCTGATGAGGCAGGGAAAGACAGGTCGGATCCTTCCCGATGGTAGGACCTTCCGTGGAAAGCATCCCAGCGCCTGCTTTGAAGGCAAAGAAACAAGCTCTGTCCTAGCTGCAAAAACAAGCTCCTGCACGCTGAAATGCTGTGGACTAAATGCTAGATGCAGCACAGCACAGTTTGTGCTGCCTCACGGAGTGCCTGGAAATGCCTCTTGCCCCAGTGAATCCCATAACAGCTCGTGCTGCACAGTAATGGAGCGGAAGGGAACGTGCTTTTGGATGCCAGGGGCCAATTCCCAAAGTTGCTGGCGCCTAATTCATGAGCATGGAGTGAGTGCACACCCTGGAGATCTGTGCTGATCATTTGGCTCTCTGGGCTAACTAGGCCCACGGGCATAAGAGGCATGGTTTCTACAGGTGCAGCAGGCATTGAAAGGCACAGGAGACCACCCATCTCATGCCTTCCTGCATTGCCACTGCACTGCCCAGAGACGTCTACGTCCCCAAAATACCAGTTCTCGGTGTGGACCCACAGTAGCATTGAGCCCTGTGATGTAACCTGACATGGAGAGTTTTCAGGCACGTATTTTATGGCATTCGACAAATCCACTTTGAGGAGGCAAGCAATAAAAGCTAAATTGACTGTTTTAAGAGACTGTGTCAGAGCAATGCAAGTTTCTGATGCATTTGAGGTACAAACAGAATTATGAAGGCAGTTAGCAAAGAGCCCACTTTATTTGCTCTCTATTGTGAAAGACTTACTGGAGAATTGGGGGATTTTTTTATTGATAAGATCTTTTAAAGTAGAGCAGATGTTCTTCCTTTTAAATGTAAGCAATTGAGGAAAATAGGTCTTTAAAAACATGTTGTTTATTCCTATCTGTATTTTCCTGATTTTAAGCTTTCCTTTCCATGATAAATCAGGAAAAGAAGAAACATGAGGGGAGACAGACCAGAAAAGAAAGAAAAAAATATGGTGAAATAGGAAAAGTGAAAAATGCCCAAACTCACATTGATGCTTTATTAAAAAAATTGAATAAATAAAAACATTTTCTGAAGAAAAAAATATGTTCTGTGAAGCATCCTGCTGAATAAAAGCAACATTCTTTCATGTGTGACTATGATTTTTCCATTTTTCTACCACCTCCTGTTTAGCGTCATACCTAAGAAAAACGACCTGACAAGCACAGAATTCAGAAAGGCGACCACTGTGCTTCATTCCTTTCCTTACACCACTGACCCTACAATAGTGATAAACTGCAGGTTGCACATTAAGATACAATCCAAGGAGCTGCTGGAGTTATATTCATAAGGGGAACAACTGCCACTGGGCTGGTTTTCATCCTCAGTCTCAGAAAGCGCCCTTTGATTTTATTCCTATTAGCTGAGAGCAAAATCCAGTATTTGTATTTATTTCTGACAAGATGGAATCAAATATCCCATCCTAGACAGGATAACTGCTATTCTGACTACCCATCTTTCTAGACATGTTCTTCCACAATTTAAAGGTAATCCGTGTTCAGAAGCTGTAAAATCTGTGATATGCTTCTTTTCTTTTGAAAATCCAATACTTTTCTTTTTTAGCACTTTTGCCAACTTCTGGCCGGAGTGGATACGCCAACTCTTAGTGCTTAATATTTTTGTCCATTAAAATAATTGCAATAATTGCACGATAAAAACTGCTTAGAAATGGGATAGATTAGTTCAATAATTGCATTTGTAGTTAATGAGGCTTATTGTATTAATCAATTGCCTGTAACTCAGAAAAATGGCAGAAGGGAGAGGGGACATGAATGTATCTAGTTTTCAGCTTTTTAAAGAGTCAGAATGGGTTTGTATTGCTGCTGAGACCAATCTGGGTGTAGAAAACAGGGCAAAGTGCAAGCTATCACTTAAACATAAAAAGATGGAAATAAATAATTTTATTACAGCAGTTCCAAAAAGAAAATATTCATACCGTGTCCCCTCATAGCTCTGAGGCCCTTGCTTTATAGGAGCAACCATCATATGGATGGAGCTATACATTTTGCAGATTGCTTAGACATAGAGGTCTTGTTTTCTTGACGCATCGCTTTGCTTTCCCTCCTGAAGGGCTGGCCATGTTCTTGCACATCACCTGCTTCTCCCTGCCTGTCTGTGTGAAGTTCCAGCACACCTTCTTCAAAACCAGGCACTGTTTGCATGGTGTTCGAGCAGCCTGCTCTGCGCAGCGTGCTCCAATTGGCCTTCAATTGGCCACAGGTAATTGCGTGTGTCTGAATGGCTCTGCCTGTGGATACTCCCACGAGGGCCCCATGAGATAAATGGCTATTGACTTTAATGGCATTCTTTGTGCCCTTCAGAGTCAAACTCTCTAAGTAGGTTCAGTGGGACAAAAGCTTTTTCTTCATATGCTTGTAGAACCCCGAAGGCATTTGTCAGCACTTGATCAATAATAAATAATCTCGAAAATAATTGCCAGGATACAACAAAAACTATCTGGCATTTCCAGTGCCAATTAGGAAGGCAGGAATATTTCTCTTGTGCAAGCGTAGTGGATTGGGACAGTAATTCATCAAATGATCCATGATATATATACTGTAAGAAATGATGTGCATCTATTATTTGTGACTGTTATGGCGGGAAGGATCAAATATGTCAACGTTTGCCCCCTGTTAAATCAGTTACACTTTTTAAATATTTTATGACACTTTTATGACATCCAGTGCTTGTGTTAAGTGTGTTCTCAAACCCCAGTAATTACTTAGCTCCTCAGGATAGGGCAGGAAACCAAAAGGTCCAGGGGTGACAGTTTCTGACTGCGACTTTTCATGTGACCCCAGGCAAAAGCTCTGCTTCAGCTGAGCAAGTGCTCAGCGCTGAGCTAGAGCGTCTGACTTTCATTATCTGCAGTAAAAGTGTATGAATTGAAACAAGAAGTGGCTATTTGTCAAAAACACTCAGAGCTGTTAAATCGCTGAACTATGTGATGACACGTTTGTTCCTATGGGGTCTTGAAATGTGAGTGCCTCACGTGGTGCTACCACACCGTGATCACGGTGGTGCCTGTGTCCAGAGGTGCCATGGGCTTGTAGGCAGACCTACCTATGGGGGGAAATCCCTGGCTGGCTCAGGGAGAAGTAGCCTTGATTAAAAATACCCTGGAGACTTGTCTAGTTATCTAGGGACTTTATTTTTTCCTTCTAATACCGTGGAGCTGTAAAGAAATCCTGTTGCTTCCTGTGCAGATGGACATGAGATGCGGGGCAGACTGTGCTAAAGTGGGTAAACCCATGACTGTGCAAGCTACACACAAGTATAAAACCTCTGTTATCTGCAATTCAGATGACCAAACAGAAGAGGTCAATGGCACCTTAGAAGATCCAGGATAGGGATAACATGGAGCCTGCAGGAGACTTCTCTGGAGGGGCATGTGGGAGCTGTGCATCTGAGGGTATCTAAAGTGATGAAAGAGCTCAATTTTTAGCACTTTAGTTGCTCCTTTTGTCTCTTCCTTTTCATAGCTGCTCTCTGTGTCCCCCTGTGTCCTCTAAAATTCTCATCTCAGAAAGGAAACCTGCTTCTCCATCAATGTGCATCTTGGAGAGTCAATGGGCAAAAGGGAAATATAGAAGTAACATTCTTCTGAATAGATATTACTGTGTTTCTCCTTTTGAAACATATAAATCATGAGGTGGCAGACTGGGTAAGAAACAGAAGAATCAGGACTGGGAGTTTTAAGATTAAAGCAATCCTTTTATTCCAGACCTGAAAAAAAAGCTGCTCCTGGGTTAATTCCATCTTCACAAACGGAGGTGAATTCAGCAGGGTAACGCCCAGCTACAATGTCCATCTCTTGAATGCGGTGCGGGGCTCTTTCCAGCAGCTCTCCTCAAGGAGGGACCCTCATGGCCATATGAATGCACGGGTCCCACGGGAGTCAGCAGAACGGTGGAGACACCCAACGCTGGAGGCGGAGGGGCCGCCCACGCGGGGCCAGCTGCCAAACCAGCCGAGGAGCTGCCAGCCAGGCCTGATTCCATCCGCGCCAAGGTAACGATCCCAGCCCTGCTGCGGAAACCCAACTGGTCCAACCAGTATGGGCGGGAAGAGCTGTGTAGAGGGATGCCAAGGAGCAGAGCACCCAGCAGGGCTGCAGGGGAGGAGATGGGCAGACAATGCACAGGGTTCTGGCCTTGGCGACAGAGGAAGGATTCAGGCTGGCCTATCTTTGTGTGCCTTTGCCTTTCGTTGTGTTACACCATATGGTCATCTGCTTTTAGCGTCCAGAAATGCTGCAAGTAAATTATTTCCAGTAACTTCCTTCTAATGCCAAGAGAAATTAAAAGAGAAGAGGAGGATCCATGGCTTTGAGGAGCTCTCTTTGAAGGCAACAGGTATCTTATCTCTACCCAACAGGTTCCTAATTGTACCCCATCCTGGCAAAGAGTCAGTGGCTCGGAAAGCAAGCAGAACACCTGGAACACACATGCTTGCCGACTCAGCATTGTAATTATTTTTATTTTACATTTTTAGTGTGCGGGCATTCACTGGTTGTGATCCAGCATAAAGGAAGGCATGCAGTGGCAAAGCAAGTCCCTGCCCCACAGAGTTCACATTTTCAATTTACAATGCTACTACTTCAGCCCTGTGTCATGGATGATGTGACAGACTAGAAAATAGATAGATTAACTATTTTCCTCCAGCCTTTGCTCGAGTCCTTCCTTCCTTCCTTTGACAAATAATTTATCTTCTTTGAAGTTACTTCTGCTATTTTTTCTTTATTTTAATTGATCAAATGTCTTTTGAATCTTTGGTCTGTTTTTCCTGCTTTATCTTGGAAGCAAACAAGAGATTTATGGCTCCCTATAAAACCTCAGCCTTGTTTATAAATTGCTTGTGATTGATTAAGTAATAAAAATGCTTTTAAGACAGAGAAGTAAATCTCCCAGCTAATTGCTCACTGCTTTACATTATAACCTTGTTACACTGACTGCCTCACTCCTGGGCTGGCTGCAGCACTATTGCTATTTCTGTCTCACGAGAAAGCCACCCTGGGACAATCACCAACACGATGCCACTCTGCTCTGGCTGTTCAGAGACACAGACCGATAATTAATGGTCAATAAACAAAGTGATGCATCTGAAACGCATTTCTTTTCAAAGGTGATTTCCTGGGTGGAAATGATTTCACATATAGGAACATTGCCAATTTCCAGACATGGTGCAGATGAAACTCAGCAGAAACTTGGATGCTCTGCCTCTCAGCTATCTCCAATCCATTGCATTTAGAGAGCACAGAACAAAGAAATTGCCAGCAGTGAACTGGGCATAAATGAAAAGTAACTTGGAGGAACTAGCGTGACTCATATGCAAAATGCTTTTGTTGCAGCCTCTATTCGATACAAAGTGTGGTACATTGGGGAGTCAGTTCCTCTCTTCGTCTTTAACGTACCGTGAAAATATATATAATAAATATTTAACAGTAGGACGGGAAGCCTAGATTTACCTAATCCAGCCTAGACCGCCAGAGAGAAAGGAAGGGTTGTACATTAACTGGATTCCCTAGCCAGCTTGGGATGGTTCCTACACCAGAAGTTGGATCAAGGGCAAGTTCTCACAGTGATTTTGACACAGTTCTGCAATACACACACAAATATCCCCGCACAGCCCAGGCGTGGGCCCCTCCTGAGTTCAGGTTCATGCAGACTTCAATCAGGTCAGTCTCTCACACTCAGGCAACACAAGGCGATGCACTTATGGGGACCCAGCTCATAAGAAATATAAACCAGGAGGAAATGCAGCTCAGCTTTGAAGGCCTCAGCAAGATACCAGACTCCTTCCTGAGTCTTCAAAAACTGGAGGCATAAATGCACTCCCACCCTCCTTTTCCTTTGTTATTTTTTTATCAAAGTGGTCAATTAGTGCCCTGGCTCCGTGGCACCTTCCTGGTACTCATCAGCGTCAGAGGTGGGAGGCTGATTGCTGGGGCTGATTGCGGTGTCTGTGCAGCTGATTACAGGGCCTTAATTGTGATGTCTAGAAAAAGACTAAAAAGTCATTGAGGCTTAAAACTCATTGGGAGGGTGGAGAGTTCATCACTGCCTAGGCCAGCACCTCTCCAGCCTCCGATGGAGGCTTCCTGAGCACCAGGGGACAATGCTGGATGTGGCTTGGGGACAGCCCCGCTCGGAAGAGAGCTACTTAATGAGGTTTTTCTTGGAGGGAAATGGAAGAGGTTTCCTCACTACATCTGACTTTCCCAGCCAGGCCCAATGCAAGAAGACCCACCTTGGCACTGTCAGTGCCTTCAGCAGATGCTCCCGCACAGAGATGCTGCTAGTGGAGGTGGCTGCAGACCTTAGACTGCTGCATGTGGCTGGGCCAGGTCTCCTCCTTTAGCAGGCTCTCCTGTCTGAACCTGAACCTGCACCTGCAATCAGCGCTTGGGTTTTTGCACACCTGCACGGCAAAAGACAAACTAGAGTTAAACGAGCCCTCTTTATCATTGAAATCAAAGCAATACTCCAATATGCAAAATCAGCCAGCAGGCAGTTTTTCCTTTCATGTGCCCACACTTTTTGGTGTGGCATGGCAAAATGATCCTCTGCTGCTGGAGCATCTTGGGAGAAACAACTGTGGAGACCTCTGTCCCTTAAATACACTCTTTTATACTCCAGTAGCTATTTAACATATTAATTTCCTTAATTATATACATTTTGATAACCCCATGTTCAGTTGATTAAGCATTTACTTGTTTATATTTGCACCATATTTGTGCTAATCCCACTGTCTTGACTTCATTATTTTTATAGCCAACGCTTGCAGGTGTCTCATCAAAATGCCCAGAACCAAAACCACCTGGGATCTTGTTTACCTGCATTCCAGCCTAATGAGCAATCATATCCTTATAGTGTGTTTCCCCGTTAATGCAAGGTCAAACTCAAGCTTTCAATTAACACAAAGTGATGTTACTCAATCTGGTTGAAAATCAAACAAAAATCATTGTACCCATAGCTCATCTATTTATGCTAGGTAGCAGAACTCTTAATGAATGAGGTTTCTCAGGGGTCTAGGATCTTTTTAGTATACACTGCTATACTGCTGCGAGCCTTAATATGATCAATGAGACCCAATACCATTTAACCTAACAAGGCACCTGGCCACGGAATGAAAAATGTACTCCATTTACTTCCTATGCCTGGCCTTACACACACCTCTCAGCTGCTTTAACAGGTCTCAGAAAGCTTTCATTGTCCTTGCTGGGTATTTTATGCCTCTCCACGGAATCTTAATTATATAATAACTGAGCTAATCAGCCCCAGATGCAATAAGTCACAGGGGAGCACTCCTTTCCCTCAGCCCCCACCTAACACATGCTGGTTGATGCAATTAAAGAACCTTTCTGCACCCCTCTGGAAGGAATACCTGGCAATGGCTCAGTCAAGGAGCTTGGGTACTGATGCTGGCTCTGACCAAGAGCTTCTCACTTACACGTGTGCTTAGAAGATTAATGAGGATTCATATCAAGGGGGAAAACAGTCTCCTATTTTGCTGGCAGGATGCACATGCAATAAAAACTGTAATTTTAAATAAAAATCAATGATGACTTGAAATGCACAATAAATGTTGCAACATTAATAAAAGATGCTGCACATAAAATTAGACTTAAACGTGCAGCTTGCCCAGCTATTTACAACCTTCATTTGGGGCCTTGTCATGCTTCCATTGGGGAGCAAAATGGTCTAAAACAGCTGTCAGGTGAAATAAAATAGAATGTCCTGACAATTTCTGGCTCTGAGCTCTAATGTCACCCCCTTATAAAGCAAAACGAGAGGGCAGCGGGTAGATCTCAGCAGCAGAGGGAGCTTGTCAAGCAGGAGCTCCGTGCTGTGTCGATGCTATGGTGATGACAAGCAGAAGAAGCTAGAGCCACGTGGAAGGGGGCAAGGGGACTAATGCTTGAATCGCGGGGGCTCTGAGGAAATGACACAGCTCATCTTCCTACTTGAAGGCAGGTTTGTCCTTGTATCTAAGCTGGATGCAATTTAATTCGCTGCTTTTTGCCTAAATCTCATTGGTGCTTACACGTGCTAGCATGGGAAAATCATCTAGTAACACCCCAGCAGTGAGAGGAAAGGGGAGGATGGGTCTTGACACAAGGAGGAGGATGGCTCAGAAAC
Source organism: Eudromia elegans (assembly GCA_003342815.1). NCBI lineage: Eukaryota > Metazoa > Chordata > Aves > Tinamiformes > Tinamidae > Eudromia > Eudromia elegans. The sequence goes on from PTEX01000393.1 coordinate 281,696, forward strand.
GTGCACGTGGTTCCAGCGAGAGGACCTGGCTCTGAGATGGGGAGAGAGGAGCGAAGGCAGGACAAGCAAATCTCTCCGAGTCAAATCCAGAGCTCTTAGTAGCACTTTTGTGCTGATGCCATGGTAACTCCAAGGACACACACAGAAAAGAATAGCCACAAATACAGGGCTTATTCAGTTCAGTAGTATGTACCTGGCTTAGCTGATAAAGCAGACACAGTTTAGGAAGGCCGCGTGTCACGCACGCAACAGGTTGGGCAAAGAATCATAAAGATCCCTTCTGCCTGTGAGTCTGTGCCCATGAGCTGCTTTTTTTGGATAAAAAGTGCAGATCTGCCCCCCTATAGGTAATGCCAAATTTGCAGGGCAGACAAGGCACAGACAACAAAAGAAGGATCCTCAGTCTAGTGCCCCGGTCAGAAGATGCACTAGTGCAGAAGTCACCGGAACTAAAGGAGACCCTGAGGAGGTAGTTGTGTCCCACTTCCTTGCCCCGGGTACTTCCATGACGGAGGGAAATTCCCGCTGACTGCAGCTGGCTTTAGTTCAAGTCCCAGATAAACAGAGTTCAGGCATGGCGAGAGGAGATGCCCCCATTTTGCACCCCCCTACGTTTGTGATTTAAAGCCAACACTCCTTGCAGGGCATTCTGGTAGTTGTCCTTTGTGCACTCCAAATGATTTATTTCCATTCTTGATTATTTATACCCTTAGATACACAGAGACTTTTATCACGTACCCTGCTAGTCATTAATTACCCAAGTGGGCTATTTTTAGCAATGTTAATCTTTCCTCAAAAGTCACCGCCTTCAGTTCCCTCATCATTCCAGGCACTCTTTGTCGAGCTCCCTCCAAGTTTTTGGCAGGACATATTGCACAGGCTTTTTTTTTTTTTTTTTTAAAGTTCCTTTATTTCCAAATGACATGAGATGCCAGCCTGGGCAGCAGAGCACCGTGACTCACCGGAATGCAGCAGCTGGGTCTTAGGATGGCTTCCAACCTTGACATGCTGGGGGATACAGGGGTCTCACTGGTGTTGGAGGGATTAGGGACTATAAGAGGAGAGAGAAGTTTTACAAGAAATCCTGAAGCTGCCATAACTTGCCTGCTATCGGGGCACTATTTGACATTAAAAATGGAGCAGTGTGGTTTGTTCTGTGCAAGGATTCTGAGTTTCTTCAGATTTTGCCAATACCTTCTGCATGTGAAATTCATTGTGTAATTCCCAGCTCCGTGCAGCTGGATAGGGTCTGAACAGGGTCCGTCTGCAAGCAGACACACGTTCACACCTGAGCTTGACGGCTCCCTGGCCTGTACTTTAAATTCAAATGCCACGTGAGACCTCAGATGAACTGAATAAGTTTTGCTTTCATACTTTTCAGCGTGATACTCAAGCTGAGGACACCTTCCACATCCTGCACGCCTGGGGCAGAGAGCACCCTACTCACCCCAAGTTCCCCGGCCTCCCTCCCTTAAGTTATGATGCGTTTAACCAGTAAAATCGGTCACATATTTTCATGCTCCTTTCTTTCAGACACAGCTAGAGGCTGGAAAACTGCCCTCCTTGTATTGTTACCATGGAGAGAAAAAAAGCCCCTGAACATCATTATTTAGGCTTTTCGTGCTCTCCGTCAGTCGGAGGCACAGAGCAGGCTCTATGAACCTCCCCGAGCCGACACACGGAGCAGGGCAGCAAGGCCAGGACATCCATCAGCCTGCGCCGTGCCCAGGGGCAGCTCGCTCTCCAGAGACTAACACGCTTTCCAAGACCTAAACGCTCCTGCTCGGCTCAAATCTCACGTGGGTTTGGAAGGAACGACCCGCTTTTAAGCAATGAGGTATTTTGAAAGAGTCTGCAGCTGGTCCAGAAAAAAAAAAAGGTCAGAATGCTGAAATTTGGCCCATTTCTCAAAAACAGGCAGAGGGAAACAACTCAGTGCTCTGTCTTTCCTCTGTTTAGTTTCTTACACACCCCTTGCTTTATCTCCTAAGACAATTCCGCTTTGAACTTAGAAATGAAGACTGATGTAACTGGTGCCCTACCTCTCAAAACCCACCACAGCCAGGAGTTCATCTCTGCTTGCATAATTTCCCCAGTTCCAGCAGGATTTATGACCCCCAGTGCCTGGCTTTGCAAGAACACAGCCAGCACGGTCTAGCTTTCCTTTATTATCCCTCTTAAAGTTTATGTCTTCAAATATGTTCTGGTTATGAGTTAACAATACTGAAAAGATCAATACCAGAGTCTGACTCGGGGAGCTCAAAACATGTTCATAAAAGTTAAATTAGAATCATAAAATGATTATGGGCTCCAGGTTTTTTCTTCCTACACTGTGCTCTCTGCTTTGGGTGGCAGTTTTCCGGCCAGCAGCGAGGCTGTTCACGTCCACACTCCTCCTCTGCCTCCGCTGAGCCTTCGCCCCAGAAGCAAAGGGCTGGATTTGGGCTGCCAAGAGACCTCCCCACCCCATGGAGCTCAGTGGCCTTCGGGTCACACTTATACACAACCCTCCTTTTCTTTGTAATTCCTTATTTTTTCAGAGCAGGACTTTAGCAGGTACTTTGCAGAAGGATTTCCAAGAATCTCCAAAAAAGAATGAGAAATACAAAATGTGCTGCATCTTCATTACAAGTTGCAGGCATTGTCTAGGGCTTCGCTGGATACCTCAGAACAATTCCTCCCATCCTTTCCACCTCCTGCAATGCTTTGCCCGAAAGAGAAGCAGCTTTGTCAGAGCCTTTTTTGCTTTCTTCCCTTCTCCTTTGCTCTTGAACCATCTCTTTTATGGGCACATGGTGATGTCAAGGTCAGATATATAAAGTCCTCTCTTTCTTTTTAAGTCTTCAGTGAATAAGCATGTTATAAGACATACAAACAACTGTGGCTACTGTTCCTAACATTTGAGTGATATGTCCCATATCAGCCTTAGCCGCTTTGATGTTTCCCATCTGCTGTATTTTTAACAAACCCATCCCTGCCATAGCCTGCAGCATGGACTGGACACTGCCCCAGAGGGTAGATGGAGAAACAGGGCAGGGCAGTGAGGCTGTCAGGACGAGCTGGGAGCTCTGAGGAGCAGCAGAGGATGGAGGAGCTCCTGAGGGTATCGCACCATCACCCGTATTCAGGTCCGTGCTCCAGTGCAGGCGTGTGCATGCGTGCGGCATATCGTGTGCAGTGTCACAACATTTCTAGAGCTAGCTGAAGAAACCTCACTCCCTTTGAACAAAAAAGCACTGCTCGGTGATTTACATTCCTTTGCAATCTGGTGCAAAGATTAGAAAATCTCCTCATTGTAGTTTTTCCCTTTAACGTGGCAGCCCGTGACCCGCACACTGAGTTTGAGAGGGAAATGTCGGCTCTTCATGTGGAAATGAGTCAGCCTGTCATATGTAAACATCAGGGGGAGCAGCGAGCTCCTGAGTGAAGAGAACACGACACGGGCTTTGATCTGGTCGCCAATCTCGCTTCTCTGGAGGAGAGCTGCATGCTGCAAAGTGCCCTGGACGGTAAAGACAAGTCCCCAATTACAGACGCACAGACTCAGGAGGATTAAAAGGAGCCAACTGGTGATGATATTACACAATTATATTCCTGCTCATCACTGGAAGCACCACCGGCTCCACCTTACCCACATTTCTCATCACTGCCAGCCTGATGCCCCTGCATCCCCCTCGCCTGCCCCTTACACTGGGTTGCGGATAGGGCCCTGGTCAACCTGCCCTCCTGGTTTTGCTGTGATTCCCTTGTCCTGTGCCATGGAGGGAGGGCGAGAGAGGGAGGGAGCAGAGAGCAGTGAGGCTGCCTCAGATCACTTGCAAGGGATGGTGGAGAGTTGCAGACTATTTGGAGGGGCAGGACGGCCATGCTTGCTCATGGCTAGGGGAACACGCTGGGAGAACTCAAAGGAGGAGAGATTTTCAGGTTTCTGATAAGAAAGGGCAGTAAGTCTGTCTTCAGGGAGAAAGGCATGTTCAGTGGGATAAAGTGTGTGATATGCTGCACTCAGAGGTGGGGAGCTTTAGCTGCTCTGTTTTCAATACAGTGTTCCCTGGGCAGACTCCATCTGGTCTCTTGTTCTCTCCATAAAACCTGTTGTTCAGCAAGTCTCTTGTTCCCAGATCATATGAAATGGGGCAGGTCCTAGTTCAAAGGCTCTGCTTGCAGCAAAACCTGTTAGGAGACATCTGCAGAGCTCACCCTGTGCTGCCGTACGTGGGGAAACTCTCACTCTCCCTTCGAAAAGTGCCCGTGCGGCACCGGCATGGCCCAATGGGCAGTAGTGTGCAAAGGACCAGCCCAGCAGTGCTCCCAAGACGGGCAAGAGCAATGGCCCATGCTCATGATGAGGAGTCTTGCACCCAGAGTTCAGCTGCAAGCAGGTTTTGACCATGGATGATCCCCCTGAGTTCTAGCAGTGGGCAAAGGAGAAGCAAGGCAGGTTTCTGCAGCCACAGCTCCCCTGGCGAGAGCTGTTTGCAGCAGCTCTCCTGCCTCGCGCTCTCAGCTTCCGACGGCAAAACCAGCATTTCTCTGCTCTGAACTCGTAGATCAGATTCTTTTCCTCATGCTGAGCTTACTGCAGATCAATGACTCTTAAGTGCTAACATAAACACAGGCATTACAGCTGAACAGTTGCTAATAGATAGTCTTCATTACAGCAGCAGCTCTCAATAATACACATTTATGTTTACACTTACATGGCACCTTTCCGCTGAAGCGCTCCGAGTTGCAAAGCCTCTCAACACCCAATCTAATGTCACTGATGAGGACGGGAGCAAAAAGAGATGGAGAACACCGACCTCAGAACAGGTCTTATGTCCCTCTGGCACTGGCCAAAGGCCCATCTAGCCCAGTATTGTTTCTCCTGTACAGATGCCAGCAAGGAAGCCTGATACTTGCCCCAAGAGTTCTTGGCTTCCAGCCACTTGTGGTTCAAAGGTTTTCTAAGCTGTAGCTGTGATGTTAATAACTCTGAACAGGACCTACTGGCCCTATTAATGGACGCAGTAACATTCAGTGGGATCTGTGGAGCCAGGTAACCTCTCAGCATCAAAAAGTTCCTGAGGTTTTGCTAAGTGAAGGCAAGAGGACAAGAAAATTAAGCAGGAGCCTGTCTGTTCCACCATAGTACAATGGTCTTTCTGTTAGGAAAAAGATATTTGGGTACCAGCACAGACACTTGGTTTTCTCAGACTCTGCCAAACTCCCCAGGAACTCAGTGATAATGCTGAAAATCAGACCTCAACCCACAGATCAATCTATACTTTTCATTGTGAAAGGAGATCCATGTCTCAACCTCCAGACACATATAGGAAGATACTTAAAATGAAAAATGATGAGAGCAGTTTTCCAGCAAGTACAGAAGAGATGTAAAAGCCTTTTGAAACAGCACAATCTGTTCCCAGCCCTGCACTTTACTTGCATTTACTTGCATTCTCAGCTACTGTTGCTAGAGAGGGGTGGGTAAATGAAGGTCATCTCAGATACCTGCAAAGTGTCCAGAGGGTTGCTTCTAAATGAAAGGCTACTTCTCTCTTTGCTTTCTGGACTATGGCCTAAAGGATCTAAGGATCCACAAACCCTAGGTATGCAGTCCAACATTGCCTAGAGCCATGAGATGAAAATATTTGAAAATTTCTATCTTCTTCTTTATATAAGATTATTTTATACCCAACCTTTACAAAGAGCCGCATAGTTCTTTGAAACTCAGTTCACTGGTGCAAAGAGATGAGTCATAAAAAATCCAAAGACCAGATGGTCTGGGGATTTAAGAGAGTCTGAAGATTCCCATCTCTGTCGTGAGGTGGTCAGATTTATTCCCTGAAAAATATTAGCATCTAACAGACTTGGTTCTCAAGGAAACCAGGACTGCACTAGCCAATCTCACGCTAGTCTGTATGTGGATCTGTTCCTATCAACAGACACACAACCACCTCCTGCGCTCTTACTTTGCCTTCCCCACCATTCCTGGGGGCAGCTGGAGACCTCCTCCCTCGGTGGGTCAGACCAAGCCTCTCTGTGCTCTCTGCTTTGTGCCCATTTCCCACTGCATGGGCTTACGCTCCAGAAACAGAGATACTGGCTTAGGAGAGAGGCACTTTGGAGAAGCCATTGAGGGGAAGGACAGGCCCAACTCTGTTTTTTTCCGTGGTAAATAGTAACTGGGGATTTTGCTTCTGGGTCTTGCTGGGGCCCTAGGTTGCCTAAAACTGGGACATCCCTGAAGCTAGCAGTGTCAGCAAAAAACAAAAACAACCAACCAAACAAATAACCAAAAAACACCCCAAAAGGGCTGAGTATGCTTTTGAGGTTGAGCTGTAGCTCCATATCTCACATCACATATCTCACTGGAAAAAATGTGTAGGAAAACTCTTGCCCTGTTCACACTTGCTGTGGGAATGAAAGAGCAATTGTGTGTCACCCAAAGCTTGTCAATCTAGCCCATTTCACCAAGGCTAAATTTGTTTGCAATGTGAATAAATTAAGATCGAACTGAAAAGTGCTTGGACAAGGATTAATTAATCACTTGGAGTGCCCCATCAGCTCTCAGGGCTCTAGCATAGGGCTCATGGAGCATCATCTGTGTATTCTGAAAGGCAGCCAGTGAGCAGGATCTGATTCACTGCCCAAATTAATCTATATGAATGGCTATGGGATCCATTTGAAAGCAGCACTGAGAATTGGCCTATAAAAAGACAGCCCAATTTCTCTCAGAAGCTGCTCTGGGAAATGAATGAGGACTTTACAGTCTCCTTCAGCCATAAAACACATATACATCTCACACTGCTGCTTGCCTATTTTAATTAAACCAATAATTACATTTTAATGAAATGAAGGTTTTCCTTTAAAAGAGTCGACACTGATTGAGAGATTTCCAATAGTGGAGGAGGGAGGGGAAGTGGATGTATCAGGCCACTGGGGTCCCCTCCCCTAACAAATGTTGGAGGAAATACATGGAGAAATGGGTTTATGTAATAAGCTGAACAAGAAACACTTACAATAATGAAGATGAAAATAAGCTGAGCGTAAGCTCTTTTTCTTTCTTTCTTTTTTTTTTTTTCCTTTTCATATGCTCTCCTTGCCTGTGTATTCATATTCCTTCTTCATCTTGACTTACACCTGGGATGCCACTGATGCATGAATCCGTAGAGACGTCGGCACTGTCACACCAGGCAGCCGCAGAGACAGGTCCCAGAATAACTGACATTTAGCTCTGCGTTGTGGTAAGAAAGGTGTAGTAGGAAACTCTGCCACTTTCAACTGAAGGTGTCCTTTGGGGCGGGTTTTCCTTAGAAATGAGTCAAAAACATCTTGACTTTGCTGAGCCTCTCTCCAGATTCTGGCAGATTCACATAGGAGTTTGCTGGGGCAAAACAGAGCCTCACCAAATGCTACCTGCTGGACAAGAGGGTGCAGATGTTCAGATGGATGCTCAGGCATTTATAATAAGGACTTGCTGCTTGAAATGCTGACAAAAGTGCAGTTGGCCACAGCCTCTTTGACCGTAGAAAGGAAAACTCAACAGCTGAAATAGCTGAATGAAATTTTTTATCTCTGCTTCCCAAATATCACTGCTTAGAGCTTTCCCATGGTGGCACTGGAGGCCATGTGGCCTATATTTTCCCCCAGCCACTGATGCTCTGTGTGTCCTTGAGAGACTCCTTGACTTCTCAAAGTGTAAGCTGGAAAAAATGATTACCTACCTCCCAGGGAGGGAACTGTGCGAGTTGATGGATTCATATTTACTTTATTTTGCACATGTCAAGAGCTACTGAGAGGCACACCAGGGATTGTACCAGGCACATTCAGGGACACAAGGATGAGCTGCCACAGCTTGAAACAGAGAAGCAGCCTGGAGGTTGTTAGCAATCCTGTCATGTTTGTGGTAACCACCATAAGCTGATAAGAAGAAGTCTGTAACACACCCGCACAGGTAGGTCTCTGTAAGCATTTCTGCTCTTCAGCTGGCTGGCATAAAGACCATTTCCTTAAACATTAAACAAACTAGAGTCTTCCCTTTCTTGCACTTCTGTCTGTGCTCCCACTCCTGCAATGGGTGTGCACAGACAGTTAAATTAGAATGGAGACATTTTAAGCAGATGAAATAGATGCCACAAGAGAAGAAGAAAAGGAGAATCAGTCCGTCAGATTAGAAAAAAAAAAAAAAGGAATTACTTCCTTTTATAAGGAACTAAAAATCTTGGTATAATTAAGCCTGCAGGAAAACAGGGAGGCCATTTTGAGCAGCAGAAACTTTCACTAAGCCACAAGTGAGAAAACAGGGGCTGTTGCCTTGGGTTGCTGCCTGTGGACTTGACATCAATGGACTGAGACATCAATGCCGCTAATTTAACTATTTCACTATTATTTGGTTCTCCTCCTACGCTCCTTCAATACATCCCCACTGGGGTCCTTCAACACAACAGTGGCATTATGGGATATTTGGCCGGAGGTGGGATAGTCAACCCCACACTGCGTGTGCTCCGTTAACAGCCAGGCAACTTAGGAGCACAGCGAGGGGACACTACCTGCCCATCCCACAAAGATCCATCAACATAGCAGGTGTCTCCTGCCTTGGTGGACCAGGAGCAATCAGTAGCACAGCAGGTAGATCCGACCTGGATGTACTTGCAGCTTTCAGCAGCAGCACGAGTATTGTCTACCTGCTGTATCTGAGGCATTGAACAGCACAGCAAGGAGCTCCACAGACAAAATGGGGCAGCAGTCAAGTGGTTAAATGCAGTTAAATGCAGTTGTGTTTATGTTTCTCTGTGTATTTAATACATGACCGGTTTTTCATAAACTATATTTAAATAAGAGACCAGCAAAGTATATTTCAGAATATGCCCAGCTGTCAGAGTAGAAGAACCAGACATTCAGCTTGACTAATGAAAACTTTCATTTTTAAACAAAAGAAACAACAGCATGGCACTGAGCATGTGTCTCTTCTTGGTTTATGAAGTAGTTCATGACTGATTTAATCAACAGCTTAAAGTTTGATTTGCCAAAATATTGTCCTCTCTTATTCCAGAAGAGCTCCAAAGAGGCCACGTTGATACTTTGTGAGCCTCAGCTGGAAATGAAGAATTTGTTTTCAAGCTTGGGTTAATATATCATTACCAAGGTCTCTTTATTTGATTCTATGAGTGCTTTCATAAATGGTGCAGATTTTAGGGACCCAGAAAGAGAGATGGGAACAACTATTGGGACCTTCCCTGTCGCTCCGGTCAGAAAAAACAACGCTGTTAGAAAATATCCTGTATCACATATTGAAACAGTATACTGTGTATTTGCACTAACCTATCCTATACCAGGCCTATCGTCCTCGTTGGTCATGATGTTGCTGTAAAAATGAGCCATAGCCTGTCCCCCAGGAAATGTTCCCTGGGCCACCCAACTGTGCAGCAGCATAATGCAAGGCGGGATGGATAGGGATGCCTTTGAGGAAATAAAACTCTGATTAATCTTTCCTGTTCCTCTCTCTGCCCCTGGCAGGCACTCGGTGCTGTGCTAGCTTCATATTAAACCAAAAGTAACACCAGCAATCTCAAGTGGTCCGTTTGTGACCCAGAAGATATTAACTTCCCATTCAGCAGCAGCAGGAACCTTGGGTCACTTCCATCAGCAGCTGAAAATCAATGCCAGTGTGATCACTTGTTGTGGTTTCATTTCCATTTTAACCATTTCACTACTGTAGGACAGTAGATTATTCCTATGGGGGAGGTTATTTATAGGGATAAACCCAGGCAGAGGGATAAATAGAGGCATTCACAAATGGAAGATCATTTCTTCTTCTCATGCATATATATTAATATCATTTGGATGAACACCTCTGAAAAGCATTGTGTGCTCTAAAAAGCAATGTGCTCAAAAGGAACACAATGAAAATGAAGGGTATGTTAGAGAAAGGAGCATCCAAATAATAAAAAATGCAATGTCCCCTTATTAAAATGTACTTGGCTACATGTAATTTTGACAGGGGAATTGGTTCCTCTATTTAATGTAAATTAAATGCGGACAGTTAGCTGGGTATTTAACATAGAGATATTTCGGTTGCATTTCATAAAGCTCAGGCTGGCTTTGGAATGAATAAATTGTCCAATTAGATTTTTTTTTTTCTATTTTTAATGGAATCTGCCTGTCCCCTTATCTATCTTCCTGGTTTAAAAATGGAAATAGCCCTTTTAGCAACCAGAGGCAATATCATTAGTGTAAAACTGGTGTCAAGTTTATGAGAATCAGGTAGGAAATATCCCTGGGTTAATCACAAGTTTCCAAGCTGATTTTCGTTATTTGGACTTCATTTGATGATAATACCCACAAATTGAATGACTTCTGCGGGTTGTTTGAATAGACTCTGGACCAAAAACGTGAAACTTGGCTGTGGTTGCTCACCTGATTCTGGTAATAGTGATTTAGTCCTGCAGCTGTTGTGTTTAAATCTTTTAGGGGATGCTAATTCTGCCTCAGCTGGGGAATCACTTTCAAATGTGATTTGGTGGGAGTTCTGGTAAGTTAGATGAAGCTGAATGCTGACTTGGACTAGGAACAGAATCAGTGAGTTTCCCATTTTTAATTTAAGAGGCAATGATAGGATGGTTGCTAGGCACCTGGTAGAGGAATTTCAGCTTTTTCTCATCACTTTGTTCACGAGGAAAGTTTCCAAATTATCTCATCCAGAGAGATTTTAAAATTTGTATCCTTCTATCATTCATGAAAGCTTTTGTATTTCTGTATAATGTTTCTGAGGGCAGGCTTGCAATTTTTACAGCTTTACAACATCTCCCTGAGAAAATCTTCAAAATAGGAAGGAGGGAGAAATGTAAAATTAGGCATAGAAACATGTCTCCGTGGTTAAGATTTTGCCTAGTGTCAGCTGATCCACAGGAATGGCTTATGTGTATGCTCATAAAATGTAAAATATTTGGATTGAGTGCTCTTTTAATGTAGATGAATTATCCTGAATCATCTTACTGCTACTATGGGTTAAAAGTGTGTACATGTATTTATTTGGAATCAGATGACATTTCTTATCAGTCTACGAGTCTGATGTATGGAGGTCAAAAAAAGAAAAACTTCTGATTTGAGCTTGTGCAGCCCCCACAGAGACTCCTGCCTTTGTGCTCATAATCCCTTTGGCCTTCCCCTGAGGACATTAGCTTGGGCCCTAGTAGGGAGCTGCAGTCATGAGATTGATTTTCATTTTGTTTAAGGATCACATAGACCTAAAGATGCAGGGGAAACAACAGTGATATCAATACGAACTTTCACAAGGCAGTCCTCAAATCCAATTGGCAGTACAATGTGAATGGAAGGGAAAATCTTTATGCTTTCCTGCTGGTGTTTATCTGTGTGTCTGTTTCCTAATTTATTCAGCTTTTGTGTGCTGAAATAGGGGGTCTCCTATTCTTAGAAACTACAAAAAAATTGGAAATTCTTATAAAAATCGGGAAAGAAATAATGGCTATGAGGTGATAAGCTGTAGGTCCCAAAGGCTTCTAATTATTTATCAGATTAGAATTTTGTTTCAGGCAGTTTTGCTGTAGTCTTGCATCCATGATGCAACCCTCGTCAGTGCTACTTCTGATGTTTCTCATAATTTTTGAGGGTATTGCTAATTATCCTGCTCTTTGCCTGCTTTGCTTTCTGCAGGGCCATTGGCTTTGCAGTAGTCTCTGGGCACAACCAAGATATCTCTCTATTCGAAAGAACAGAAGAAATTTTCCCCCTTAAGCTTTGCTGTTGGTAGCAAAGCTTGCCAGGCCGAGTTATTTTCTGTGAAATTCTGGCAATTGTTTCTAAAGCTTCTTCGCCTAGAAAGGAAGGCCCAGATCATTGGGTTGTGGTATGGGCTTTAGAGAAGACAGGCTCTTACACTAGAGGCCACTGCTGTGCTTTAGGTAGGACAGCAAGCTGAATATTCATCAAGTGCCTTTGGAGACAACAGGGAGCAGCGATCCCTGTGTGATGATCACGAAGCTAATGTGGTGCTGGGGGGTTGGGATGTGCTGGTTGTGGGATGCTCTGGGGGGATCCCGGGGATCCAGGCTATCGGATCCGCGCACATCCATCAAACCTGGCTGCCTTCTGAAAATTCACATGGGGGAAATTAATTCTTCTACACGGCTCTACTGACAGGTATAATTGTCATGAGGAAGGGAACATGGGGACAATGCAGAAGAGTTCCTTTAAACTGCTTCTAATTACCTCTTAAGTCATTTTTCCGTTAATGCAATAATTTGCCTAAGACATAGTGTGGTATTGCTGCTCAAAAAACCCATTAGCACCTTCCTCCTGCCCAGCCCATTGTAGGCTATTGTTCCTTCAGTCCTCTCTCCTCATTCCTTTGGTTCTCCTCCTCCTTATATAAAGGACTATTATTAGATTTTTTTTATTGAGTCCTGCTGATGTAAAAGAACCTCCAGAGCCTTGCCTGGAAGTCACTCATCAAGAGCTTTAACTCTTGGAGCCATGTGAAAGCTATTTCCATCTGGTTGCTTTTATAACTTGGTCGTGCCATCCTGGGACGTGGCTGGCTCATGCAAGGAATGTCGTGCTTGCCTCACTTGTTTACACACTGCTGGGGGAGGACTTGTCTCAATGTTGACCAAAAACACTTCATCAATGAAGGTTCTGCAGGACGTAAAGGTTGTCAAGAGCCTGGCCAAGCAAGTAGGAGTTTATTTTTCATTTAATGGCTACTTAGCTCTGGAAGGCCTTGGGGCTAGAGAAAAGGATTGTTGTTACTGCCTCAGTAATATTTAATTATTTAGTCAAAGTGGAAAAGCTCTGACTAAAGTGTCTAAAAAGACCAACACCAGAGTAGTGCACATACTTGAGAATTAAGAGACTGAAGTTAATGTCCCTAGACTGGAAAGGTAAGATCCAACCTCCTTACAATCTTTTCCTCATTAATTATCTGTACTGGAAGTCTACAGTGATGTCTACTTGGACCAAAAAGGCCCTTCTGGCACAAGGAAAACTGGACTGAAGCCACTATATTCTGGAAAAATAGTGTTTGTGTAAGACTAATGAACCTTTTTGCATTGGGGAAAAAAAAAATCACCAGAAAATCCTTACCTAGTCCTCTGTTCAACATCTACCTGCTGCCTCTTGTTTATCAAGTCCTTTGATACCATTCAGCTTCAGGCACACTCTCTGCCCTCCTAGGAACTTAATCTGCAACTAGAATTGTACTACGAGGTCAGTGGCGTCTCAGGGAGCAGGTTAGGCTGTGGGTCACAGAAGTCACATAAAGAAATGGGTACGTGGAGCGGTGCAATAGCCCCTGGAGCAAACAGCCCCTAAATAGCAGCGGGGAGCTGCCTTGCAGCAGCAGGCGGGCAGGTCTCTGGGGCTCTGCTTTGCTCCCTGGTCCTTGTGGCACAGCAGGGAAGATGCCCCTCGCGCTCCATCATGGGGTGCTGCCTTTGTGGCCGGTGTGCCGCGGAGCTTCGGGGGCCAGCGGGCTGCGACACGCCGTCGAGGCTGGCGAGGCCGCTCCAGCTGTCCCCCAACGCGCCTCTATCTTCCGTTCGTTGTCAGCGCTCGTTAAGAACGGGGGCATCTCGCTCGCTCGCTCTGCCCGCCGCCGTGTCTCCGGTTTCGCTGGAACGGAGTCAAGCAGAGACGGGTCCACGCGGGGTCTGGAACGGATCAGCGGGTCAGCTGGCAGTGCCTGTCAGGCAGCCAGCGCTCCCTCCCTTCTCCCTGGCTTTCTTTGAGGTTTGTAGCTCTCCTGCTTTCTTGTTGCCATTGCCACCCTCCCCGCGCTCCCCCTGCCGCACACCAAGCACCCAGACCTTTCCCGAGCACTTTCCTTAATCCCCAGGATTCTTTATATAGGAATTAATCTTCTCGTCACAGTGGGAGAGCTCGGAGGGAGGGGGTACATTTATCTCTCCCGCCGAGGTCTAGAGTTGCATTGCTGTGATTATTGGTGCTAGCAGCGTGTGTGTGTCTGCGGAGCTCTGTTTAGCCGCTTCGCTTCTTCAACGGCACAGGGGCAGCAGCAAGGCAAGTTGGCAGCTTTTCTTTCTAGCCGCCTTGTGCCCGCTGCTAGAAAGGGAGTGTGAGTGGGGAGCAGCATGGCAGAGCAAGAAGCCAGTAGCTTGCAAGTCCTTCTCTCCACCCTCCAGGTAAGAACGGCTCGAACTCATGAGAGAGGCGCTTGGGCTTGTTTTCCTCCTTAAATCACCAGCAGCAACTTGTTGCGCTGAGGCTCTTGGCACGAGCTCCCTGCTGCGCTGTCTCTGAAAGCATCAGAGCGCAGGAGTCCTGCCCCGCACCTCCCGCCCTAAAAACGCCTTTATGCGACGAGGTTCTACCGTTCGGCGACGATCGCTGGCAATTACTGCTATGCATCAACGAGGGCAGAGCCGCGGCGCGTGGAGCCGGGCGGCCAGGGAGGTGTGAGGGACAGGCGGCCCTGCCCCGAACGGGAGCCGACGGCGCTGCCAGTGCGGAGAGCTGCCGTCGCACGCGGCGTGACACCGAGGGCTACGGGAGCAGATGGACTAATCCATCCGGAGGCTGCGGGGTCCTCCCTGTCGTGCTGTCTTTAGCACGATCCCCAAGCGCTCGCAGGGGAGGGTCATGAAGCACCCGGGTGAGACGCGGTGCTGGCTCTGTCCGCACTCAGGATGCCCTCCCGGGAGCGCAGGGCAGGGTCCTGCTCCAGGACCGTACACCGGCCATGGGCTGAAGGAGACGTAGAGCTTCTGCAGCCCGCGGGAGGTCCCTCGGGCTCTGCTCGCTGCCTGGCTGGATGCAGTCCTGATCCTCTCGCAGGATGCGGTGTCTAAGGCGAGGCGGGAAACGGGCTGTGTGTTTTGGGACGGGGTCTCGCGCTTTCAGGAACCGTCCCTTCGTCATGAGGGGTACATGGGAATCGCTTTGCAAAGAGGAGCTGCTTGTGTGAAGCAGCTTTTAAAGAAACACAGGAAAGCTCCTGTTTTTCAGGGTGCCCTGGCTCCCAGCACACGCGACTCCACTGAAACAGGTCGGAGCTCATAGACACGAGTTGCGGGCAGCTGGACCCTTCCACTTTCCTTTAGTTCCTGTTTGCCTCTGCCACAACCTCACTTTACCAGGAGCGACCATGATAGGATGCCTAACGGTGACAGGATGTGTAAAACAGACGTAGCCTCCTGGATCAGCACAGGGGTTTATGTCTCCCAGCCCTGCGGCTTGGAGGACACCTGCGACCAGCGGCAAGCGTTTAGAAAGGGCTATGAAGCCCCCTGATATGTAATTGGCTTCTAAAGCGTAGCTGTGTGGGCTGATCAGCCTTGACGTTTTTATTCAAGCTTATATAGCTGTCAACAACTTTTATTTCTCCTATCATTGTCAAACTCTGGTTTGTCTTCTGTGACACCCCGTGGCTGTGAGTTCTGCAAGTAAACTGGCATACTGGGAAATCATTTTATCTTTTTTTATTATTATTATTATTATTGCAGAGTAGCTTTCTTGTCTCTATGTTCTTGCAGTGTATTTCATGCATGCTTTATACTGGACAGAGTCTTTGCTATACCCAAGTTACTGTTCTCACTCTATTACTTTGGCTAATTGAGAGCCGAGTGTACATTTCTTCCATTTTCCCCCTTGTTTTTCTCTCTAACATTAATGGTCCTGAGGCTCTTTTTGTATACCATGGGAACACAGCTGGACAAGGCCCAGGATTAAGCTGAGAGAGAGCTTAAGATCTCATGCCTACACTGAGACATAAGATTGTTAAAATCTCATGTCTAAAATGTCTGTATTCCTTTGCAGAAGACCAGCAGGCTTCCTTATTAAATTCTCTGTGTGATACAGAATTTTGGGTGCTAGCAGACAGTAAAGTAAGTTGTTGAGGACAGTTACAACTCTGGTATGTTCCAGTTCCCCCTCTTGCCCCACCTCCATCCAAAACATATTGCTGCAATGCCATCCCCTACATCTGCTCCAAAAGTCTGGTGATAAGAAAGATGTTCACTTCTTGTTGGAAAATACTGCCCCGGGAAATAGGAACTTTTGTTGGTGTTTGAATTTGTTGATAACAACTCTCTGCACTTTGTTATTTTCTTTAATAGTTGCCCAAAACACAGTTGCCTTGTTTCTGTACCCTTTGAATTGTCAGTGCTGGTTTGTACTATTTTATTGGGCATGAAGACCATCTCTGCTGCATATATCAGACTATCCTGCAGGATACTGTTGTGTTTTTCCCATCTATTTTAACACACAAGATTGCTCTATACACAGAAAGCTTCCAGCTGAGGAATAAGAGAGCGTTTAGACACAAAGCCAGCCTTTATGAACCTGAGTAAAATCATCCTTTCTCCTTCAATCAGCCACTGAAGGATAGATTTCCCCCTTGGTTCCAGGCACTGGCACAGATTATTACTCTCAGCTTGAAGGATGTCCCCACCTGAGATAAATTCTATCACCTTCAGCCCAAGGAATTGATCCATCCCAACTTCTCCCTGCATGGACTGCTTTATTTCTAATCTTGCAACTTGACTTTAGTGAACACGGTATCGTTCAGACTTGCATGTCGTAAGAGCATTTCTACTCCAGTCCAAGGAGGACACATATTTTGTTTCCGAGTCCTTTAAAAAACTGTTCCCAGTGCAATGAGAGAGCATGATCCTCCAAAGACAGCTCAAGCCTGTGAACGCACAACTTATTACAGATGTTTGAAAAAGTGACAAGATGAAAAGCAAAACCTGTTTCAGAGTGCAGCTGCATTTTGCCACCAAAATGTCACTGCAGGGAAGATGCGATATTTCAGATCTCTGGGTTAAAAAGTGCTTCATTGCTTACAAGGTGCAGCTTTTAAGTGTAAATTTCCAATATAAGAAAAATCTTGCCCTTCATGCCCCTTCATGCTGCTGCTAGGATTGCTTGGCTGGCTGGCTGAGAGGGTGGTTATCCTACAGTCAAGTGGGAAGGTGTCTGTGCTGCTCCAGGGCCAATGACTACGAACCCATTTTAGCAAATGCTGTTGTCTCCTCTGCATCCTTTCACTGATCCTGCCAGCGGAGCTTCCAGGATTCCTGGATTTGGGCAGAGTAGAGGCAAAACCCTGAGGAATGTTGAGAAAGAAGAGTGCCCACTGGTATGGAGAGCAGGTGAAGGAGTTCAGAGTCTGGAACTCTCTCTCTGGAAGGCAGCCCGGCAGGCAGGTTTAGTGGAATACACTTAGAGGTAAGAAAAATCAGAAGTCAGTACCAGATGGCCTTTTATGTGGTTCATTAACTGGGCTTTATTGAGAATGCCGTGTCAAAAGCGAACGGCAGACTGTACTTAGTGCTCTCCCGTTCTTTTAAAATAAAAAATATCCTGGCTTTGTAGCACCTAAAATAAGTGCAGTTAGCTCAGGGAAATACTTGCGTTTCAGAGGATGACCCATTACTGGGAAATACAGGATGCTCCAGCAACACTTTTCCTCTGTCTCTGTTGCATGGGCCGCTTGGTGCATTTCTGGTTTAGTAATAGAAGGAAAGGAGTAACTATGCAGATACTCCAGACTCTCCCATCTTTCAGGGTCACCTCAACTATGATCTTGTCCCTATCCAAAAAGACCTTAAATGTAATCCGGAGCTCATCCCTACAATTCCTGGTTGGCTACCACAATGCACAGCTAAGAACCAGGAGGCTTTGCATCTACTGTGAGGAAAGAGGGGCTAGCTGGCCCCAAACTCCTGCTGGGCTGTGGAAGAAATACGGACATTTGGCACTCGAGCAGATCAGCGCAGAACACTAAAGGCCCTGGGAGAAATCTGAGGCACGTTCTGGAATCTGCTGAAAGTTTTCCACCCGCTGAACTGGGCCCAGCGTCTCAGGCCGTGCCCAGGCTGCCCGCAGCTGTTCTCCAAGCACGCGGCCAGAGCCCCTGGAAATGCCTCCCCTGGGCTCCCCGAGCCTCCTGTGGCAACGTGAATGAGGACACGGCGCTCTGGAGTGGGAAAAGCACCCGGGGAAGAATCGGAGCAGCAGCAACTACCCATGCGCTGGGTTGTACCTTGAATTAGAGCCCTGGGAAGTCTCTGATTCCTGGTGACTGCCTGCCTTCTTGGCTGGAGAAATGGGAGGTGCATGGCAAAGGAGACAGAGGAAAGAGCACAAGGCAGGACAGCGTTGGCATTAAATCACTTGGAAGCAGGTCTGGAGGAATATATTATAGCCCTCTGCAAATGAGCTAATTGTGTAAAACCCATCTGGTAACTCCACCTTGCCTCATGCGGGTATTTGAGAAGATCAGGCCATGAATGTTTGCCAAAGAAATCTGTGCTGATAATATAAGAAAAGAAACTAGGAGTAAATTAATAATTCTGTTCCAGAGCTTGGATGCTGCACAATAAATAATGCACAGAGCCGTGCGCTGAATGATGAGGACAAAAAGCTATAGGGGGTGGGTTTGCAGGCAGCAGGCGTTGTTCATTAGAAAGCAGGGGTTTCGTGGAATAGAAGGAGTTGTCATGTAATTAAAACAACGCAGCTGCTCCAGGGGACCAAAGGAGACTTCACAAACACTTTAGAACCGGCGCTTGCTGGCCGTTGAGTGCCTGACTTGGTGCCGTTTAGCTCGCACTGTTTGGATGCAACACAGGGTTACCTGAGGCCATGCCAAACAGCTCCATACAGCATAGTTTATGGAAAACTGTACAGCATTATGGACACAAGCACTCACACAAACATACATATATATATATATATATATAAAGTCCAGTATGTAAGAAGGCAAATGCTTTCAGTTAAGATACTTTTCACATACAGGGTAAAAATACATTCAAATGCATCTGCTTATCTATTCATAAGCCAAGAACAATTATTAGAATTTATCTACCTTACATAGGTGCTTTGCTTACCTAAAAATATCTTTATATATCACATCAACAGTATTTTCATGTCAATGGAAAATTTCAGCTTTCTCCTTTTCTTGGGCTTCAGTAGTTTCACTCTACGAAATATCTTGAAAAGAGATGTTTTCATATAAAGAGGCTTTTGCTTGAATAGATTTATAGTGCTGGTGTTTCTTTATATAACTTAATCTTATTTGCAGCATATTATGCTGCATTTTGTTGTCACGGGTTAGATATCTTTTCAACATACTTTTTTTGTCCAATGCATTGGTCCTGTCCTTTTGGCTTTATCTATAATGAGAAAAAATGTCCATGGTAGAAATTATGTTCATGGACGTTGTTGACTTAAAGCTCACTATACGACATTTAACATCGAGTGCAAGGAAGCTGGTTGTATTTTAAAATGTGTGAGATGATAATGGTTACCTTGAGGAGTACTTTCTAACACCAGCAAAAGATTTACTGATGTGTGTTAATAGGAAGAAAAACATTTCCAAAATATATTGAGAATATAAAAGACAGGTAGGAGTTTCATTCTACTCACCTGGAATAGCAGGGCTGAAAATGGTTCCTGGATTTGTTGCTATCACAAGGACATTGCCACTGTGTGAATATTGCTGCTCATGCCGAGGCAGGGGACGCAGTATCTGTGATGACATTTATGCTTTGGAGGGAAGTAAAGGCAAAAGTTCATCTTTCTGCAGGACTTCAGGAGGTGTGTACAGAGCCAAAGGAAGTGCAGAACTATGGAGCTGTTTAATAGAAAGAGCTGGTGGAACAAGCTGGACTCTTGGAGTATGTGGTGCTTTTCTGTGTACCTAAGAGTTGATGTACAGAGGCTTGAGAACCTTGGATTTCCACTCATTTGAAAGCCGCAAATCGGCAGATATATAATGTGCCTACACATGTCATTGGGCTCTGCGAGACTCCAGCCCCATGACTACATTCTTCTCACCAGACCAGGACACTAAATAATTCCCTATTGCCTTTCCCTGTTCTTTTAATAAGTGCTGATCTCACAGATAGTCTATTTGCACCTGTTTGTCTACAGGGCCCGAGGGGCTATAGAACAGAAGTGTTGATGCATGGGCTGAAGCTGTCCTGCATGCCAGGCTCCATGCTCATCTCTGCAGCGAGGGGCTGTGATTCTCAGGCAGAACAGGCTGATTTCTGTCCCCAGGGACTGCGGGGTTGGGCTGAGCCAAGGAAGTGATGGGATGCGCTCCTTGAGAGGGCTCTACAGCCTTCTCCATGGAGACCCAGAAAAGCCTTAAGCAATCTCATTAGACGATCTCCCTTTCCTCGTTAAAATAACAACCAAAAAGTGCAGGTACAGATGTTCAGCTCTGTTGACATCCTGGCTGGTCAGCAGCGCCTGCTGTGTTGCAATTGCAGACGACATCGTTTATTTGGAGATGGCTTTTAATCAAGAACATGGATACAAAACATCCTCAAATATTTCTGGATAATATGTGTTTTCATCCAAAAAAAAAAAAAAAAAAGCTTTTTATATCATTTTGTGAGAGGCTGACCTGAAGATATTTTTATTATTTGCATGTGCATTCACATCTACCAGAAATCTGTAATCTTTTGCATTTTCATATAGAGAAAACAACTTATCTAAGCATATTTGGGGAAAAATAAATCTCATGTGATGAAGAATGTCCATAAAATATGGGAAAGATGGTCATTCTCCTCCACAGGTTAGTGAAAAAATACCAAATTTGTCATGACTTAATAATTCCTGTTGATCTGTGGCACCTTTTTTTTTTTTTAATTGAATAGAGATCTACTATACTAGAAGGAAATTAAGGTTTCAGAAGTCAATAATTTGTCACTGATTTCATAATCAGATGTCTTCCAGAGAGGAAAAAGTTTATGGAGTAGAGGCCCTTCTGCTCACCAGCACTATGAAGCTGCACAGAATGAATGTGTTAGACCTGCTATTGATTGAGAGAATAACATCTTGACAAGAAATTCTCTGGGCAAAGGGAAACCGAGATCCCCTAGGAGTTTAGAGAACAAGGCCTTTTTTTTCGCTCTTATCATGGTCTTTTCTCCAGGAAGAACACAGTCTGGCGTTTCAAAAGGTGCTGTAGGTTGAAGTGGAATTAATGAGAATAGCAAAACTTTTATGATGATTCTTATTAAAAAAATTGAGTAATGCTGACAAGGAAGAGTCCTGTGGGAGAAATAACTACTCTGTCTAAGAATCGGGGCTTTTTTTTCCCCCCTCTTTCAACAAGGGATGCTTTGAAAGCAAAGGATGTATTTTCCTGACAGACTAGAGCCGTGGAGATGCCAGAGCACAGTGTTTCATTGCAAGCAACTGAGAAGTCTTTTGTGTACACTAATCGCCAATGCAGTTTAGAGGCTTCCCACTGGATCCAATGTGAATTTGGTCCCTGCGGCTAATGGAGACAGGTACTGCTCCTCTAGACCCATCTGCTCCATCACAGTGCTCTGTTACCTATTCCTTTCAACAGGGAGAAGGATGGTGCACTGATGCCTAACGCAGGAGTCCTGGGCTTTATTCATAGGGCTGTTACCAATTCCCTCTTTATCAAACTCGTTTAATGTCCCTACCTCCGGATTTGGTCAGTAAATGGAGATTAAACTCAGCCGTCAAGTTTGGGTAGTAGTTCAAATTGTTTCCCTAATCATTGTGTGGAACAACTTTCTCCATGACACCACACTCATGAAACCTGGGTGAAATCAGTGCAATTCTGTCATTCTTTAAACTATTTTTAATGGAATTCCTTCTGGAAGGTCAAAGCAGCAGCTTTACCGTGAAGATAAAATTGCCCTTCACTTTGTTCAGGACTAACCTGGCAAACGGGCCTCTAAGAGGGAGAGACAGAGAGAGATCCTTCCATAAGCAGTTTGCTTGGCATGCTGAAGGCCCACCTGTCTGCACGGCAAAGGAGAGGAGGAGGGAGAATGGTCCACCTGACCTTTCCCTACGATTAAAATGCTGATCTGGTGAAGTCAGAGGAACAAACTGAGCTGCCTCTTTCAAGCCTCTGTTTTTCCAGGAATAAATCAGCACTATCCACATGGAAACAGCTTCTGAAGGGGCTTGGGGAGAGAAATACTATTGCCCTGACTTATCTGACCTCCTCTTCAGGAGATCCTCTACACTCGAGTGGCTCTTTGCCCCTTGCTAAAATTCCCAAAGTGGGACAGAGAGCTTGAGATGCCAAACAAGAAAGAGAATCCGTGGCTAGCTCTGTATTTTTTTGACAATCTGCCTTCCAGTAGAGCTTGTGTCAGTTGATCTGCCCATAATGCAAAGGGATTTCATGGAGACAGCTGGAAGCAGAGATGCATTAAAATGACTTGCTCTCTGAGAGGAAAATCATGCTTATTAGCGCTTTGTTCCAAAAGCTCCCACAGCAGCAGCTCTATCTCAGTGAAAGCAAACTCTGGAGCGTTTTATTGGAAAGGTAATTGTTGGAATGGCTGGCTGATCAAACAGATGGAAACGTTCCTAGTTACCCTGCCTCTGTCCCAGAAAAACCCATGGAGCAGTTCAACCAAAAGGCCTTCTTGACAATATGCTCAGGATATTCCCTGAAAAATTCCCCTTTCTCCCAGAGATCAGCCTGCTGCCCAACTAAGACTACATTTTTCATTCCTCATGGAGACATGGGTGGGACTGTGAAGAACTCCGAGATCTTCCTCCCCATTGCTGGGCCAGCAGCAGAGGAACCTGCTGCCAGAGGTCCCCTTGTTTCCCAAGTCATTTCCCATCCCATGTTCAGCCTGTTCCCATGAGGGAGGGCCTCAGGAGAGACTCTGAACAAGGCTCTTTCCGCAGCCTCCTCCTGGGCTGTGATTCCTCCCAAGGGGCTGTCCCCCCGGCTGACATGCCTCGGTCTCAGGCATGCTCGTGCTGTAGGAGCATATGCGAGTCCTCACGGCACTCAGTTCTGGGAACTGCATATGGCAGCTCGAAAGTGACAGGCTAAAGGTGGCGGATGGCACTTTAGTGGCCACTCTGCTCTTTGCCTTTTGGATCAGGACGTACTGGGCCAACACTGTCCCTTGGGCTCCTGCGAGCTGAACCTTGCTGGGCTGCAGAAGCACCACCATCCTGCTGAACAGGCAGAGCAGTAAGAGTAAGAGCTCTCCTTCATCTCCCCATTAGCGATGTCCCTCACCCACATCAACCTAGACTACAGCTCAGGAGTGTCAGAAAGGACAGAGATCTTATATTTATAAATTTAACTCCAGTCACGTTTTCCTAGAGCACAAACGCAGCAGTGAGCTCATTCACAGAGCTGGTAAATGCCTCTTCCTTGACTGACCAGTACATATTTTCCAAGTGCTTTTGTACTATTGAACTTATATAATGAGGCTGAATAAAGACCCAAACATGCCTTTCTTTAACATGGTAACACTGGCTTATTGTTGCTGGGTGTCTTGTGCAGGACTTAGATTAAAGCTAATAAAAAGCTTTGCTACCTTCTGGATGGAAAGTGACATACTCGAGTACTTGGCAGCCTTTTCAGAGAGCTGAGGCTTTGCTTTTAAAAGATTGCTCTTAAAATCTAGACAGATAGGTCTCATCAATGCAGTTAGGCAGCTGTTCTGCTTTACATTACTAGTAATAACACTTTGAATCATTATGAATTTCAAAACAGAGTTTGCTATTCATTATGGATGCCGCGTTTCGTTTGCTGTTTGATTTTTCACTTAGACTGGATAGGAAAAATAGGTTCATCATTTTCCCTTTCAGGTTCTATCTCCTAAGAAAATAACCCATGCCTAACAATAGTTATTAGCTATTTGTCTCCAGTACCCATACCTCAATCATTATTATTAAGTGTTGATTGATTAAAAGCATTTTCATTGCTGTTCCAGAAAGCACTTCTGAAAGGGGGTAGATTGACATGTAAGGACACTTATCTCAGCAAGAGAAAGGGCTGGCATCTAAACCAGAATATACCTTATAATGTTTCTTTTTTCAGGCTGCACAGGTCGATGTCAGACTAATGTGTAATAAACGGGATGGGAGTTTTAACACTGGAATATAGAGAGAAGCCCAAAGTGAATGCAGCATCCCAGGCAAGAGCCAGGGTAGACTGAGAGTACATGTGAGGACTCCTGTGGCTTTTATCTTCCTTAGCCTGGGCAGGAACATCACAGAGAGGAGCAGCCCTGCAGCATCTCCATTACGGCTACTTATTTCCACCTGCCCATGCCACATTTGCGGTGGTATGACACCACTGAGGATGAAAGAAGGCTGCTCTCAGCTCAAAGTCTATGGTTTTATTAACAAGCAAGTACATCCAGAAATGTCCCACAGATCTCCAGGACTGGCTGGGACTTAGACAAATGACATTTTTGGGGGGAAAGAAAAAAAAACCACTTTCTTAATTCGCACACTCACTTTGTCTTTGAAAGACATGGCGCTTTGAAAGACATGGCGCTCTCTGAGTTACCTCCATAAAGTCTGCTGAACAAAGATTGTAGGATGTTTCATGTTGCTCTTTTATCTTTATCAGAGGAAAAAGAACAACAGTTGAATGGATAAAGTAGAACCCGTTCAGATTTGGGTCACAGTTATGCTAAGTAGCTGTAGCAGAGTGTGTTTGAATGAAACCCTGTATTTCCAAATAGTTCAGTAATGGGTAAAGGAATAAGAAATATAAGACTAAACACAAGAAATGCCAATAAATACTAGGTGCTAATATACATATAGAGATGTTTGGGCAAGAACAGTTAGTACTGCACAAAAATTACTAAGAGAGTATGACAGACGTATGTTAGGATAATTTTGGCATTAATATAAAAATAGCTAAAAAAAGGAAAAAGGTGAATGACAGAACAAATGCCGTCAAAACCTTTAGGTGTCACAGGCAACTCATTGTAAAATAAGAGGTGAAACTTGAAAGAATTTATCTGCAGCACTAATTACAGAAAGAACATTAGATTTATTCAAAAGAAAGTCTAAAAACCCTTTACAGAATATCATGTTTTGATTTATCTGAAAGTTTCCTGATTCTTTTAACACTTCCAATTTGACAGAAGCATTTTAAGGTTATGTAATAATGTGCTTTACCACCAGCTCTACATAATAAAGTAATTGCTCTGTTAGAGATGCATTAGTGAGAACAGAAATGACACAAAGGAACTTTGTATCAGGAGGAACTTTTGCACAAGGGCAATTCTTTTTTTGAGAAAATAAAGAGAACTTGGCATTTAAAAGAAAGAAAGAAAAATGCAATTTACTTTACCAAAGAGCTCCAAGAAATTGCAGTCTATCAGGGCATAATTGCTGCAGATAGTTTGATCTGAACACATTTTACTACTGTGACAGCCTGTGGCACAGACATGATGAATAGCCTTGCTCAGAAATCAGGTGAAATGCCTTGCAATTTTGTGACAGAGTGGTTAAAACTCACTCGCAGGTCAGGGCATGGTCTAAGTGTCTCTTAATTCCTATATTATTACTACTATTAATCCTAAATTACGTGTTGCATCTGTCTTGTACAGGCCTTGGGCACAAGCGAATATCACTCTTCATATATAGGGCTAGAAGCCACTGATGCTGAGTAGTGTTTTTTAATCCCAAGGGTGCCATTAGGACTCCTTGCCATGGATAGACCTTTTTTGCTGCACGTATTTCTGGAAAGCTGGGAAGAGAAGATTGCTCTCAAGGGAGGAAGCCTTTGAAGCCCCCATAAATGAAATAGAAGCAAGCACCTGACTCAGAGCTCTAATACTTTTACGCAGAAAGTCTTTCTAATCATTTTATTGGAATATCTGGGTTCTGCCCTGGCTCTGCAGTTGATTCATTTCAGTCTTGCTTTTGCTTTCCCACCAGGAAAATAAAGGACAATGAATTCCTTGATGAAGGATGGAGTGGAGCAGGTCTTAATTAATTTGTGAAGAAATTTGTGATCCTGTGATGAAAACTGATATATTGGTGCAATTTATTGCACTAAGTATAGTAAAATTTCTTGGCACAGACGATTTCCACCATGTTATTCACCAAGTTAATTTTGGCTAGTGACTAGCTCAGGCCGCACTGTTGTATCTTAATGCCTCCATATCTTAAAGACATTCAAATCTAAGTTTGAACTTTGCCCAGCTCTACCTTGGAGCAGTTCAGTCCCACACTATCTAGCGCACCATCCTTCCAGAAGAAGTCCTAAATCTCAATGAATAGAAGCAAATCCATGTGAAATAACATGGAGAATTCAGCCTTGAGTTACTGCTTCTGCCCAATCACCTGGACAGGCTGCCATCTCCCAAGAACTGTATGTCACCACACCTAGCACTGTATTATTGCAGAAAGTTGCAGGGTCTCACACACAAGCGCAACCAAGGAGAGGAAAATCATAGTTCAGGTTACTAGAGGCCATGAAAAAAGGTCACATACCACATTGCAGCAGGCATGAAAGAGGGAAGGCTTTTTATCACTATTTGCTATATTCCCTTGTAAAAATCCACAGCTGTCGCTTCGGGCTGACGCACAGACCCTGGCTTAATATTGAGCTTCAGTAGGAATCAAAATATCTTTTGCATACTCAAACAGGATGCTAACCCTGCCTGCCAGGGGCCAGCAGGAGCTGGTGAGAGGGACTTGCTGCTGAAGGTTGAGGAGAGGAACAGGAACTTGTTGGACGCGTGTCTTGTTCTGGGAGTTCCCTTGGCTGCCGTGTGTACAGTCGGAGGGCTACACGATCCCACACAGCTGTGAATACCTTTCTTGAAGGGTTAAAATGAAGGGTCACTTAGGACGCTTCTCAAGCGGCAAGGTCCTCTTCTCTGAGTCTTTAAATAGACTCTTCCTTTTCTATGCCTCCCTTGCGCTTCCTACCTTGCTCAGGCCTGTCTGAGCAGAGGAACTCCAGATGAGGCCAAAGACGTGTACTTATTTACAACGTAGGACAGCAAGGTTTGTAGCAATGTATAACACATTTGGATTTTTTTTTTCTTTTTTAGGAGTAGGGAGAATAGGGCCGTTACTTCTCTGCATTCTTTTAAAGCTGGATTATGGCTCTATTGTAGAAAAGTCTTGCAGTAATAACAAAATCACAAAGTAACCATTTAAATTTGAATACTTTCTTATTCTTATATTGTCTAATGACATTTCAGAGATCCTTGAACCTATTTTGCTCCTCAGGAATAATGATTTTTTTCACCAAACCTCCACGCATTCAATACTGTGGATAATAACCTCCCAACAAGAGAAAATCACGGGTAGCTGTCTGAATATTAAGGCTGAGGACAACAGCACACAGACCAGAAACCCTCCAGGGTATTTTGCTCTCTTATTTAAATGTGAAGTTTTAACTTCACTTAAATTAGCAAAAGCAATTCACTCCATTGAAGCACAAAATGTACAGCACAGAGCCTGGTTTTATAGTTACTGTAAGAGCAGGTAGTCTGCCGTGGGAAGAAGATATCCAGCTGCCAAATCCATAATGCCAACAGTGGGTGGCTGCACGTGGCAGTCACACCTGGGAGGCACCTCTGCTTCACTGGTGTTAGAACCTCTCTGATTTAAGAGTTAATACAACTACAGTTTTTTGCAGCCCAAGAGGTCTCAGGAGAGAGCGAAGACTAATCTGTTAGGCCTCGAACTAATCTGGTATTAAATTTTAGCAGGTCTAATTTTGAATGAGATTTTCTCTTCAATAGACTTTGAGTGCAGATAGTGAGACGTCTGATTGCAGATGCAAGTCCTAATACACAGGCAGCCAGGTTTCTGACTGCTGCTATTTCTGTCAGCAATTTCGTTAGGGAGAGTGAAGAAATAAATGTGAAATCCTGCTCTTCTATTTAAAAACTTTCTGAAAACAAACAAAACTCCTTGGAGCTGGACATCCCAGTCCTCAGTCTCTCTAAAATTTGAGAAGCTGGAGGTTTGTTAGCACAGTGCAGCAATAGCTTTTCTTTAAAACCACAGCTCTTCTGTTTTTTTCTAAGTAGCCATGCAGCCTTCTGAGATTATATTTAACAATGAATTTAGGATTAGTGACAGAAATCAAGTTATCCCCTGCCTTGCAGGAGTGGCTGCTTTAATTTTGTATCTACTACTTTGGTGACTGGAATAAGAGCTTTGTGTTTCTTTCCCCGCATAAAATATTTATTGGCAAATATCATGCTGCATAAATCAAAGTGCTTTGATTTCTTTCTGGGCAGCCTCCTTTTCTTACGGCAATAACGCTCAGACTCTCAGTAAACACTCTCAGTAGTTTGCGTGTCTCATTTGGAGAAATACTTGTCTTTGAGCAAAAGACATGAAGGTCCCAAGGCTACACAAAGGACGTAGTTTAAGGGAAGGCTTCATTATAAGGCAGTTTCAAAAGCGGAATTGGCTGATAGTTGTTGTCCTTCAGGTGGGACAGGAAAATTCTCATCTCTAGTGGCTCAAAGTAGCTCAAAGTTTAGAGTTACTATCCCAGGAGGCTTCCCAGACAGAATGGGAGATTTTATAATCTTGTCTCAAGTAAATAACAGACTGTCTTTGCATGTTCCCAGGAGCAGAAGAACAAGAGGACAGACTTTAGAAACTCCTTCTCCTGTTGTATGTGGGTCAGGGAAATAACCTCAGCTGCCAGTAAGAGCAATGCGGGGATCAAGCTGCTGTCCTCTAAACCCAATGTCACTAAATAATCATTTACTGCTTTTAATGTATCAATGACTTATGTACTGGAGGACTTTTTATTCCTGGCCTTCTCCATCTTCCTGTGGTTTATCTGTGAGGAGCTGTAGCCAAGCTAACTGCAGCCCTGGTGTTTCAGGGATTAATTCCCAGAAAGAAGTCAGAGAAGAAGGATCAGCTGGGAGCTGATTAAATGCATCTGTACTCAGGTCTGTGATACTCCCAGTTGGGTGAAAACCCCATCAGGCTCTGCTGAAATAAAGCTAAGAAGAGGGGTCCCAGTCAAAAATTACAGCCATGCCTGATGCTTTAAGTGGTGTTTTTTGTTAGTTTAGACCCCATCCTGCTGCCAGCTGTGAAAGGCAGCAACAGACTGCTGTTAATAGGTAACAGTTTGGATCCAACTCTAAATCCTTTTACTGAAATCCTGCAGGAGGTTGGTGAATTTTGCAGTCTAACTTCAGCTTCTGGGAACTTTTCTCAGTTCTTACTTCACACAACAAATTCACCTTCATTAATCTTTGTGCCTGCAGATGTTACATCTAACAGTCATAAGTGCTGAGAAGAATGGAAAATATTTAGCAAGAGGAATTTTATTTCTCTCCTCTATTATGATTTTTTTCTTGAACTTTTAAACATTGTCTTTTGTTTAAAAAGGCTTTTTTATTTATTAAATAATAAATAATTTGCATTGAAGAAAGTACTTTATTCATCTTTTTATAGATCCAGCATAAGTTGTGGTTTTCTTCTCATTTGTATTTAATGTTCAGAAAGATTTACTGAATGTTTTTGTGAATTAATTCTTTGTTGGTAATTCAACTACAAATAGTTTGGTGTGAATATTAATTAAACAATTAGAAAATGATTTTTATAATTGATGATTTTTCAGAGAATTAGTTAAAATTGGAGCTCTCTCTACTGAAAAGGAAAGTTACTTTTTCATCAGACAACTGCAGCTTTAGAGATGCTTTTTCAGCATTGTATTGTTATAAATTAGAGCTGTGCTTCTCTGCAATTTTGTGTACTATTCATGGCTTGGAATCCCAGTGCCACTGAAGTTAGTGGAAAATTTATTATAATTTATAATGGGACTCTTGGTTTTTATCCACTATTTCAGCAAATACACAAATTATCTATTGCCCTGGAGGGAGGGGAACATATGGGGCAACAACATGCTTGGAGTTTTAGTGTTAAAGATAGTGAGATTAAATATTCAGATGAAATATTTGGCAATATCACCCGACTCTAATTTGCACACTTTAAAGCTTGATCTTTTGTGTCCCCTAAGTTCTTTGTTCGTTTGAGTCCCTGGATAAAGCATATGGAAACTCAGAGGATATCTTATGTCATCACTATTTGTGTTAATGGCTTAGGAAACCCACAATCCAATTAGTTAAAATAAACAACCCGGTGTAATAGGAGCATAAATCAATGAAGACTTCATTACTGAAATCTTAATGTGTAATCCATCCACCTACAGAGGAAAGAGATACTGGGAGGCAGCAGGACAAAACCAGGGGACTGTCTGATTTAGTCTAGGCTGATATTTAAAAATGTGCTGAGAACAGATACTCTCCCAGGAGCCAGCAAATTGGTGGTGAATACTCATCACCCCTAAGAGTTTGTCCTGAGTGTTAAGTCCCTATGCTAAAAATGCCAAGGGACTCCTAGTAAGAGGGCTCTGATCACTCTGAATTTAGTGCAAGAGTTGAGACACAGCTCAGGATTATGGATTGATAAATGAAGGAAGAAATTAGCATCATGAATGTACACTAGATGTGCCACCTAAAAGGAATGGCCTTCAGGACTGCTTTGACTCTTCAACAGGCTTTCATCTGTTTGGTCCTGTGTCTCCTCCCTTAAAATGAGAATAGCTATATTTGGTGGGCCCAAGGTTACTGGATTTCATTGAAGACACATATTCTGTTTATCTTGGTTTAAGGGAACCAGAAATCCCATCATATTGAGCTTTTCAATTTCAACCTGACTCATAAAAAGGCTCAATTTTTATGTACTCTTTGGAAGGAAGGTAGGGCTCACAGACCATCTTCCCCAACTCCTGATTTCAGAATCAATCCCCTTCCTGTTAGCTTCAGTGTCTCATCCTAGCCTGACTCTTTTCTCCTCCTATCCCTTATCCAGACCACTTCTTATTCTTTCATCTGTTTTCTGTGAAAATACTCTCATTCCTGTTGCTCTTTAATCCCAGCGTGAAACAGGCACTAAGCAACTCACTGAGCACTGACAATCAACCAAAGCCAGCACAAAGGGAGCTCTAATTTTCAGTGATTTGAGGTTTTGTTTGTTAATAATTATGTTAAAAAAATCTAAGAATATGTCAAGTTAAGGATACAGAAGTCAGGAAACCTTAGCACTAGACATTGCATGGAAAAGAGGCCACATATAATTATTGAACACATGGCAAGATGCGGTTAAGTGAGCTGCCAACCATCCCATGGTAATTCTGTGTCAGAGGTAGAAACTGGATCCTCCTGGCTGATCACTGCCTGCTCTACCCGTGAAGACCCACCTTTCTTTGGCTGCATGCCCACGTCTCACTCAATGTGCAGATTTCCCCATTATAATGAAGGAGGGTATGGTATGTAATGGCATCATTAGCCATGTGCAATGACTTTAGCAGGAATCCCTGCCAGCAAACGGTCCATTTGCAATAGTTATATTCATTATTACAGATTAGAATTAGGTGGATTTTCCTAATATTCTTTCTGTGTTTTCTCTCCAAATCCTTGTCTCAAATGCTAAGTTATATAATGTTAAAAATGTCAGAGAAAGGTTGAGTCTTTCTGGTAAAATATGTCTAGAATATGTAGTAGCAGGTTATATTTCTGAAGCACTTCAACATTCAGGAATATAGGAGTTATATATTTGTAAGGCATTACCCCACTGTAATAATTTAATAGGAGATAAAGTGATTCCACTAAAGTTTATGAGAAATTTGTGAGGTTCTTCAGGATAAACGCCACACAAATGAAAGTTCTTTTTTATTATTATTATACAGGAAATTTGGATGGTGTTTTATTGTATTTGTATGGAAATTAAGAAACCCAGGACTGAACCCAAATCTCTCATTCAACAACACAGACCGGAGATTAATTCTTCACTCTCAGCAGTGAGGTCTGGTTGGTTGGAGGGGGATTCAAGTGGAAGCCTACTGTACCAGAAATAGACAGTACAGGTCATGTGTTTTCTTCTCAAGCACAGTTGTTTATCTCATTTCCTCTAGTGCAAAATTCTATATTTATTTAAAGCAGAACGTGTGCTTCCAGGGTGTGGTACTGAGTCTTGGTTCAAGGTAAATTTAGGACATCTTGCTGATCCCCAAATTCCAGGCTTCCTTGTGGTAGGAGCTGTGAGGCTGCAAAGATGAAGGAATTTAATGACAGATCAGATTAACTCTGCTATGGAGCAGAGCGGGCAGGATGCTCTGCAGGAGATGGGTGATAGGACCCGAGGGTGGCAGCAGAGCAGGCAGAGGCAGGGGCCCCATGGCACAGTGTCCCACAACCTGAAAGCTGAGCGGGTCTGGTGATGGTTCCGTGTCCAGACGGAAGCCCAGATCTGCAGATGAGCCCACAGTAATGAGGCAGGTCTGGGAACAAGCAAGTCAAGGCAGTAGGTCGGGGTATGAACAGGGTACGTGGCAGGGGACTGAGTCTGAGAGCCTCATGCCACCCTGTGCAGCACAAAGTCCCTTGCAGGAAAGACCCCTCAGTGCTCTGAGCTTTGACATCTGTGTTTCCATTCCAGAGCTCGCGCGACAAGGATGTCCTCCTGAACATCCTCGGTGTGCTCAGCGACCTGCTCTCCCTGGGTAAGGAACACGGCTCTGGAGCAGGGCCTGCCGCCCCGCTGCGGGCAGGGCGTCCTAGCACAGGGCAGGGTCATTTCCACTGCATGAACTCAGCACCCGCGGGGCGGCAACACCACAGAAATTGTAGCTATGGCTCTGCAGTCCTTCCTGCTGTGTCTGGAGGAGCGGGCATTTCATTGGGTTAAAGAAAAAAAAAAAAACACACCCTGATTTTGGGAGGATAATGCCCAAACCCATGGGTTTTATGGTGTTTCATAATTCCTGCCATTCGAGCACTAGAAACATTCAATAAGGCCATGGGAGGGAGAGCGCTTTCAGGGAGGGACCAGAACCTCCACCCCATGGTAGCGTGTGCTGCACGTGCCCGAGCCACGTGAAGAAACAAACGGCTCCGCAGAAGAGCTGAAGGAGAGTTACCTGTCCCGCCTGCCCTGCTCCACCTCGGGAAGGTCCTTGGCTAAGCGATGTTCAAGCACACCGAGTTGCGAGGCTGCAGGGCCCTGCACCTGCAGGCGCCGGCGGCCTCCCGCGTCCCTGCTGCAGGAGCGGTGCTCCGTCCAGCCGAGCCTCCCTTTTGAAGCTGTGCGGCAAAGGTCTGCAATGAGACCACAGGATTCGCCACATGGAGGAGGGAAGGCACCGTCTGCCCCCTGGAAACTCCCGGGGCTCAGGGGGCAGCCTCAAAACGCAGAGGCCTGAACAACTCGCCGCTGGCCTGAGCAGCCTGTGGATCGTTATTTGTCCACAGTAGGATTGCAGGATTAGCAGGTGGCTTCTTTGCAGACCTAGGTTTGAAAGCTGCCTCCAACGCTTCCCTAGGATTCCTCTCCATTTGGCAGAAGCCTGTTGGAGCTCCATTCCTCTGATTTAATTTTCAGTATCTAAGAAAAGATCACTGAGCGTTTGCTTCCTTTGAAATCCGCTGGTGTCTCTGCTTATCCTTCTCCGCTGCATTTCAATGTGCAATGGAAAGCTCCTGCAGGACACAAGGGGAAGGAGAAGGTGTGACTGTGTCCCCAATCCAGGGACGCCTGAGAGCCACCCTAAAGGCTGCAGGTGCCCCAGATTGGTGGTGATCAGCTGAGGGGCTACTCGCACTAGGGCACTAAGCCGAGGCACCTGGGAGGCTTTGCTGCAGCAGGGGCTCAACTTGCACTGCAGCAAGCGCTCAGCAGTGCCCCCCTTCTCGCCCCTTTTCCCGCAGGGACGGAGCGGAGAATCCACTACCTGATCAGCAAGGGGGGCAGCGAGGCGCTGCTGCAGGCGCTGGCGGCCGCGGCCCGCGCGGAGCCGCCCCACGAGGACACGCTGCTCCGCGCGCTGCTCCGGCTGCTGGCCCGCGTGGGCTGCAGAGGTAACGGCCCGAGCGGGGCCCACCCCGGCACCGCACCCCGACGCGGGCAGGGGACCCCTCCGCGGACACCGCGCCACGCGGGTTGGGCCACGGGGCTCTTCGGGGAGGAGCAGACGCCCCTGGAGAGGCTCCTGCCGCGGGGCCCAGCGCGTGCCGCCCTCGTGGCGGCCTCGTGGCTTCGAGCTCCCCCCCATGGGAACGTGGCTCTGGCTTCCCCTAAGCTGAAAAAATCCGATTCTGTGTATGGAGAGCCCTCCACAAGGTAAATGCCGTGTGTTTTTGGCGCTCTAGTGTATCTTAAGAATAATACTGATCTTAACTCGCTGGAATGCTTCACTGCCTTTGCAATGAGACCCTTATTTCTGTATATAAAGATTCGTTGCAAATATGCTTATCTGCCCTGTGGCAGGGAACCTTTTTTTAAATAATAATTTTGTTCCTTTTTTTTTTTTTTTCCCTCAGATAGGAAGTTTGGACTGAAAGTGCAAAGATTGGAAGCAACAGATGTAATATTGAGCCTGGCAAGAAAAAACCTGGGCCACCACCTGAACCTCCCGCACTGCCTCTGGGTGCTGCGGGTCTGTGCTGCCAGCGGTGAGTGCCTGGGTTTTCCTCCTTTCATCAAGGTGGCATCTAGCAGAGCTCTTTTTATAGACATTTTAATGCGAGAAAACATCACTGCTGTTTAATGGTTAGTGACTTTGTGCACTATTAATGTGTGGATTTGGACACAAAAGACCTAGGCTGGCCTTAGAAATTGCTGTTCCTGAAGGGACCTTGCACTGGAAAGCTGTACAATATCTCCTGCCTCTAGATGATGAAAATACAAATGCTACAGTGAAAAATATCAGTGGTAATGATCTCTTATTTCAGAGTATTTACAGAATATAGCCAGCTCTGAGACCTAAGTGTCTTAAGATCTGCACGCTGTTCCTATTACCATAATAGCCAAATGTCTCACAGCTGCTGACTGTATTGATTCTTACAGCAGCTAGAGGGAAATGGCTACAGAGGGAAATGCAGGCAGAGAGGCAGGGAGAAATCATTGACAAATTCAAAGCCCCTTGGACGTACCAATCAGAGCTGGGAATTTAATGCCTGATCTTCTCCCCCCTCTGCCCTCTCCCTGTTCTTCCTAATTGGCTATGTCCTTCTGTTAAAGGGGATTTCCAGTATTCTCTCAAAGGATCATTGCACATTCAGGCAGGATTTCCCTGTCACAGGGGAGTTTGTCAGCACAGATATTTGCTCACTAACTATTCCCTCTCCCTGCCTGCTCCTCTCACCCAGCAGACAGCTCTTGACAGTCGTCCGGTCTGTGTGTCCTAAGATTGAGCATTCCTGGCTCTCAGCCCTGCAGGTCCCTCCTGTTTGTACAGGAGCTGGTTTCAGACTATGGGACTTCTCAGGCAAACAGCCAAACCTCAACATTCAACCCCATGATAAGCAGCCTTTGAGAGGCCGTGTGTGACTGAATACAGCTGAGCTGGGAAGCTGCAACTTGCCTTTATTCAGGTTTCACAGCTGTGTAACAAACCTGTGCTGCCTCCCACCCCGAATGACCATCTGCACTTTTCCCTGCCTTGCTTTGCTGCAGCTGCATTGCGTTCCAGCTGCAGATTTTCCGGGAATTTGGGATGCCATGCTGCAGCCTCGCTTCCTGTCTATCTCGGACCCCTCAGCTGCTGCTCCCTTGCTGGAGCAGCTCTGCTGCTCTCCTCACCCCTCAAACCCAGCGCTGCTTTCCCCCTTCCCAGAGTCATTCGGACTTGCTGGGCTCCAGGGCCAGCTGTGAAGAGGCAGGGAAGGCCAAGTGAAGGTTTGTAAGGCAGTGGTCCTGACCTGAAAAATGCATTTTGTGGAGTGGAACTAGAGAGGATCTAGAAACATATAAAGCTCTGAGAATACTTAGATGTGAAAGTAGAGAAGATTAGTCCTTTCCACAGTGTTTTTACCTCTGTCCTGTATTGCTGCCTTCATGATCTCCATACCAGTCCTGTGTGGCAGGCTGCATGTTGCTCCGGAGCAGGATGAGTTCAAGCAGCCCTGCACGGTCTCCTGTCTCTAATGAATTACCAGCTAGTGTGAAAGCAGTTGGCAAGCCTTCCCACGCTTTCCAACACCGCACAACTTGGCGGAGGCACAGTAGGCACTGCAGGAGATGATGGGCCCTCTGGCAGCTCTCCGATGCCCGTGTGAGATACCTAGGAAAGAGCCAAAACCCAGCAGTGTGCAGACAGACAGACAGGTCTCCCTCTGGCTGCTCTTGGTTAGTGATGCTTTCACCCCATTCACTTGCATTTAATATTTCAGGGCCGTATTCTTCCTTCTCTCCACATAGGTCCTGTCTCATAGTGGGGAGGCCTGGCTGAATGGCTAGTTTCTACACTGGGCATTTTTAGAACTGGTTGCCAAATGTATCTGGAGAAGGTCTCAGTGTTTTAGCAAGAGAAGGTTTAAAGATACAGCTGACCTGGCTGGGATTGAGCTGAATTTGGAAACATCCCTCCCCAAAACCATTTCCATAACACTGAATAATAGTACATGAAGAATGTTCAGCCCTCCATGCCCCTGTGAAATAAGCCATCCGCGTGGAACTGCCTCTGGAAAATGCAGGATGAATTTGAGACCTGTCACTTTGCTGGCATATGAACCTACTTAACTATTATTTGTCCTCCATAGAGTACAATATCTACTGGAAAAGTGGCTTTGGGGAATTCAGGGAAGGAGAGCAGGATCCTAGAATACCTGCTTTGAGTGTGACCTTGGCTTAGGGCTGTCAATAAACACCTCTGTGCTTCAGTGACTACATTTGTAGAATGATCTGTGAAGTCTAGTTGGGAGCTCAGAGAAAACTGCTTTTGCAGCCCCGGGGATAACTACACCCTTCCCTGCTTCACTTCTAAATGGAGCATTCGAGACTGCCTGCTTCACATCTGACTGCTCTTCTTTTTCGTTGGCTTAGTTACTGCAGGAACCGCACTTGGTATCAATGGAGCCATGGAGCTGCTTTTCAAAGTCATCACTCCCTACAGCAAGAGACACGTCAGGACAGTCAGGTAGGCAATAGCCCCCAAAGGAACTCATCTTTTCAGGCCAGCAAGAAACAAAATTTTGGCAAAGAAAAAAAAAAAGGCAAAGAAATCAGAATGAATGCACAACTTTAAATCACTTTAAATCTGCAGGTTTTTTTTTTTTTAACAGGCAGAAATAGTTCCCTGAAATACATGCTGTTACTGTGATTCATCATGTGATGGTGGCTGTTTGGACTTTAGTCTATAGAGGGATGAGAGTCTTAATCCAAGGG
This sequence comes from Eudromia elegans, assembly GCA_003342815.1. Taxonomy (NCBI): domain Eukaryota; kingdom Metazoa; phylum Chordata; class Aves; order Tinamiformes; family Tinamidae; genus Eudromia; species Eudromia elegans. The sequence continues at coordinate 318,656 of PTEX01000393.1, forward strand.
ATTGCCTTTCATTTTCCAGTCAGGATGGAATTTTAAGAAGTGCCTCTCAGAAACCGACTAGCTGGTTCTGTCTGCCCCTTCGCGGGAGCCCCCTGCCAGCAGTGGTGCCAGGAGGAGGCACAGTGGATTTGTGGCCAAGCTCTCTGTCTTCCTTCTCTTGTTGAGAGTTGTGACTAGGCCATTGTGATAGTTTTGAAGTATGACAGTTCTTGCTAATATTAATCTGGGTCAATTTAAGCCAATTCTAAATATTTCTTTCATTTTTTTTTCCCCCTTGAATAGAACGAGTCTATATCTCCTGCTTAAAGCTGAATGTTAGCCTTAGAGATTTCATAGAATCACAGAATGCTGAAGGTTGGAAGGGACCTTTAGAGGTCATCTAGTCCAACCTCCCTGCACCTGCAGGGTCACCTAGAGCACGTGGCACAGGGTGGCATCCAAGCGGGTTTTGAAGATTTCCTTCCTGGCCCTGTCCCCACTTGCTTTTCAAGGCCAATTTTATATCATGAAAAACAAGAAGAGAGACTTGCAAAAAGGACAAAACACACATGAGGGACAAAACACACATATGTGACTTGCTTAAACAATAGCAAGAACTTAACTGCTCTGACCTGTGGCCGTGCAACCACATTGGATTAAGCAACACAGAACCTGCCAGTTCCCCTCCTTGGGCATGTGCTTCCTTGTGGTGCCCTCGGTGCATACTTGTTCAAGCGTGTTCCAGCAGGATGTGGCAGCTCTCAGGCAGGTACTGCTCCTGCCTGGACAGGACATGGATGCAGTTCATGGTCTGTGAAGTGATTATAGGTAGGGCATGGTGTGGTGTATGTGAGAAGCAGATGGACGGATGTGGCACAAGAGTCTTGTTTCCTGCTTAGCTGTGATTGAGGTGTTGGTTGATGTCCCTGAGAGAGCACACAAGTTATACAGTACATTAGATGAAAAGGAATTTGTGTCACTTTCCACTAACTGCAAATGCTGAAGTTTACCTCAACATGTACTACTGTCATTTGCTAAGTGCAGAATTCTTCCAGAACTTCTGCCTGTATGTCTGAGGTTATAAACAACCACACACATGCACGCACACACACACAAAAGAGCAGTTTGCCTTGCTAATAAGATAACGAGTGGGCCCAGCAGATGCATAACTTCATGCAGCTGCCTTGTTAATGGAAGCCAGCTCATTTTTGCCTGCATTTTTGTCTTCCTAGTACAGTACTATGTACACGCAGCAACTTCACAGCTTCAGTTCTGTGGTCTGTCCAAAAATATGAGATCAGGATGTTTGCTGCAGAGAGTTTTGATATCACCCAACTCAAAGAATATTATCCCTCTGTTCCTGGGATATCTGAGCACTCAAGATTCCCCTCAGGCCTCACGTTAATCTTTAAGACTTGTGGGGTGTGGAGAGCTGCTTCATATGAAGTAGGGATACCCAAGATGAGTAAGTTCCAGAGCCTTGGCCTTGGTTGGGCAGCTGGAAGTGACTGATGGCTCCATGCCTGTGCTTAACTAAGCAGGCAAATTCCAATTGCTTTCCTTGTCACCGTCCTATTGAAATGCTTAGCTGTGATTAGAATAGTGTTTGTTCTACTTGTGTGATTGTCTCATAGGGTGGGATCTGGGTGTTGTAACAGGTCTGGCGCCTGTACTGGGGTTCCTTTACGTTAAGGAATGAGATAGGCTCTATGAAGTCTTCTTTAAAGAGGTCTTTGTGCATAGTTTCTTTTTCTATTTCCTGCTTTCTCTGTGGGATATTGAGAGCTTGGTATCTGATGGTATTTCTAAACCATCTTCTTACTGAGATTCATTTGGAGGTACAGCTGGTGCTGCTGAGTGTTGTCATGAGAGAGTCTGCAAAGCCATCTAGATTTATGAGCATAATGCACTTCAGAAAAGCACACTGATTTCAGTGATTCTAGACTGTGAACTTACAATATTTTTTGTTTCCTTTTGTCCTGTGTGCTAGAATTGTTTTGAGCTCTCCTGTGAATATTTGTGTGTGGAGGGGGAAAGGGAAGATTGAAAATATGACCTTAATTTCCCTCAGTAAAGCTCCATTCTTGCCAAAAATCTTGGATATATTTTCTATCTGGAAAAAGTCTCTTAAAGCATTAATTGGTGACTACTTAAGCTTCCTCACTGTTAGTTCAGTTTCCTAATTTCCCTTTTTCTCCTAAAATTTTGAGACTCTTGTAATGCATTTACAGGCCAGCAAATGCATGCTGGTGTATAGCGGGGAGAAAAATTCTTCCTGAGAGCTAGCTCAAAGAAAAAGGTGATTTGTCTCCCACCTACACCTGCAAAAGTCACAGATCAGCTGAAGCCTGGTAGCCTCTCAGATGACTTGCATAGGCTTCAAAGGGGCTCGTTTCATTTAATAACGAGGAGCTGCTGGGAAAGCCCAGTGCAGATGGTCTGTTTTATGCCAGAAGCAGCACTGAAACCTATTTAAATGCACTATTTTCCTCTTATTATTTGGTGAGGAGTGTGCTTGCTTGCATTGCATTTAGAAGCACTGCTTTCGCTGTTCCACACAAGGGGAATATGTCCTCAAGAGATGTCACTGACAGGAATTTAGGTCCTGAGACTGGAAGTCCAGACTGGAGGGCGGGTTGCAGATCTTCTTTCTCCTCATTAACAAATGCTTGAGCTAGACATGGTCTGAAAATTCCAGGCATCTCTCCAGTCCATCAGAAAATGGAGGCGGGGAAGTGTGAAAATGACCTTCTATTTTTTAACCAGCTCGAGTTGAAAGTTTGTAGGGTGAGTGGAGAAGAGATGTATGGGTTTTCTGAGATGGGGAAGATGGTGGAGGGGACACGTGCTTTGTCTGGTCCAGTATATGCTCTGGTCATCTGACAGAAAGGTTGCAAAGCCCTTCCCAAAGAAATTCTGGTTATTCTGGTGTAATCAGTTGGCCATAAAAGCATATGTTACTTTTTGGCATATACTTTTTGGCTACAAATGGGGAACCTAAAGAGAACATTAGTCTAACTTGCCTATGGAGAAAATCTATCTTGTAGTGTCTTCCCAGCAAACTGATGATCATCCCTTTGTATTTGCCCTTGATATCTTCTCTTTAGTTTGTAACTACGTGCCACCATGATCCCCCTTGCTGCTGGGAAGGAACAGCCAGCAACTGTGGGGGCTGAGATTATCCTTGTTCTTTCATCAGCTGCCAGGAATGCAGCATTGAAAATGCACCACTTCTCGTGTGGATACACCCACATTCTCCAGGCCTAGGCCCCTGCAAGACCGAGGTCGCTTTAAGAATCTGCCCTGCAGAGTGCACTGTCAGAGCTATTTATTTAGCCAGCTAAGATGTGGAAACAAGATACATAGTTCTATTTATTTTTTCCAGTGGCAAAGCCGTGGGTTATTTAGAAACAGTCTCCTAAGCTCTGATTGACCTTATCTGGGTATATGCCAAGTAGCTCTGATTCCCCCGAGACTGTGACTCATGAACTTTATTGGTCGTCTTTAGGCATTTGAGGTCTTCAGGTCATTGGTGCCATAGCTGTGTGAATGTCTCCAGAAATGTTCATAGCTGAGGAAAATGCTGTATGAAAAAAGATGAAACTCATTGAGGCTTTAAGAACTCTAGAATTGAGCACTGTGGAAATCCAGGTGAGATGGGCACTTTCTGTAGACTGCCCTACCTGTCTCATATGAAGCTGTGCCACAGAGAAAGTTCTTTGGTATGATTTATAGGGTCAGTTTGAAACGAAGCCAGTTGATGTTCCATTTTTCTCAGTTCCAGTGTGAATAGCAGGGTTATCCAATGCAAGTGTACGGTGGGGACACTCACATCTCTCCACCAGCTTCTCAAATGCCCCATCACTGATGCCTCACACAGACCTTGCACGTTCCACCTTACCTGTTCACTGAATGCTCCATATCTCCTGTCCTCTCCAGGTTTCACTATCCTTGTTCATCTTTTCGAGTTGTTCTGAGAGATATTTGCGTGTGTTGTGGGTGGCTGGGTCAAGTTTGACAGATGTTTGATCTCTTGCCAAGCAGGAGCTGGGGCTCTTCTTCAAAGCTACATTTTGTGAATGGCTCCTGTTTGTGAATATTCACAGAACTTGGTTTTGTGCGTGAGATTGTTCCAATAACACTTGACTACTTAATTAAAAGTGAGAAATGAATAAAAAGGGTATGGAAAGGGTGCCAGAATAATTCAGTAGGAAATGTAGCATGCAGAAAGTATTTGCTCGTGTTTGGTGTTGTTGTCTTCTGATGTTTGGTCATAATTCTTTTAATGTTTGGTGCTTATTGGTAGGTGCCTAGATCCTCAGGCATTTTGAGCAGATCTCACCTGTCACAGCAGAGTTACTCTCACATAACCCTAAATATTCCATCTGAAGTAGCCATTTGGACATCCCACGTACCATGTTGTGGGGAAAAGGAAGATTCTTTTCACCTGCATCAAATATTTATTTTGGGAAAAAAAGAATTATAATCTATAATATATATTTTTTTTCTCCCTATTGACTGGAGGATGATCTGAGGTGAATAGCTTGAAAGTAGCATGATGGGCATTTAAGCTTGGGTCAAGTAAATGTCTGCTAAGAGTTTTGTAAAATGCAGTCCTCTCGAACAAGTGACAGCATTCAAAACCCAGGGTGAAATGAAACAAGTACCAAGTGAGTCTGATGTATGTGCAGGGGTATGAGGAATGGCTCATGAAGCTGAAGCATGCAGGAACGGGAACACTGTTAGGATCGGGAAGCGATTCCTGTTTCACGTACTTCTGTCAGAATGCGAGCAGAGAGGAATATTTTCACTGGAGTCCTGAAAATAGCTCATGCTAGTGAAGAGAGAAATGTCAAGGCGAATGGAAGAGAGTGTCTAAAACTAACAGCCTGAATCTGGTGGATCTGTGTTAAATCAGACGTTGTGTCAGAACTGGCCAACGACAATGCAAAGACCCTGAAAATGCTGAAGATGGGTTAGAAGGCTGCTTGTGGAGAGCTGCATGAAAGAGGTCCCATTGCAAATGAGTCTCTTATCCAGTGCAGACACTTAAAATTTCCTGCATAATCTCTAGATGTTTGACTTTCGGCTACAATTATTGCAATTCTTGTGCTAAGGTTTCGGCTGTCCTCTGCGTGAAGAGAAGTTGGGAGAACGTGTCTGTGTGGCTGCTCTCCGCTAATATTTTGAGAATTAAGAGCAGCTCAGTGCATCAGCATGATGATTAGCTCCTCAGCAACCTGAAACAGTAGCTGCTGTCATTAGTCTTTTTGAAGGGACAGTCCACATAGAGCTTTATGTCTTTGTTTACTTGGCAACAGTTTCTGATAGGAGATCAAAAGCAAATCATCCTTAATTTCTCTTGTTAGCCACTGTTTTGCCATTAATCATGTTGAGCTGTTTGGATGTTTAATTGGAGAGTAGCACACAATTCTGTTGGAATGTGGTCAGAGTTAATCATTGCTCGGGGACTGCCTCTTCTGAGATTGCTGCTTGGTTCATTTGATCCCTGTTGAAAACTCACAGTAGGGGCTGAAACATTTCTTTTGAACTGTGTCACAATTGAATGCTGCCTCCCATCTGGGCTTGGTCTACATGGGATTTAGCCTAGAAATTCTTGCTAAATGAAACAGGTAAATACTGTTCTGAATGATGTGATGCCAGTAAGAAGGCGGGCGGAAAGAAAAAAGGTCCCCTTTAAAAGTCTACCTCTGTATCAAGTGACTATTGAACTTAACTAATATCTCAGATAACATGGAGCAGAAATGAGTACATCACTGGGGTAAGAAAATAAACGCTGGTGTTTGAATTAATGCAGTGGGCCATTGTAACAGAAGAAATGAGCTGTGAGCCAAAGGTGGCTCAGTTTTATGCAGTTTCTTTTCTTTGTTTGCTTTTTATGCTCTGTGTGGTTCTTCTCCTATCCTATTAGGATAGGACCTATGCTAATATTAAGTAATAAGTTACAAAATCTCATTTCAGACTGATAGTATCTCTGCACAGCTTTGCAGAGTAGATTGAGACTGCAGAATTATACTTTAGTGGCATTATATCGTTAATAGAAGAACAGAGAATTTGAAAAATTGATAGAAGCTAGGGAGAAGTGGCCTGCTTTCAGATGAGAATGGAGAATAGATGGAGACTTGGTGAGGTGAAGAGAAATACCGTACAAGAAGGTTGTTCCAGATGGCAGGACAAATGTGTTGCATATAGAATCCCTGGTGCCATCTCTTGGTAACCACTGATATGACAATATTAAGCATGGCCACGTCTATATCTAGTAGACGTCTGAGGCTTTTTATTTTAAGACTGAGTTATTATAGAAAGGAGAGATCTACTTCTGTTCAGCTTGACATGTCCTTGACAGGGTGAAACTGGTTTATAAGGAAACTTATTTAATGAGGCTTATTTCAAAAGAGATATGATCTCTTTTGATGTGTCTGTGTTGTATTTCAGGTAGAAGTTGCGAACTTTGAAACAATGGTTTCAACTCAAGGCCTTCCTCTCCTCGTCATCCACTTGGGCGAGTTGGTAGGTTATATTTGGAAAGAGGGCAAGTTGTTCCTGGTCTCGAGCTCTTGACTTTTCACACCCAATGGCTGTGGCAGAGGCAATTCCTGTCTGAGCTCACATCATGTCTTTGGGGATTCCTCTACAGGACTGAAGGCAACTGCAGGCTTGGCAGGTGGGAAGGACTGTCTGCTTTCGCTTTAATTGGCCTTACTCTGGTAATAACAATAGTGAAGACTTTTAGCAGCACCTCTGATGTGGGCTATCCAAGCTTCTTAGGGCGTATTATCCAGTTTTAGTGTATTGTTTGTGTTGCTATATCTGTCTTGCTGTTGATCTGACTAGATCAAAGCTAGCACATGGTTGCCTTGCTGCATTGCAGTCGCGTTGTCTCCCAGAAGGTCTCCTTGAGACACATCATCTGCTTTCTGGGGAACCATGGTCAGTCCCGTCCTAGTGAGATATAGTATTTGATTTCATAACGCGTCTTGTATATCACTTGCACCCCAGAGTGCTGCCCAGAGTTAAATGAATTGTCGTGGTCACCAGCAGTCCGTTGTAGTTGACTATGATGATGCCACGGAGGAGTGGGTGAAGATTGATGTGCATTGGTTGTGCTAACCACGCTGTGTTAACCATAGAAGGAATAAAGAAGAACAAAATAAAAGACCAGAGAGAGAGAGAAGGATTAGGAAGCATTTTGCAATCTAGGAAAAAATGATGAGGAAGAAACAATGAGTTTTGTGATGATTTCTGGAAATCTGTTGGTGAGATGAGAAGGGCTAGACAAGGTGCTGCTGGTGTGGAGGTTCTACCATCAGTGGTGATAAGAGTGTGAGAGTGAAGAAGGCTGAGAGTTTAACAGTAGAAGGCAAAAGGTGTATTGTGTCTGAAGGTGCTGGTCTGAGACTTGTAAGACTTTATCTGAGAAACGCTGTATTAATTGGGGGAAGTCACATGAAATTATACTTTTTATATGATCAGTACCTAATGACTTTACCTTTTTTGCACAAGGCTAGCACGTGAAGTAGGTGCTTTCCATTCATACCTTAAAATTTCCTGCAGTTCTGTAGTTTTTTTCCAAGTCTGCCCGTGTTGGCAATGCTGGCACATGAAGTATAAGCCAGCTCTAGAGCTATCAGTGGTTTTGAAGCACCACCGTGATTAGCCCTGCCCCGAGCAGAGTTATATGACACAGTGTCAAGGAACTTAGCAGCAGGCTTTCTACACTAGGATTCCCTCTCCTGATAGCGCTGTTGGAGCTGGACCAGCATTGGGCAGCTGGTGTTAGCGAGGCAGAGGAGCAGGCGTGGAGAGTGATTCACTTCCATTGGGAAGGAGGGAAGCGGCTTCAGTGTCTTCGCAGTCCCTCTCAGACTCATTCCAAGAGTTTAGTTTGATAACGCTAATTACAAGAAGAAGGAGGCACTTTAAATATAGGAGCACTTGCCAAGTGAGGGTGAAATGAGGTCTTGGGGAGGAAGGTTTTGTGGCGCTGCGGGTGGAGCGCAGCGCTCTGCCTTGCTAACCCCAGCAGGGCTCTTCCCAGTCCCTTTATCTGCATGACAACGCTTGGAATGGCAACAAGGGGGACAAAGCCTGTAAATAAACTCGGAGTTGAGCTGCCCTGGGATGTGTTCAGAGACAGGGCTCGGAACATGGAGAGGAGAACCTGAAACCTTGAGAAAGTGGCTGCTGAGGAAGAGCAGGGCTGCTGGCTCCTGGTGTGGCTGGAATGGAAATTCACCCTGAAGTGTAAATTTTGCAAAGGTCATGGCTCCGAGACAGAGTTTTACTGTCAGCCTGCAGCAACAGCCAGACTGTTGCAGGCGATAAGGAGAAAAGCTTCTCGTATTTTTGGCTCACTTACCACGTGTTGTTCTTGCCTCTCCTGTGTTAGGTGGAATGTAGCTTGGGCTTTTGCAGGCCACAGGATACACGTTGCAATGGCACGAGAGATTTCTCTGGTCTGCGCTAAAGCTTCGTTTCCTTGGTTGTTCTAAATCTCGCGTAGATATTTGTGTTTGATCCAGCTTTTACTGCCTTCCAGATTTTTCCACACAGAAAAACAGTGGCACGTGTAAGAAGCATCCTGATAATGCTCATAGTTTTTATTGTGCTTTTTAATTATTGATCTCGACTGGCTTGCTGATTTACTTACAGCTCAAGTTCTATGAGCCTTGGCTTTGATGCAGTCTGCTTTCAAATCCCAGAGTTTGGCTTGACTGTATCAGATGGGAGATTTCCGAGGAAAACAGGAAAAATATACTAGCTTTGTAACTTAGACTTCTGCAGATTGGTGCTTCAAAAAGCCCCCACTGATATGCCAGTGTGACATTGCTGATTTCTAACAGCAAATGCCAGGAGAATTTGACCCGATACTTGCTGCATTTTGGCTTATTAGTGATTTTTTTTCCCTTTGTTGCATACAAATAAGATTAAGTAGCATCTCTGTGTTTTCTCCCTTATAAATGTGGCTGTAACACTGTGCTGTCACTTCCTATGTCACACCCTCATACTACAGGCAAAGTGAGTAACTGGGGCACTCGTGAACAGGCAGAACTGGGGGTACTTTGTATTCTGCAAGTTGAGAACCACCCAAGTTCCCCTTGGCCATGCAGGGAGCGTGTTTACAGTCGCTGCCCTTGCAGGAAACAGCTTCTTGCTGTGGAATATTCAAAGCAGGTCTGCGAGCCAGCTCCTTTCCCCAGAGCGAAGCTGATTCCAGTTTCCTTTGGCTGGGCTTCATGAATGAGCTTCATCTGAACAGGACCAGAGGGGAAAGGGGAAACTAATAATCTGATGGACCTATTTATAGAGTCTCATAATGTGGAAGCAGTACCGTTAGATTAGAAAGAACAAGCACTTTTTTTTTTCTCCTGAGTTCGATGTTGTTTGTTCTTTCTTTTATTCTGAGGAATACAGTTTATATTTAAAGAAAGGGCTAGCAAAGAAGCCAACTTTGTTTTCTGGAATTGGGAAGACAGATTTCCAAGTCCTGTTGCTTCATATTTCTTTTTTTTCTTCTTTTTTTTTTTTTCCTAGGCCCATAAGTTTTACATTTTATTTTAATTTAGTTTATCGAAAATACTTTTTTTTTTTTTTTGAGAAAAAACCAAACCCTGAACAATGAAACTGTGGGAATGGAGGAAAAGAAGCAGCCCACTTGCATGCAGTAAAGGATGCTATTTCAAACACTGCTGCTTTACAGCTCAAGAACGTCTTTTACTCCAAAGGACTTTTTAAAGGTGTACCCATTGAATAGCACTGCCTTAGAGGAGGTTTGCATTAATCAGTAGTCAGAGAACTGTGCTCTTGGCCTTGATTACTCTGAAACCGGCCTCCCTTTTGTGCTCTGAAATAGCTCAGGGCAGTGCCTGGTATCTCACTACGTGGTTTGCTTGCTCCACACGCTGTGCTTGCGTACCCCACTATCACTATTGATTATGTCCACAAAATTGAGACCTTGTTTGCAGGCCATACTGTGCAAGTGAATAAGGTCCTTGAGACCCCTCAATCCCAGCTGGTCATTGAGAGCTGACTATCAGAGACTCCCCCAAAGCAGAATACCTGCGGTTTGATTTATCCTCTTTGCAAAGACAAAAGTTTACGTTGTCCTGCTGATATTTGAACTTGGGGTTTCCAGGCAGGTAAGGAAGCCCTTCCCTTTGGCTGAGTCACTGGCACAGTAAGGAGGTTTCCTCTGGTGTGGGGCTTGTTTCCCTTTTCTTGCTGTTGCTCTGTGGGCACAAAATGTTCAGAAATGCACGAGATGGAGGGAGCAGAGTAGGGGCCGGGGCTGCTCTCTGGCCATGTGTGCTGAGCACAGACACAATGTGCCTGTCAGTCCTCGGTGTCCCCAGAGCAAAAGCTGCCAGTCATTGTGGGCTCATAAGCTGCGAGTGACGTGTCAGCAACTAAGATTCAGCCAAGAGACCAGCAGGCTCATTTGTACTAGTGACTTTAATGGAATTGGAAGACGGTTCCCTGGGGAAAGGAGGGGGCTTTAACCCCACTAACTGATCTGCTTTAATTACGTATGAGATGTTTCCAGGGCTGCACTGCTGCTTATTAACAGGAATGGCCTTGATGAGTAACCTCACTCCTCCACTTCCTAAATCAAACAGGAGAAGCATCAAGGCCCTTTCTTAGTCCTTCCACATGTGTCCTGCGAGTGGGAGTACTGGGTTCTTGCACCGAAGCTACTCTGCTTGATTAATCTGTTAAGAATCCTATTAGATAGTGATCATTTCAGCCCTTTCATCTTGCTGTCAGAGCCTGCCTCGGCCGTGATGATGACATCTGACCCCCGGGAGGGAGCTGACAGGGAAGGAAAACCTTCTCAGATAAGGTTTCTGCCTTGGGAAGTGGTGCCAGCTCTGCAGCACACGGCAAGGAGGAACTGGGCGTTTGTTTGGCCAGCACTGAAGTGTCTTCCCTGTGCTTTGTTATGAGTTTTAGACTGGTATAATTTACAAGTGTGAAGGAGAAAAAAATTCTTGGTGTCTCTACTTCCATATTTGCGCACTAGAGAGAATAGGATAAGTAAGGGGGTCTGGAGGGTAACCCTGGATTGAATATTTTTCTTGGAAGGTAGAGATGAAAGAGGCTAGAAGGCAAATACCTCTTCGCTGTATGAAGCCTAATGGGCTCCAGAGCAGGTAGGAATGTTTGGAAGGACCTTCTGAAGTCCAGTGGATCTGGAAACTGAAGTACTTTTGGGCCATTGCAGCAGAACAGAGGACCTCACACAGGACCTTCAGACCTCCAACTTCTCTATAAAATGCAGTATCATTTTTAGCAGTAACATTGATATCTGTGCACACTCTCTTTTCCTCATAGCCACTTTCTGTCAGTTAAAACCCAGAGAAACCTTTAAAGATGCAGAAGAAATACTGTTCAGTAGTATGCACTTAAATTCTGTACTTTTTTTTGCCCCCTCTGACTAATTCTCTTCAGTAAAATATATCCTGGAGAATATGCTCCGTAAAAGGTGTATATTCTGATTAAAGACAACATGTGCTTCTTCAGGAAGAGAAGCTTGTCACTGGAATTGAAGTAATCATTAGAAAAGAGCTGGCACAGGTGGTTTTTATTCACTTTACAGCATTACCAAAAGCACATCTGTGCACAACAGCTGGATCTCCAAACTCCACTTGTTGGCAGTGAGTGGGATGGTGCACGCTGAGCTTTGCCTTTAAGATGTTGATGTCTGGTTACCCATCTGGGACTGAAGTGGACGTGAGCATGGGCGTTTTTGTGTCCATCTTAAACTTGCAGAACTACGAAGATGACAGCAGCATAAGCAGCTTTTGCTTCTAATTCCGAGATTTGTGAAAATGCTCGTTTTAAAGCCTTTAAAAACAAAACAAATCTCTGTGCAAATGTCTGCATATTTAAGGTCTGCATTGCTGGGCCACCAGGGAAATGACTATTCAAGGCATCTGTCTCAGATGAGATCTACCTTCTGGAAGGATTTATAAAGCACCTATTGCCAAAGTGCCTGCGTGTTGTTTCTGGATGTCTCTCAGTTGTCAAATGTGAAATTGTCCTTTGAGTGAGTTGCTCTGTGACTGTATAAACTCCAGTAGTTAAGTATGAGTCCCAGGGGTTGGAGGCAAAATGCAACCAGACATGATGTATACCCAAGTGCGCTTAATTCCTTCCAGAAACGGGGACTGGGGAAGCTTATGGCCTTTACGCTTGTAAGCTGTAATACCTCGAGCATTCAATCAAGATTCGTGTTGTGCTCGATGCTGCACAATATATGTGGCATGGTCTCTGCCCCAGACTGCTCGCGATATAAATAAACATGACAGCAACAAATGAGTATACTGAGAAATAGCAGCGGAAAGAGCAAAAGGAGGGAGTCCTGGCTGAGATAATGCAGTGTGCCAGGCAGGGGCAGAACCTTGGCTTTTGTGCCTGTGAGTGGGAGTGCTTTACCTCTCGTTATCCAGGTGGGATGTCTGTGGGAGGTTCATCAGGAATTAGGTCTGAGAAGGCATTTTAATGAAGCACTAAGTCGTTAGCCATCATTTAATAATTTGAAGAGGACGTTTCTCATGTTTAAGCACGTAAAAGATAAAATCTCATGAGAGCTGGAAGGTGCTGAGTGAATTGCTTGGGGGCTGGTTTGCAGAGCTTTGCTGGATCATATCCTTGTCTCTTCAGTCTCTGGCTTCTCTGCCCTTCCCTGTCCACAGTTACAAGGCAGTCCTGCTACATGGGTGCCAGACTCGATGTACCTTGTGAGTCTTGAAATCTTTTCACGTGGTCTCCCTGTTCTGTAGCAACATCTTTCATTTTCAGGAGTCTTTTTTCCAACACTGAGGTGGAGCACAAATAAATAATTTGCTTGAAAGACCAACAGAGGCACAGAGTTCTTCATCGTATTGCCCAGGGCTGCAAGCTCTGAGCAAAATCAGAGCAGACAACAAAACTTAGGAGACGGTGGCTCTCTATCTCCTCTGCTGTCTGCAACTATTTCTAGCTAATGCCATCCCAATAGCCCAGATCTGAAAGAGTGACCTAGACATAAAGCATAGACATCCTCTGTCTATGCTTTTGAGCAGCCCAATTTTACTGGCTAATCCAATTGCTGTTTGGCTTGGGAAGCAGTGGAAATTTTCTTTGTTGTTGCTCCTGTTTCCTAAGTGCAGAATCTAAAAGTTGCATTTGTCTGGTTGTCTCTTAGTTGCTCTCCTGCCCTGATCTCCAAGCTGCTGATTTGGAAGCGCTTCAAAGAGTTTCATTCTTCAGAGTGGCTGTCTCCACAGCTATTAGAGGGAGTTTTTAATGTTCTTTGATTATGGAACAGCATTTATTATTAAGCCTTTTAAGATAGGGCAACTTTATTTATTCATCTTTTAACTGAAAAATATCAATTTTTTTTTTTTTTTTTT